>SJYA01002865.1:224433-451808 GCA_006410615.1 Neotragus moschatus
GGGCTACAGCATGCCAGGCTTCTCTACCCCTCACCATCTCTCAAAGTTTGCCCAAGTTCATGTACATTGCATCGGTGATGCGATTCAGCCATCTCATCCTCGGATGCCCTCTTCCCCTTCTGTCCTCAATCTTTCCTACCATCAGCGACTTTTCCAGTGTGTCAGTTTTTCACATCAGATGACCAAAATATGAAGTTTCAGCTTCAGCATCAGTCCTTCCAACGAGTATTCAGGGTTGATTTTCCTTAAGATTGATGTGGTTGATCTCGTTGTCATCCAAGGGACTCTCAGGAGTCTTCTTCAGCACCACAGTTCAAAGGCATCAGTTCTTCAGCACTCCACCTTCTTTATGGTCCAGCTCTCAGATGGTGTTTACACATCCATATATTAATCATAAGGGCCTTCTAGGTGGCACAGTGGTAAAGAACCCACCTATCAGTGCAGGAGATGTAAGAGATGCAAGTTTGATCCCTGGGTCAGGAAGATACATTGGAGCAAGAAATTTCACCCACTCCAGTATTCTTCCCAGGAGACTCCCATGGACAGAGGAACCTGGCAGGCTAGGACCTAAAGCATCCTACAGAATCATCTAAATAGTATATCTTTTGTCCCTAGGCGGTGGCTACGTTCAAAGTGTCCAGTGGAGGACTCCAAAGAGGCCATGGGGAAAGACAGAACACTAAAAAAAAAAAAAATAAAGAAACTGAGTCACAATTCATGTAATAACAAACTGATAAATTGGACTTCATTAAAATTAAAAATGTCTGCTCTGCAAAAGACACTGCTAAGAGAATGAAAAGACACACAGAATGGGGGGAAATATTTGCAATATAAATATCTGATAAAGGACTTATATCTAAAATATACAAAGAACTTAAAAAAGCAACAATAGGAAAGCAAACAGGCCAACTTAAAAATGGACTAAAGATCTGAACAGACACCTCAACAAAGATGGCAAATAAATATATGAAAAAATGCTCAATATCATCTGACATTAAGGAAGCCTAAATTGAAACAAAAATGAGATAGTTGCACATGCATATCAGAATGGTTGAAATGCAGAAAAGATTCACTGAACTTCATGGGTAGCTCAAAAAATGGTGGCATCAGGCTCCAGAGGCTGCTATCCCAGTCACTCTTCCCAAAGTAGCCCCATCTTGAGGAATCTTGGGGCTCCATAGGGGTGGCGTGAGAATCCTGGGATGAGAAGTACCTGTGCTCTTTTCTGTCTCCATCTGAACCCCTGGCAACCCACTGATATTTTTGCCATTTCTGTGGCTTGTCTTCCCTGAGGTGTCCCATGTGGTGGGGATCATATGAGGTGTGACCTTTCCAGACAGCTTCTTTCAATTGGTAATATGCATTTGGAGTTTTCTGCATGTCTTCCTGTGGCTAGGTAGTTCATTTCCTTTGTCTTTAAATGGCCTGGATGCACCCCATTTCATGTATCTTCTCTCCTGTTAAGTGACATCTTGGTTGTTTCCATGTTTGGGTAATTACAAATAAAGCTGCTATAAGCATAAAAAATATAACTGACAATATCAGTTGCTGACAAGGATATAAAGTGAGAGGAATTATCACTTATTGCTGTTTTCAGCTACTTTGGAAGATATTTTGGCAGCTTCTTACAAAGCTAAACCTAATTCTGCCATACAATCCAATAATTATACTCTTAAGTACTCACGGAACTGAAAAAGTATGTCCACACAAAAATCTGCACATAAATGTATATAGCACTATATTCACAACTGTCAAAAACTAGATGTGTTCTATTGTTCAGTCTGTAAATGGATAATTAAATGTTGATACATCCATGTAATGGAATGTTATTTGGTGATTAAGAGAGAATATGGTCTATGAAACTTTAAGGAGATACGTTCATCTTTGATGCCTGTTGCCAGGTTAAAGAAACCAGTGAGGGAGCTGTTGTATCACATTCCAGAAAATGAAGAATTGATAGGATGGTAAAAAGATTAGTGGTTATGGAGGGAAAACAGGTTAAATAAGAAAAGCACCAGGGATACTTGAAGCCACTGAAACCATCCTATATGTTACTGTAATGGTGGATACATGACACTATGAAATTGTCAACACCCATAGCCTTTTACAGCACAAAGAGTGAATGTATGCACATTTTTAAACATAATTTAAGAAATAAAAGAATTTCAGGATGAAAGGCCAAATGTGGCAAAACAATCTAGCTATAAGTTCTGATATAAACTTACAGAAGAGAACAGGGACAAAAAGTGCTGACTTAAATAACTGGAAATGAGTAGAATCTGTAAGACTAATTAAAAAAAAAAAAAAAAAACTGACATAACTGAACCCTTGCTGATAAAGTTGTCTTCCCTGGGTTAACAATTCTAGTACCGCTGTACATCATGGTACAATTAAAATGAGTAACAGTTGAAGAGAGCCAGGTTTCTCAATGTTGAAGCAGGATATTACAAACAAACAAGGAGAGAAGCCTAGAAAGACCCATGTGGTAATGGATTAGAGTTGAATCCGTATGCATTTAGACTAATACAGGTGGTGACATATAGAAAAACATTTCTGTATGTATATACATACATACACTTGCTCTTTCAGCTGATCTGTAACAACAGCACACCTAGCACCCAAATGTTATTTTCTAATATTGTCCAGTAAAAAGAACTAGAGTCCTTTGGACAAGTGGTGGATTCTAGGACCGGGGTAAGAAATACATAACATGAGCCTGGGGCATCTTGTACAGCCAGGATGGAAGTGTTCAGAAAAAAATACAGTGGTAGGAAATAATAAATAAATAGAGGGAAAGACATAAATCTCCCTTGTAGAAGAGTTACAAATAATTTATGTAGATACTGCACCCTCGATAGGGTTAAAGCATATCTCTCCACTCTTTAAGCATTTGAGCTACACATAGAAACTTCCAAAGAGTACAATAAGTACAGAAAGAGGGAAAGGTGGCCAAGGAAGAGTAACTTTACAATAGAGAAAGACAACAAACACCACTTGAGTCAAGTGATTAAGGGTCCCCAACAATGATAAACCATGTTGATGAAATATTTCCCTGATATGCTTCAGTGAAAATGGCTCTTTATGTCTGTGATCTTCCCCCACCAAATACTGAAAGTTTGCTGCTGAGAGCTGTGTGCTACGCCAGGATTTGTGACCTCTGGAGAAGAGGATTTCGATCCTGGGTCAGAGACTAGGCTTGATCAATGGAGGTTTTTGAATAACAAAATTTTATTAAAGTGTAAGAGAGACAGAGAGCTTCTGTCTCTAAGCTTCTGACATAGACATCAGAAGGGGGCAGAAAGAATGCCCCCTTGCTAGTTTTCAGCAAGGTGTTTTATATCTGTTAGCAAGCTATTAATTAGATAAGAGAGACATCTCAAGGCTGAGGGAGTTTCACCAGGCCTGTCTCACATAATATGTATTTTTGAGATAGAATGGCATGGGGTGTGTCATCCCCCGGCCATAAAACAATTGACATGAATACTGGTTTGTTGAGTCATTATCAGCCCAAGATTTGAGAAAAGAAAAAAAGTTAGTTTAGGCAGAACCATTTTAAAAAAGGCAGACTTTAAAGTAAATACATAGTTTCATTAACATAACTTAAAAAAAATTTCCATAAGAAAAACGCATTGGTTAGCTCAAGGCAGAATGAGGTGTCAGTCAACACAGAATTAAAAGAAGCCTCTTTTAATTTTGTTTAGAGAAGGAAAAAAAAAAAGTCTGCCATTTGCGGTTTATTTCCTCCTGCCGCTTGTGGACCTCTGGCCTTCCTACCTGTTATGCTCTCAGTACCCACAACCCACCCCCCCTCCCAACCTCCCCAACTGAACAGGGATAGTAACAAGTAAGAGATCAGTCTTTAAGCCATGGTGATTTTAGAGTTATTTGTTTCAGAGGTTTGAAAGGCGGATTGACACAGATTTCTTTGAAAATATAGAAGATACATTCCACACTAACAAAATAATGCAAATATATCCATACATACAGAAACTGGTATGCAGATTTCAGGAGCCCATTTATTGACTTTCATTGGGAGAAATCCTATAGCCAGTATCAACAGAATTCTACCTACCTGAGTGGTGCTTTGAAATCCTTCCACCATTACACCCTTTATTTTGACTAACTTTTATTTCGGGTTTGATTGATGTAATAGTTTCCCTCTCATCATGGCCCAAATAATTTGAAATCTATGTTATCTCTTGGTTTTTAATTCCTAGGAGGCCAGATGAGTGAAGAATGACAAGGAGTGGACTTAGGTATCTATGGAGTCTAGTAATGGAGAAAATATCTCTTTTGCATTGGGAGAAACTGACTGAGCTTTTGGTGTTGTATTGGCTCCCCAGGACCGAGAACAGCTAACAGGAGTTTAACTGAACAGACTTTCTAGTTTCGAGCATACCAGTAAAATGTCATTTTCTATATGGTTTCTTGATCTGACCCTCTCCTATGTTTCTAGACCTGGGCACATTTATGAAGTTGTATCTGATATTGACAAAAAGCAACCATACTTGAACATTAATGTCACCATATATAACCTTGATTCTGGCCTGATTCATCTCCCCTAACACTCCTCTTCACTCACTTTGCATTATAATAAGTATCTGAGTTGCCACTTCCCTTGTTCCCCTAATTCCCCCAGGTTAACCTGTGGTATCTGGTGGTAAAATCAGTATTGGTATCAATTGTGTAATTCAACTTCATTTAAAAAGAAATTTGTAGGATGTAGCTTTGCAGTTTTATTTAAATTATTTGTGGGAATAAAAGTGTTTACTTATGTATCTGCTTATTTGTGAATTGTGTAATTTTTTACTGGCAATCTAGCAGCTTCCTTAAATCAGCAAGCACAGTGTGGCACTGCTGACATTTAAACGTAAATCTCAATGGCTAGAAGCCCAAGTTTTCCCAGATTTCTTCTCCCTCAAGCAATGCTTGGAATCACTGAAGAGACATATCTATTAAGAGTCAGCCATTCAAATTAAGATCACCCATAGCTTCCAGGTTCCATTAGCTCCCCAGAGTGGCCTTAGCTCTATTAAGCTCCTATGGCTGATAGAGTTTAGAATATGTTCAACCCAAGGCTTCTGGATCTAGAACAAACCTGCTGAACTTTTCCAGTCAGAAACCCATGTTGCAACTACTGTGACAGAAGGTGACCTTTTCTAACTTATAGTCTTTGTGGAGATGGGAGCTGATAAGAAGGAGGTACAAAATTAAGAGTCATGAACCCACAAGTGTAATAACTTCTAGTGATACAAACTTCAACTCATACACACCAGTTTTTTCACAGGAGAAGAGTACAAGGCCAAATCTCAATTTCAGCTGCCCCACTGTATTCAGTGGTCATGTATGGATGTGAGAGTTGGACTGTGAAGAAGGCTGAGCACCGAAGAATTGATGCTTTTGAACTGTGGTGTTGGAGAAGACTCTTGAGAGTCCCTTGGACTGCAGGGAGATCAAACCAGTCCATTCTGAAGGAATTCAACCCTGGGATTTCTTTGGAAGGAAGGATACTAAAGCTGAAACTCCAGTACTTTGGCCACCTCATGCAAAGAGTTGACTCATTGAAAGAGATTCTGATGCTGAGAGGGATTGGGGGCAGGAGGAGAAGGGGACGACAGAGGATGAGATGGCTGAATGGCATTACTGACTCAATGAACATGAGTCTGAGTGAACTCTGGGAGTTGGTGATGGACAGGGAGGCCTGGTGTGCTGTGATTCATGGGGTCACAAAGAGTCAGACATGACTGAGTGACCTAACTGAACTGAACTGAACTGTATTCAGAATCTTCATTTCCCAAGAGTTTTTCTCAAGATGTTCTTCTCTCCCTGTAAATGAACACATTTTTTGTATCTCACTTTGTTCTTATCACTTTGATTGCACCTGAACCCTAGCATCGATGCAGTCAAGGTAACTTGGTAAGTACTCCATTGCACACTTTCATACTAACAAATAATAGACACAAATTAGTTTACAATAATGAGACTTTCTTTAAGCTTACCAGGAAAATTACAGTTTTCAGTCACCATTTATATTTTTATTCTCAGAAAAAATAATATATACTTATTTATGTTTATACCTATATTTAAAAACATCAATGAGCTCCTGTATACTAAAAAGGAAATCAGAATCCAAGTGGAAACAGAAGTCAAAAGGAAAGGTTTTCTTCCTAGTTTGTTCATGGTTCAGTTCAGTTCAGCCACTCGTGTCCGACTCTTTGTGATCCCATGAATCACAGCCTCCCTGTCCATCACCAACTCCCAGAGTTCACTCAGACTCAGGTCCATTGAGTCAGTGATGCCATCCAGCCATCTCACCCTCGGTCATCCCCTTCTCCTCCTGCCCCCAATCCCTCCCAGCATCAGAGTCTTTTCCAATGAGGTGGCCAAAGTACTGGAGTTTCAGCNGGACTGCAAGGAGATCTAACCACTCCATCTTAAAGGAGATCAGTCCTGAGTGTTCATTGGAAAGACTGATAAGCTGAAACTCAAATACTTTGGCCACCTGATGTGAAGAACTGATCCCTTGGAAAAGACCCTGACACTGGGAAAGATTGAAGGCGGAGGAGAAGGGGACAACAGAAGATGAGATGGTTGAATGGTGTCACCAACTCAATGAACATCAGTTTGGGTAATCTCTGGGAGTTAGTGATGGACCGGAAAGCCTGGCATGCTTCAGTCCATGGGGTCACAAAGAGTTGGACACAACTCAGTGACTGAACTGAACCAAACTGAACTGAGTATTATTTAGTCCAAATGTAATCAAGTAAAGTGGGCTTCCCTCACAGATCAGCTGGTAAAGAATTGGCCTGCAATGCAAGAGACCCTGGTTTGATTCCTGGGTCGGCAAAAACCGCTGGAGAAGGGAAAGGCTACTCACTCCATTATTCTGGCCTGGGGAATTCCATGGGACATGACTGAGTGACTTTCACTTCACTTCAATCAAGTAAAGAGTGCAAGTGACTTAGTTATAGGATAACTGTTTGTTATAGGATGACTGTTTGCAGTAGGGGGAAAGAAAAGGAGAAGAAAAAGTAGATTCTAGATCTTTAATTAATGGTAAGCATAGTACATTCCAGATTCAGTATTCTGTAGGGATTTCTTTCTTTCATGAAGCACATTTTACGTTGAGAAAAGGTGCATATGACAGTCACTATTTCAGCTGTTTTCATCTTCGTTTCATGTATACTAAACTCAAGATGAGCTAAAATGTTACAAATGAAAAATATCTATAAACATGAATGAAATTAATTTCCTACTTTATAATTCTAAGAATTACAGAATTTTATAAAGCTAGATTACTCTAAGGATTACTCTAAAGTAGCAAAGAGTTGGACATGACTGAGTGATTGAACTGAACTCTAGGATGACTATATTAAGAAAGTACAATTTTTGTACAATTAATCATTTCATATATTAAATTCCTTTGGGAGATAGCATAATATGAAATGATTTGCAATGGTCTCAGTGGAATATATAAGGTTCATTGTATTTCACTGCTGCTGCTGCTGCTAAGCCGCTTCAGTCGTGTCCGACTCAGTGCGACCCCATAGACGGCAGCCCACCAGGCTCCCCCGTCCCTGGGATTCTCTAGGCAAGAACACTGGAGTGGATTGCCATTTCCTTCTCCAATGCACGAAAGTGAAAAGTGAAAGTGAAGTCGCTCAGTCGTGTCTGACTCTTTGTGACCCCATGGACTGCAGCCCACCAGGCTCCTCTGTCCATGGGAGTTTTCAGGCAAGAGCACTGGAGTGGGGTGCCATTGTATTTCACTATTCACATTTTAATCATTTCAGGTTAGACAGTGGTTTTCCTACATCTTTTACATTTTAACAATTCAAGTTTAACTGGTCTTCACTAAATGGGACTCTTAGTCAATTGTAACTTTAATACAACTACAATTAAATGATATTAGGTGTTGAGAAGATGCTCTGGAGAAGGAAATGGCACCCCACTCCAGTACTCCTGCCTGGAAAATCCCATGGACGGAGGAGCATGGTAGGCTACAGTCCATGAGGTCGCAAAGAGTCAGACATGACTGAGTGACTTCACTTTCACTTTCACTTTCAGGTGTTCATAATGGTATCTTCAAAAACTAAAAAAAGAGTACCCTAAATGCTTTTAGAAGCTAGAAAATTCAAATTAGTAGGTCCAA
Source organism: Neotragus moschatus (assembly GCA_006410615.1). NCBI lineage: Eukaryota > Metazoa > Chordata > Mammalia > Artiodactyla > Bovidae > Neotragus > Neotragus moschatus. The sequence goes on from SJYA01002865.1 coordinate 232,586, forward strand.
TGTGGCTATGCTTTTAGATACAATTTAATAATTCAGTTATAATAGCCTACCAAAAAAAGTATGTTTTGTTACACATATTCAACCTATATGCTCTGGGACCAGGGTCCCCAACACCTAGACTGGTACCAGTCCATGGCGTGTTAGGAATCAGGCCACATGATGGGAGGTGAGTAATGGGCAACTGAAGCTTCATCTCTATTTCCAGTCACTCCCCGATGTTCACATTATCACCTGAACTCCTCTCGTCANACCAAAAAAAGTATGTTTTGTTACACATATTCAACCTATATGCTCTGGGACCAGGGTCCCCAACACCTAGACTGGTACCAGTCCATGGCGTGTTAGGAATCAGGCCACATGATGGGAGGTGAGTAATGGGCAACTGAAGCTTCATCTCTATTTCCAGTCACTCCCCGATGTTCACATTATCACCTGAACTCCTCTCGTCAAGTCAGTGGCAGCATAATAAATGTAATATGCTTGACTCATCTCAAAGCCATCCCCCTGTCCTGAGTCCCTGGAAAAACTGTCCTCTACGAAACCAGTCCATGGTTCAAAAAAGGTTTGGGATGGCTGTTCTAAGATCACACCACTTTACGATCACTGTAATCAAGGTAGAATGCTTAAACTAAGCGAAAATGTTAAAAAATAATAGCTAACATTCAGTTCAGTTCAGTTCAGTTGCTCAGTCATGTCTGATTCTGCGATGCCATGAACCACAGCATGCCAGGCCTCCCTGTCCATCACCAACTCCCAGAGTTTACCCAAACTCTTGTCCATTGAGTTGGTGATGCCATCCAACCATCTCATCCTCTGTCGTCCCCTTCTCCTCCTGCTCTCGATCTTTCCCAGCATCTGGGTCTTTTCAAATGAGCCAGCTCTTTGCATCATTAACAGTGTTCATAAAATAGCATGCACACACTTTTAAATGTGCTATTATATTTATTATATCATATAGATAATGAAACCAACAATCTGGGGAACATATTACCTCTCTAATTTACACATGATGGCACTGAGGCCCACAGAGATCATCTGCAAGGAGATCCAACCAGTCCATTCTGAAGGAGATCGGCCCTGGGATTTCTTTGGAAGGAATGATGCTGAAGCTGAAAGTCCAGTACTTTGGCCACCTCATGCGAAGAGTTGACTCATTGGAAAAGACTCTGATGCTGGGAGGGATTGGGGGCAGGAGGAGAAAGGGACGACCGAGGATAAGATGGCTGGATGGCATCACTGACTCGATGGGCGTGAGTGAACTCCGGGAGTTGGTGATGGACAGGGAGGCCTGGCATGCTGAAATTCATGAGGTTGCAAAGAGTCAGACACGACGGAGCGACTGAACTAAAGAAGCTGGTAGCAGAGCTGATTTGAAGTGAACGTGATTTAGCTCTCACCCCTTCGCCTCTACTCTTCATTATGCTATGCCATCTCAAAAGTTTTTCTCTCAGCAGCAAGAGTTTACACTCAGCTTTTTGTTTTAATAGTTCCATAGCTTCTCATTCTCTGCATTATTAGAAATGTTTAAAGAGAGAAACATTAAACCATGAAGAAAAACCTGTAGTTAAGATGAATTACTTTCAGGAAACATTGCTTCTCATATATTAACAAAGTTGGTATTCATGTACAAAATTTGGTCTCTGAGCAAAGTATATAATCAGTATATATCAGTACATTTCAAAATAAATTATGAAATTCAGAAGCAAGCAAAGGAACAAGATTTTATTTTTTAATGGCCAGTGTAGTTATAATCTTAATTAGACTCAGAATTCAAGAAAGAATCTACATTCCTGATAGTATCCTGTCATATGTTAAATCCTAAAACCATGACATAATCTAATAAAGTGTGTACTAAGAACAAAAGAGTAAACCAAGTAATAAAACTTATTAAATCAACAATTTAATTTTAAATTATAATTTTAAAAGTTAAGTAGTAATGTTAGATTTTAAGAGGATTCTACTACCATAATGTATATGATTTACAAGTTTCCAGATTTTAAGAAGAAATGAGTGATAAGATAAACATTCTTTTTTTTCAAAATGGCATTTTAGAGATGAAAAACAACCATGTTTAATGCATGTTCTTCAGCAAATTTTTATAGCTTAATTGTTATATCAGTCATTCATATAAAATTTTTCATTCTTCATATGGTGAGGTTTTAACACAATGTGGAGTGTTTATTAACACTCAAACAAAAGACAATTTTTAAGCTCTTTACTTTTACAAATCAGGTAAATAGGTTTAAAATTTTTCCATTAGTGCTATTTTAGGAAATATTAATTTCTATTTACTTGATAATACATTTTCTCTAGTTCAATTATCACTGTGTTGAGAAGGCAATGGCACCCTCCAGTACTCTTGCCTGGAAAATCCCAAGGACAGAGGAGCCTGGTAGGCTGCAGTCCATGGGGTCGCCAAGAGTCGGACATGACTGAGCGACTTCACTTTCACTTTTCACTTTCATGCATTGGAGAAGGAAATGGCAACCCACTCCAGTGTTCTTGCCTGGAGAATCCCAGTGACGGGGGAGCCTGGTGGGCTGCCGTCGATGGGGTCGCACTGAGTCGGACACGACTGAAGTGACTTAGCAGCAGCAGCAGCAGTGCATATATACAAAGACACTTGCAAAAAAATACCTCCTCACCATAAAATGATTTTACTTCTCACTTATATATATGAAAAGTAGTAAGTGTATATATTCTCATAAGTATGTATATGTTAATTAGTCTGCTCCATATAAGTCTTTATTCTTGGTCTTTGTTTTCTTCATAATATTGTAGTTATCACTATATTTTCTTCATTTATTTACTTGTTTATTGTCCACCTCTCCCTTGGAGCATTAATTTCCATGATATCCAGGGACTTGTCAGACTTCATCACCAGCATCTAACATTCGCTAAGCACATAACAAATGATGAATAAATATAGATTTACTGAATGAATGAATAATGGATTAACTAATATAGGGAAAATAGGAAATAAACAATTAAGTATTAATAATAACCAGGCGTATTGGGCCCTTCTGAAAACAAATTCATAGTTATAAAAATAATTTTGATATAAGAAAATAATTTTTGTTAAAAGATATTCATCAGTTCAGTTCAGTCACTCAGTCGTATCCGACTCTTTGTGATCCCATGCATCGCAGCACGCCCGGCCTCCCTGTCCATTGCCAGCTCCCGGAGTTCACTCAGACTCATGTCCATCGAGTCAGTGATGCCATCCAGCCATCTCATCCTCTGTCTTCCCCTTCTCCTCCTGCCTCCAATCCCTCCCAGCATCAGAGTCTTTTCCAATGAGTCAACTCTTCACATGAGGTGGCCAAAGTACTGGAGTTTCAGTTTTAGAATCATTCCTTCCAAAGAAATCCCAGGGTTGATCTCCTTCAGAATGGACTGGTTGGATCTGCTTGCAGTCCAAGGGACTCTCAAGAGTCTTCTCCAACAACACAGTTCAAAAGCATCAATTCTTTGGCGTTCAGCCTTCTTCACAGTCCAACTCTCACATCCATACATGACTACTGGAAAAACCATAGCCTTCATTAGACGGACCTTAGCCAGTAAATTAATGTCTCTGCTTTTGAATATACTATCTAGGTTGGTCATAACTTTTCTTCCAAGGAGTGTCTTTTAATTTCATGGCTACAATCACCATCTGCAGTGATTTTGGAGCCCAGAAAAATAAAGTCTGACACTGTTTCCACTGTTTCCCCATCTATTTCCCATGAAGTGATGGGACCGGATGCCATGATCTTCGTTTTCTGAATGTTGAGCTTTAAGCCAACTTTTTCACTCTCCTCTTTCACTTTCATCAAGAGACTTTTTAGTTCCTCTTCACTTTCTGCCATAAGGGTGGTGTCATCTGCATATCTGAGGTTATTGATATTTCTCCCAGCAATCTTGATTCCAGCTTGTGCTTCTTCCAGNTTAAGCCAGCTTTTTCACTCTCCTCTTTCACTTTCATCAAGAGACTTTTTAGTTCCTCTTCACTTTCTGCCACAAGGGTGGTGTTATCTGCATATTTGAGGTTATTGATATTTCTCCTGGCAGTCTTGATTCCAGCATGTGTTTCTTCCAGTCCAGTGTTTCTCATGAGTGTATAATTTCTCCTGTTGTGACAAACAGAAAGTTAACTTTATATACAACATTATTGAATTTTGAAATTATTAAATAATTCTTTTAAGTTCTTAGTTGCATTTCTTTTCCATGGGGATAGTCTTGATCCCTGTCTCCTGTACAATGTCATGAACTTCATTCCATAGTTCATCAGGCACTCTATTTATCAGATCTAGACCCTTAAATCTATTTCTCACTTCCACCGTATAATCATAATGGATTTGATTTAGGTCATACCTGAATGGTCTTCAATTTAAGTCTGAATTTGGCAATAAGGAGCTCATGGTATGAGCCAAAGTCAGCTCCCAGTATTGTTTTTGTTGACTATATAGAGCTTCTCCATCTATAATGAATCTGATTTCAATGTTGACCATCTGGTGATGTCCACGTGTAGAGTCTTCGCTTGTGTTGTTGGAAGAGGGTGTTTGCTATGACTAGTGCATTTTCTTGGCAAAACTCTGTTAGTCTTTGCCCTGCTTCATTCCACATTCCAAGGCCAAATTTGCCTGTTACTCCAGGTGTTTCTTGACTTCCTACTTTTGCATTCCAGTCCCCTATAATGAAAAGGACATCTTTTTTGGGTGTTAGTTCTAAAAGGTCTTGTAGGTCTTCATAAAACCGTTCAACCTCAGTTTCTTCAGCGTTACTGGTTGGGGCTTTGCTGACTAAGGTCCGTCTAGTCAAGGCTATGGTTTTTCCAGTAGTCATGTGTGGATGTGAGAGTTGGACTGTGAAGAAGGCTGAGCGCCGAAGAATTGATGCTTTTGAACTGTGGTGTTGGAGAAGACTCTTGAGAGTCCCTTGGACTGCAGGGAGATCCAACCAGTCCATTCTGAAGGAGATCAACCCTGGGATTTCTTTGGAAGGAAGGATACTAAAGCTGAAACTCCAGTACTTTGGCCATCTCATGCAAAGAGTTGACTCATTGGAAAAGACCCTCATGCTGGGAGGGATTGGGGGCAGGAGGAGAAGGGGACGACACAGGATGAGATGGCTGGATGGCATCACGAACTCGATGGACATGAGTCTGAGTGAACTCCAGGAGATGGTGATGGACAGGGAGGCCTGGAATGCTGCAGTTCCTGGAGTTGCAGAGTCAGACACAACTGAGGGACTGAATTGAACTGAACGGAAGTTCTTAGTTTTATTTTTTTAAATAAATTTCTTTATTTTAATTGGAGGTTATTTACTTTACATTATTGTATTGGTTTTGCCATACATCAACATGTATCCACCACAGCTATACACTTGCTCCCCATCCTGAACCCGTCTCCTTCCTCCCTCCCTGTACTATCCCTCTGGGTCATCCCAGTGCACCAGCCCCAAGCATCCAGTATCATGCATTGAACCTGGGCTGGCAACTCGTTTCATAAATGATACTATACATGTTTCAATGCCATTCTCCTAAATCATCCCACCCTGTCCCTCTCCCACAGAGTCCAAAAGACTGTTCTATACATCTGTGTCTCTTTTTCTGTCTTACATACAGGGTTATCATTATCATCTTTCTAAATTCCATATATATGCTTCAGTATACTGTATTGGTGTTTTTCTTTCTGGCAATGTTCATCGCAGCACTGTTTATAATAGCCAGGACATGGAAGCAACCTAGATGTCTATCAGCAGATGAAGGGATAAGAAAGCTGTGGTACATATACACAATGGAGTATTACTCAGCCATTAAATAATTTTTGAATTATAGAATTTGAAATTATTGAAAATAAAAGATGTAAACATGATATGAAAGTGACAATGTCTACTAATTCATTATAAGAATATACATAAGGTGATTGTCAGATAAATGTTAAAATTTCCTTCAATGCACACATAACATTTAGCACAGGATATAGACAAGTCAGATTGCTTTTGAATACTAAAAAATAGACCTTCTGAATTTAGTTTTATTTGCTAAGTTGTGTCCAACTCTTTTGTATCCCCGTGGACTATAGCCCACCAGACTCCTCTGTCCATGGGATTTCCCAGGCAAGAATACTGGAACGTGTTGCCATTTCCTTCTCCAGGGAATCTTCCTATCTCAGGTATTGAACCCACATCTCCTGCATTGACAGGCAGAATCTTTACCACTGAGCCACCAGGGAAGTCCTCTGAATTTAGTTATACCATTTTAATTCATAGTTGAAAACAGTTAATGAGGTTAATCTGATAGTGGAATAGAATATTCTAAGAGACACTCTGGATTTTGGATATCTTCCAAAATAATTTGAAAAACAATGTACACTTCTTCTTAGCCTTTATACATCTATTAAATATTTAACTTGTAATAAAATGATAATGTTGACTTGTATTTGTGTACTTCCTCATTTCCCAAAGCACTGTCAAATCCATTGTTTTACCTGATTTTCCAATATCTCTATAAGACAGTAAAAGAGAATTAACATCTGGTTTTAAAATGAGGAAAAAGAAAATACAGACAGGACTCAGGAGGCTTATTGAAGTCAACACAAATAGAATATTAGAGTCTAGAAATTAGTTCTACAAGATTTCAGTCAAGGTCTTCCTAAACCTCATATTGTCCAAATGATTAAGTCAAAATTTGAAACTGGCATGACTGAGCGACTTCACTTCTTCACTTCACTTAGCCTGCTGAGCAATATTTGCAAATTAGTTATTATTCCTAACCCTCAGTTTCCTCATCTATAAAATGGGAACATTTCTCACAACTCCATTAATGCTTTTGTGAAGATTTATGTAAAAACATGTATGTAAAATTACCAGACCTTGTTTAAGTACTCAATAAATACTCACTCTTTTCCTCTTACTTTCATTATTTACAGAAAGACCTAGTCACACTGTCACAGTTCCTTTGAATATGGATCTCTGCAAAACCACAATTAGTTTCTACCAAGAACTAGGAAGAAATTAAGTTAAGAAATCATATCAAGTAGGAAATTCAGTGGAGAGAGGCTGTCTGCTGGGCATTCTGACATCTCTGAATGGTCCTGCCCCACTTTGTTAGATAGCTTGCTTCACCTACAGGTCTTTACAAGAGCAGCCTGTCTTGAAAGATTCACCTCCTCCCATCCACATGGTCATGGATGTCCTTGGCATACATCATCCTAGTTGGCTTGACTAAAAAGACCCTATGGCTTAGCAGTATAGAAAGGGAATCATTTGGCTTTGGGTTATAACCACACATAGCTACAGGGCATTATTTTGACACTCTTCCAATTGGAGTTCTATGAAATTTCAAGGTACCTTAGGATCAAAGAAGTCAGAAGACAACAGACAAGCACTGAAAAGGTTGAGGGGGACAGGAGTCAGAGCCTCAATCAACAGCTAAGTATTATCTCAATAAAGGCTTTTCACCTCTCTGAGCTTCTTATTCTTTGTGTACAAAACAAAGTGGGTAGAGATGTGTTTAGACTCGTCTTTACAATCTTGTGAGTCTATGATGCAAAGTGACCTTGCAGTTTTTGGCCCAAGAATGTCAAAAAACAAAGCCACACAGAGTCCAGTAAAGGAACAAAAATAGCACGGGAAATCTAAGACAGTAAAAGGGCAATGATCTCATTCATCAAGGTGTAAACCAGGAGCTGAAAGACTTGTCTACCAGCCGACAAGAGCATTGAAAAAAACCATAGGTGAGATGGGTAAATTTGAGAGAGGAAGCAGGATGGGAAGTGTGTGAGAGTAGTGAAGGCAAGCAAATCCCAGGGAAATTTTGAGAGTTGCCTGAGGAGACAGAATTAGGCTAGGAAGCCTTTTCTGTGAGAAAATGTGTTTTGGCCACAAGGAGAGAAAGGTGTCTGTCACCTGGTCTGTTCATTCTAGGTCCCTCCTTCCTCCCAATCATCTTCTATTTGTTGTCAAGTTATTCATCCTAATTCTATGAGGTACTCGTTGGGGTATCTTATTATGGGCTGTGTAAATAAGGTGTAATTTGACAGAGTCTTGAAAGATGAGTAGGAACTCACAGCAGGTGGGGCCACTGAACTCCAAATAGGAAGAAAGACAGAGGAGCATTTCTTTTATGGAGCATCTCTTTCATTGCAGGTGCTGTGCTAGGTGCATTGCACAAACCACACAATGCCACCAGTAAAAAATAATTATTATCCCTACCTTACAAATGAGGAAGAGGAGGCTCAGAGCATAAATAATTTGCCTGGGCACTCAACTCTCAACTCTAAAACCTACACTATGTCCATTAATGCATTTTTTCCTTTCCCATTGTTCCTCTCATTACATGCAAAGTCATAAAGTTGCAAAATAATAAGGTTTATTGGAAAGCACTGTCTGCTTTCTCTGTGATCAGAGTAAGTATAGTTAAGTGGAGTGTGACAGTTGAAGATAATGGTTCAAAAGATAGGTTGAGGCCAACTAGAAGTGGTCTTGAGACTTCTTGTGGGCAATGGGAGACCACTGAAGTTTTGGAGAGATGATGACAGAAGACAGACAAATTGACATCTGATTAGTCTGATCTCTAGGTATAGTGCCTGGCACTGCCTCATTCACCACTGTTTACATAATAAATCAGAATCATTTTTATTCTTTAAAAATATCATCATCTAGAACAGGTATAAGAATTTCCAAGTTGCCTGCACTATCTTTGATTAAAGTTCTCTAGGCTCTGTCATCTGGATATTAGGTCCAAAGATCTACAGGTGTCAAGCCCATTCTCCTAATCTGAGGAGGTAAGAAATACGGTTGAAAGCGCCCAGTTCATTTTACCTATCAGACCCCAGACAAGAGAATATTCTCTTTAAATAAGTTCCTTGGTGGGGACCCCATCAACAAGCCTCCATTCCCATCAACAAGTCTCCATACACCAGTGGCACTCAAAGAGTTCTCATGTCCCCACTGGAATCTTGAATTCATGTTTCCTTCATGTTTTATGAACCATGTGCCTGCATGCGTACTCTGTCACTTCGGTTGTATCTGACTCTTTGCGACCCTATGGACTGCAGGCCTCCAGGTTCCTCTGTCCATGGGACTCTCCAGGCAAAACTACTGGAGTGAGTTGCCATGCCTTCCTCCAGGGGATCTTGCCAACCCAGGATCCAACTCATGTTTCTTGTGGCTCCTACACTGCAGGCAGATTCTTTACCGCTAAACCACCAGGGAAGCCCTTTATGGACCATAGTACCCACTTCTAAAAATTAATTTATTTATTTTAATTGTAGGCTAATTACTTTACAATATTGTAATGGTTTTTGCCATACATTGACATGAATCAGCCATGGGTGTACATGTGTTCCCCATCCTGAACACCCCTTCCACCTCCCTCCCCATATCATCCCTCAGGGTCATCCCAGTGCACCAGTCCTGAGTACCCTGTCTCATTCATCGAACCTGGACTGGTGATCTATTTTACATATGATAATATACATATTTCAATGCTATTCTCTCAAATTATCCCACACTCACCTTCTCCCACAGAGTCCAAAAGACTGTTCTTTACATCTGTGTCTCTTTTGCTGTATCGCCTATAGGGTCATTGTTACCATCTTTCTAAATTCCATATGTATGCATTGCTGCTGCTGCTGCTAAGTCGCTTCAGTCGTGTCTGACTCTGTGCGACCCCATAGACAGCAACCCACCAGCCCCGTCCCTGGGCTTCCCCAGGCAAGAACACTGGAGTGGGTTGCCATTGCCTTCTCCAGTGCATGAAAGTGAAAAGTGAAAGTGAAGTCGCTCAGTTGTGTCTGACTCTAGCGATCCCATGGACTGCAACCTATGAGGCTCCTCTGTCTATGGGATTTTCCAGGCAAGAGTACTTGAATGGGGTGCCATTGCCTTCTCGATTAGTATACTGTATTGGTGTTTTTCTTTCTGACTTACTTCACTCTATAGTAGGCTCCAGTTTCATCCACCTCATTAGAACGGATTCAAATGCATTCTTTTTAATGGCTGAGTAATATCCCATTGTGTATATGTACCACAGCTTTCTTATCCATTCATCTGCTGATGGACATCTAGGTTGCTTCCATGTCCTGACTATTGTAAACAGTGCTGTGATGAACATTGTGGTACATGTGTTTCCTTCAGTTCTAGTTTCTGTGGTGTGTATACCCAGCAGTGGTATTGCTGGCTTATAAGGCAGTTCTATTTCCAGTTTTTAAAGAAATCTCCATACTCTTCTCCATAGTGGCTGTACTAGTTTGCATTCCCACCAACAGTGTAAGAGGGTTCCCTTTTCTCCACACCCTCTCCAGCATTTTTTGTTTGTAGACTTTTGGATAGTAGCCATTATGACTGGCGTGAGATGATACCTCACTGTGGTTTTGATTTGAATTTCTCTGATAATGAATGATGTTGAGCATCTTTTCATGTGTTTGTTAGCCATCTGTATGTCTTTAGGGAATTGTCCGTTGAGTTCCTTGGCCCATTTTTTTTATTGGGTCATTTATTTTTCTGGAATTGAGCTGCATGAGCTGCTTGTATATTTTTAAGATTAATTCTTTGTCAGTTGTTTCATTTGCTATTATTTTCCTCCCATTCTAAAGGCTGTCTTTTCACCTTGCCTATAGTTTCCTGCATTGTGCAAAAGCTTTTAAGTTTAATTAGGTCCCATTTATTTATTTTTGCTTTTATTTCCAGTATTCTGGGAGGTGGGTCATAGAGGATCCTGCTGTGATTTGTGTAAGAGAGTGCTTTGCCTCTGTTCTCCTCTAGGACTTTTATATTTTCTGGTCTCACATTTAGATTTTTGATCCATTTTGACTTTATTTTTGTGTATGGTGTTAGAAAGTATTCTAATTTCATTCTTTTACAAGTGGTTGACCAGTTTTCCCAGCACCACTTGTTAAAGAGATTGTCTTTTTTCCATTGTATATTCTTGCCTCCTTTGTCAAAGATAAGGTGCCCATAGGTGTGTGGATTTATCTCTGGGCTTTCTATTTTGTTCCATTGATCTATATTTCTGTCTTTGTGCCAGTACCATATAGTCTTGATGACTGTAGTTATGTAGTATAGTCTGAAGTCAGGCAGGTTGATTCCTCCAGTTCCATTCTTCTTTCTCAAGATTGCTTTGGGTATTTGAAGGTTTTTTATATTTCCATATAAATTGTGAGATTATTTGTTCTATATCTTTGAAAAATACCGTTGGTAGCTTGATAGGGATTGGATTGAATCTATAGATTGCTTTGGATAGTATACTCATGTTCACTATATTGATTCTTCTGATCCATGAACATAGTATATTTCTCCACCTATTTGTGTCATCTTTGATTTCTTTCATCGATGTTTTATAGTTTTCTGTATGTAGGTCTTTAGTTTCTAAGTAAGTTATTCTTTTCATCGCAATGGTGAATGGAATTGTTTCCTTAATTTCTCTTTCTATTTTCTTATTGTTAGTGTATAGCACTGCAAGGGATTTCTCTGTGTTAATTTTATATCCTGCAACTTTACTATATTCATTAGCCCTATTAATTTTCTGGTGGAATCTTTAGGGTTTTCTATGTAGAGGATCATGTCATCTGCAAATTGAGAATGTTACTTCTTCTTTTCCAATCTGTGTTCCTTTTATTTCTTTTTCTTCTTTGATTGCTGTGGCTAAAATTTCCAGAACTATGTTGAATAATAGTGGTGAGAGTGGACACCGTTGTCTTGTTCCTGACTTTAGGGGAAATGCTTCCAATTTTTCACCACTGAGGATAATGTTTGCTGTGGGTTTATCATATTTGGCTTTTATTATGATGAGGTATGTCAAAGGCAATGGCATCCCACTCCAGTACTCTTGCCTGGAAAATCCCGTGGATGGAGGAGCCTGGTAGGCTGCAGTCCATGGGGTCATTAAGTCGGACATGACTGAGTGACTTCACTTTCACCTTTTGCTTTCATGCATTGGAGAGGGAAATGGTAACCCATTCCAGTGTCCTTGCCTGGAGAATCCCAGGGATGGGGGAGCCTGGTGGGCTGCCATCTATGGGGTTGCACAGAGTCGGACATGATGAAGTGACTTAGCTATAGCAATGTTCCTTCTATTCCTGCTTTCTGGAGAGTTTTTATCATAAATGAATGTTGACTGTGTCAAAGGCTTTCTCTGCATCCGTTGAGATAATAATTTGGTTTTTATCTTTCAAGATGTTAATGGGATGTATCGCATTGATTTGTGAATACTGACGAATCCTTGCATCCCTGGAATAAAGCCCACTTGGTCATGATGTATGATCTTTTTATTATGTTGTTGGATTCTGTTTGCTAGAATTTTTTAAAAAAGATTTTTGCATCTATATTCATCAGTAATATTGGCCTGTAGTTTTCTTTTTTGTGGTATCTCTGTCTGGTTTTGGTATTAGGGTGATGGTGGCCTCATAGGATGAGTTTGGAAGTTTACCTTCCTCTGAAATTTCCTGAAAGAGTTTGAGTAAGATAGGTGTTAACTCTTCTATAAAATTTTGGTAGAATTCAGCTGTGAAGTTGTCTGGTCCTTGGCTTGTTTTTGCTGGAAAATTTCTGATTAAAATTTTGATTTCTGTGCTTGTGATGGGTCTGTTAAGATTTTCTATTTCTTCCTGGTTCAGTTTTGGAAAGTTACACTTTTCTAAGAATTTGTCCATTTCTTCCAAGTTGTCCATTTTATTGGCATATAGTTGCTGGTAGTAGTCTCTTATGATCCTTTGTATTTCTGTGGTGTCTGTTGTGATTTCTCCATCTTCATTTCTAATTTTATTGATTTTATTCTTCTCCCTTTTTTTCCTTGATGAGTCTGGCTAATGGTTTGTCTATTTTATTTATCTTCTCAAAAACCAGCTTTTAGCTTTGTTGATTTTTGCTATTGTCTCCTTTGTTTCTTTTTCATTTATTTCTGCCCTAATTTTTATGATTTCTTTCCTTCTACTAACCCTGGGGTTCTTCATTTCTTCTAGTTGGTTTAGGTGTAGAGTTAGATTATTTACTTGATTTTTCTCTTGTTTCTTGAGGTAGGCTTGTATTGCTATGAACCTTCCCCTTAGCCCTGCTTTTACTGAATCCCATAGGTTTTTTGTTGTTGTGTTTTCATTTTCATTTGTTTTTGTGCATATTTTGATTTATTTTAATTTCTTCTGTGATTTGTTGGTTAGTCAGAAGCATCTTGTTTAGCCTCCATATATTTGTATTTTTAACAGGTTTTTTTTTTTTTTTTTTTTTTTTCCTGTAGTTGACATCTAATCTTACTGCATTGTGATCAGAAAAGGTGCTTGGAATGATTTCAATTTTTTTGAATTTACCAAGGCTAGATTTATGGCCCAGGATGTGATCTATCCTAGAGAAGGTTCCGTGTACATTTGAGAAAAAGGTGAAATTCATTGCTTTGGGGCATAGCACCCATTTTTTAAAAAGTGGTTTAACCAAGAGCAACCTGTTATAAGTTCCATTTTTTTCCATTGTGTTGTATAGAAAATCATAAGCTTGTGTGTAAAAAATTAAAATAGCAATAATAGTAATTGTGGGACTAGTGCCACATGATAGTAGCAATATCAGCTTTCAAAATCGTTTGAGTGTAAAAGTCTTACTTGTTTTATGAGCTGATACATGGATCTAGTCTTACAAATAAAAAATAAGAATGGTGTCTTGCAGTTCAGATTTCATAAGAAAAAAAATTGCATTTTTAATTAAGATTTATGGGCCTCAGTAGGGCCCAGCCAGAGGAGAAAAGTGGTTCAAGAGAGTAAAAACTAACGGTTAAAAATGAGACAATATGATTACGGACCTTTAATTTCTCCTGCTTCTTTTGCAGAGCTTCCAGTGGCCCCAGGCAAAAGTAGGAAATTATTGCCTTTAAAATAGCATTATTTTGGCATAAAATGTTTATGACTTAAGGTGAAATTTGTAAGACTATCAACTTCACTTGAAAGGCTTCTCTTACTAGAAACAATGTTTAGCTTGGTGAAAAAAATTCCTTAAGAACTAAAACATGCATCTAAGTTTACATATAAGGGAAGATGCATATAAACTGACATCTTGCCTGGTGCTGGTTTAGCACTTTTCCGTTTTCATAGTAAGTAGCATGTGCTAGATCTCACTCCATCTTCTTGAGAACCTTGATGATGAAGCAGTCACAACAGATATTAGGATCTCTACTTTGAAAATGAAGGTTCTTTTTCAAGATGTTAGGTTATTTGTTAAAAGACTGGAAATTGACATAAATAAAAGTTTAATCCCAAATCCAGTGTTCACTCTACTATACCATAGAGCTGTTCCTCTAAGACAAGCAGACTAAGAGTTTATCTGTGTGTTATTTTTTAATTGTCACAAAGTTAATTAACTATTTGATTCTATATTTGTTCTTTTATCGAGAAATGATTCTCTACTTTCTCTACAATGTGAAGTACTTTTGAGAAAGGACTGTGTCATTAGCTGCTTTTACTCTAGCTAAAGTTGTTGATTAAATAAGAGTTTCGCTTTGTTTAAATTATTTCCTTAATTCTTCAAGGCATCTCCTCTTGATCTCATACTTTGATACTAATATAAAGTCATTCCTTTCATGATCACACAGCTTAATTATTCATCACGTGTTCATCTTCTCAAATTTAAGTTCCATTCTGGTTCTAGCTCTGCTACCCACATGACCAGCCTATTCTTTCCACTGAGAAGAGATAACATCTGTGGATATCCACATCTACCAATAACTTTGACAAATTTCATTCTACTCCAAAGACTTTCAGATCTGCTATTCATTCTTCCAACAACTTTAAGTTTCCAGAAAGAGAAGAAAACCCCCCAAAAATGAGAAAGTCTTCCTAAAGGGCATTCAATATATTGATTATGCATAAAAGCAGTCCTTATGGTCTCCCCACTCTTGATGACTCTTTAGAAAATGACTTCCATGACTTTAGAAAATATTGTTATGAAGATAATTCCTAAGTCAATGTCTCTAGTGTCAAAACTGCTCCAAAATACCAGCCCTAAAGAAACATCTGCTTGAGAGACATTACCACCTCTATATCTAAGCAGCAAATCAAGCTCATTATATCTAAAATTAAATTCATGACTGTGGTCCTAAGCTCTGCTTCCTTATGTCCTCTAACAGTACTTGTTTTACTTATTCCAATTCCTTCACCTGGTATACTTACATTTCTGTCAACATTCCTTCCATTCTTGAATAACTTGAATCCCATCTCCTCAATGCAGACTCATAATCCCTCCAGCTAAAACGATCACATTCTTTTAAAAACTTGTAGAACCTGTATTGTAATTCTAATAGTAATCCAAGTATCAAAAACAAGTGATCTGTATGATGTCAACAGAAATGCCTTTCTTTTTTTTTTTTTTCAGAAATGCCTTTCTTGAAATAAATTTGCTTCCGTTTCCTAAATGAAAAAGGAATTTAAAGGGAGCTGTCTCTAAAGTGAGTTTTACAAGGTGATCTAGTGAGAGACAGAAAGAAAACTTTAGAATTTTTACTGAAATTCATCTTAAAATTAGGAAAATCAATTTTATCAATATTTAATATACAAATTGTCTACATTGAACAGAGCTGAAGTACCTGTGTAGGATTGATATATAGAGATAGTATAGCTCTCATAGGAATGTTGTGAGACAAAACAGATAGTATATTTAAATAAACCCATTTGTAATACAGATTGTTAATGTATTCAGGTTAATATAGCTATTAATTTTTATGATGTCATCATATTTGGTGATACATTTTATAATATTTATATTTTATCTTGCATTAATTGAAACTTTTTGGTTATATTTTTAATTTTCATAATGAGCAGCCATTACTTTGCCAACAAAGGTCCTTTTAGTCAAAGCTATGGTTTTTCCAGTAGTCATATATGGATGTGAGAGTTGGACCACAAAGAAGGCTGAGCACCAAAGAACTTTTGAACTGTGGTGTTGGAGAAGATTCTTGAATCAGAAAGCAGGAGAAGGAGACGAGAGAGGACAAGATGGTTGGAAATCATCACCGACTCAATGGACATGAGTCTGAGCAAGCTCTGGGAGATGAACAGCAAAAGATGTCTGATTGTTGATGTTGTGTCTGACTCTTTGCCACTCCATGGATTACAACATGCCAGGCTTCCCTGCCTTCACCATCTCCCAGAGCTTGCTCAAACTCATGTCCATTGAGTTGGTGATAATGTCCAACCATCTCGTCCTCTGTTGTACCCTTCTCTTCCCTCCTTCTATCTTTCCCAGCATCATGGTCTTCTCTAAGAAGTCAGTTTTTCACATCAGGTGACCAAAGTATTGGAGCTTCAGCTTCAGCATCAGTCCTTCCAATGAATATTCAGGGATGATTTCCTTTAATATTGACTGGTTTGATCTCCTTGTAGTCCAGGAGACTCTCAAGAGTCTTCTCCAGCATCACAGTTCAAAAACATCAATTCTTTGGTGCTCAACCTTCTTTGAGCTATCACATCCATACAACTACTGGAAAAACCATAGCTTTGACCAGATGGACCTCTGTCAGCAAAGTAATGTCCCTGCTTTTTAACGTGCTAGGTTTGTCATAGCTTTTCATCCAAGGAGCAAGCATCTTTTAATTTCATGGCTGCAGTCACTGTTCACAGTGATTTTGGAGCCCAAGAAAAAAGTCTTTCACTGTTTCCATTGCTTCCCATCTATATGTCATGAAGTAAGGGGATCCAGAGCTGTGATCTTAGTTTTTTGACAGCTTTTTTCACTCTCCTCTTTTACCATCATCATGAGGCTTTTTTAGTTCCTCTTTGCTATCTGCCCGAAGGGTGGTGTTATCTGCATATCCAAGGTTGTTGCTATTTCTCCTGGTAATCTTGATTCCAGCTTGTGCTTCATCCAGCCCAGCATTTTGCATATCAGTTCATTTCAGGTCAGTCACTCAGTTCTGTCCAACTATTTGCAACCCTATGGACTGCAGCACGCCAGGCCTCCCTGTCCATCACCAACTCCCAGAGTTTACTCAAACTCACATCCATCGAGTCAGTGATGCCATCCAGCCATCTCATCCTCTGTCATCCCTTTCTCCCTCTGCCCCCAATCCCTCCCATCATCAGGGTCTTTTCCAATGAGTCAACTCTTTGCATGAGGTGGCCAAAGTACTGGAGTTTCAGCTTCAGCATTATTCCCTCCAAAGAAATCCCAGGGCTGATCTCCTTCAGAATGGACTGGTTGGATCTCCTTGCAGCCCAAGGGACTTTCAAGAGTCTTCTCCAACACCACAGTTCAAAACCATCAATCATTCAGCACTCAGGTTTCTTTATAGTCCAACTCTCACATCACATACATGACTACTGGAAAAAAACATAGCCAGGACTGGACGGACCTTTGTTGGCAAAGTAATGTCTCTGCTTTTTAATAGGCTGTCTAGGTTGGTCATAGCTATTCTTCCAAGGAGTAAGCATCNCCATCAATCATTCAGCACTCAGGTTTCTTTATAGTCCAACTCTCACATCACATACATGACTACTGGAAAAAAACATAGCCAGGACTGGACGGACCTTTGTTGGCAAAGTAATGTCTCTGCTTTTTAATAGGCTGTCTAGGTTGGTCATAGCTATTCTTCCAAGGAGTAAGCATCTTTTAATTTCATGGCTGCAATCAGCTTCTGCAGTGATTTTAGAGCCCAAAAAAGTAAAATCTGCCTCTGTTTCCACTGTTTCCCCATCTGTTTGCCATGAAGTGATGGGAACAGATGCCATGATGTTCGTTTTCTGAATGTTGAGCTTTAAGCCACCCTTTTCACTCTCCTCTTTCACTTTCATCAAGAAGCTCTTTAGTTCCTCTTCACTTTCTGCCATAATGGTGGTGTCATCTGCATATCTGAGGTTATTGATATTTCTCCCAGCAGTATTGATTCCAGCTTGTGTTTCATCCAGCCCAGCATTTCTTATTATTTATTTTGCATNATTCAGATATGTATATTTTTCCTTTTCTCCTTTGCTTTTTGCCTCTGTTCTTTTCACAGCTATTTGTAAGGCCTCCTCTGACACCCATTTTGATTTTTTACATTTCTTTTTCTTGGTGATGGTCTTGCTCTCTGTCTCCTGTACAGTGTCATGAACCTCTGTCCATAGTTCATCAGGCACTCTGTCTATCAGATCTATTCCCTTAAATCTATTTTCCACTTCCACTGTATAATTGTAAGAGATTTGATTTAGGTTATATCTGAATGATCTAGTGGTTTTCTCTACCTTCTTCAATTTAAGTCTGAATTTGGCAATAAGGAGTTCATGATCTGAGCTACAGTCCACTCCTGGTCTTATTTTTGCTGACCATTTTTGGCTGCAAAGATTATAATCAATATTATTTCGATGTGACCATCTGGTGATGCCCATGTGTAGAGTCTTCTCTTGTGTTATTGGAAGAGGGTGTTTGCTATAAGCAGTGCATTCTCTTGGCAAAACTCTATTAGTCTTTACCCTGATTCATTCTATACTCCAAGGCCAAATATGCCTGTTATTCCAGGTGTTTCTTGACTTCCTACTTTTGCATTGCAATCTCCTATAATGAAAAGGACATTGTTTTTGGGTGTTAGTTCTAGGTCTTATAGGTCTTCATAAAACCGTTCAACTTCAGCTTTTTCAGCATTACTGGTTGGGGCATAGGTTTGGATTATCGTGATGTTGAATGGTTTGCCTTGGAAATGAACAGAGCTCATTGAGACTGCATCCAAGTACTGAATTTNGACATTGTTTTTGGGTGTTAGTTCTAGGTCTTATAGGTCTTCATAAAACCGTTCAACTTCAGCTTTTTCAGCATTACTGGTTGGGGCATAGGTTTGGATTATCGTGATGTTGAATGGTTTGCCTTGGAAATGAACAGAGCTCATTGAGACTGCATCCAAGTACTGAATTTTGGACTCTTTTGTTGACTATGATGGCTACTCCATTTCTTTTAAGGGATTCTTGCCCACAGTAGTAGATATAATGGTCATCTGAGTTAAATTCACCAATTCCATTCCATTTTAGTTCGCTGATTCCCAAAATGTTCACTCTTGCCATCTCCTGTTTGATCACTTCCCAAAATGTTCACTCTTGCCATCTCCTGTTTGATCACTTCCAATTTGCTTTGATTCATGGACCTAACATTCCAGGTTCCTATGCAATATTGCTCTTTACAGCATGATATCTTCTGCATATAAGCTAAATAAACAGAGTAACAATATACAGCCTTGATGCACTCCTTTCCCAATTTTGAACCAGTCTGTTGTTACATATTCATTTCTGACTATTGCATCTTGACCTGTGTACAGGTTTCTCAGGAGGCAGGTAAGGTGGTCTGGTATTCCCATCTCTTTAATAATTTATTCATAAATTATAAAAGAAAAATATTTATTAATTTATAAATAAATATGTTTATATTTGCTGGTGCTTTTTGTTTTCTTTTTACCAATATAGATGCACAAGGACGTAATTCAGAGACCACTGCCTTGGAGACATAAGTTTTTCACCAAGGGCCTCTAGATAGCTCATTGGTGGAGAGGACCTGGCAGTGATGGTACTGCTAAATCCCTGGTATCCCACAGATATAGGCTGATTGGGCAACCTAACACTCCTGGTTCCAATCTAGTTCTGGTTCCATTAACATCACTGCTGTCACTTGTACAGATCTCAGCTGTAAACATCTTGGAGAAGAATCTGCCAAGCAACAACATATTCAGCTGTTATCCATATTTTCTCCAAGTAGCAAGATCAGAAGCATCAGGAAAGCCTAGAAGCAGAACTTATGTCCAATAATTAACTTGCTCTTCATTTTGTCATAAATCCAGTATCTTGCCACTATCAATACTTCCTTAGCTTTGATAAATTTTCTCTCTTGAGACTTTGTATATATTCACTTTCCTCTAATATAATCAGGGCCACCTTAGACTGCCAGACATGTTTTATTTACTTTAAATTCAAAAGGAAGTGGTAATATTCCTAAGTCCTTTCTGCCAAGGGTCCTGTTGTTTTTCAGTCTCTCAGTCATGTCCAACTCTTTGTGACTCCATGGACTGTAGGGTGAGAAGCTTCTCTGTCCTTCACTATCTCCCAGAATTTTCTCAAACTCAGGTCCATTGAGTCAATGATGCCATCCAACCATGTCATCCTCTGTTGCCCCCTTCTCCTCTTGCCTGCAATCTTCAACATCAGGGTCTTTTCCAGTGAGTCAGCTCTTTGTATCAGGTGACCAAAGTATTAGAGTTTAAACTTCAGCATCAGTCCTTGTAATGAATATTCAGTGTTGATTTCCTTTAGGATTGACTGGTTTGATCTTCTTGCTGTCCAAGGGACTCTCAAGAGTCTTCTCCAGCACCACAGTTCAAAAGCATCAATTCTTTGGTACTCCGCCTTCTTTATGGTCCAAATTTCATATCTATATTTTATTCCATTAAAAAAATTATTTTATTTTTAATTGGAGGATAATCACTTTATAATATAGTGATGATTTCTGCCATACATCAACATGAGTCAACCAGAGGCTTACACATGTCCTTTCCCTCCTAAACCTCTCTCCCATCTCAAAAGTCTAGATTGTCACAGAGCATTAGCTTTGGATTCTCTCATCATACAGCAAATTCCCACTGGCTATCTATTTTGCATATGGTAACGTATGTGTTTCAGTACTACTCTCTCAAATCTTTCCACCCTCTCCCTCCCCCCATGGGACCACAAATGTTCTTTATGTCTACATCTCCTTTGCTGCCTTGCAAATAGGACCATCAGTATCATCTTTCTAGATTCCATATATATGTGCTAATATATGATATTTGTCTTTCTCTTTATGACTTACTTCACTCTGTATAATAGGCTCTAGATTCATCCACCACATTAGAAATGACTCAAATTCATTCCTTTTAAGAGCTGAGTCATATTCCATTGTGTATATTTACCACAATTTGTTTATCCATTCATTTGTCAATGGACATAATTTTCTTCGATATTCCACCAACTGTAAATAGTGCTTTGATGAACATTGGGGTACATGTGCCTATTTCAGTTATGATATCCTAAAAGTACATACCCCGTAGTGGGATTGTTGGGTCATATGGAAGTTTTATTTCTAGTTTTCTTAAGGAATTTCCATACTGTTCTCTATAGTGTCTGTATCAATTTGCAATACCACCAACAGTGTAAGAGAGTTCTCTTTCCTCCATACCCTCTATGGCATTTATTATTTGTAGACTTCTGATGATGGCCATTCTGACTGGTGTGAGATGATACCTTATTGTAGTTTTGATCTGCATTTCTCTAACTGAGCATTATTGAGCATCTTTTCATGTGTTTATTGGCAATCTGTATGTCTTCTTTGGAGAAATGTCTGTTTAGGTCTTCTGCTCACGTTTTGATTGGGTTGATTGTTTTTCTGGTATTGAGCCACATGAGCTGCTTGTATATTTTAGAAATTATTCCTTTGTCAGTTGTTTCATTTCCTATTATTTCCTCCCATTCTGGGGGCTGTCTTTTTACCTTGCTTACAGTTTCCTTCATTGTGCAAAATCTTTTTACTTTAATTAGCTCCAATTTGTTTATTTTTGTTTTTATTTCTATTACTCTAGGAGGTGGGTCATAGAGGATCTTGCTGTGATTTATGTCAAAGAGTGTTCTGCCTATATTTTCCTCTAAGAGTTTTATACTGGTCTTATATTTATGTCTTTAATCCACTTTAATTTTCTTTCTGTGTAGGTTATTAGAAAGTGTTCTGATTTCTTTCTTTTACACATATGTGTGTGTTAGTCACTCAGTTGTGTCTGACTCTTTGCTACCCCATGGACTATAGCCCACCTGGCTTCTGTGTCCATGGAATTATCCAGGCAAGAATATTGATGTGGGTTGCCAGTCCCTCTCCATGGGATCCTCCCAACCCAGGAATCAAACCCAGGTCCCTCACACTGCAGACAGATTCTTTACTGTCTGAGCCAACTGGTGTCCAATAGCAAATGTGTTTAAAGAACTGCCCAGTATTCCCAATACCACTTATTGAAGAAACTGTCTTTTTTCCATCGTATATTTTTACCTCTATCAAAGATAAGGTACAGTGCTGCTACTGCTGCTGCTGCTAAGTCGCTTCAGTCATGTCCGACTCTGTGCAACCCCGTAGAAGGCTGTCTATCAGGCTCCTCCGTCCCTGGGATTCTCCAGGCAAGAACACTGGAGTGGGTTGCCATTTCCTTCTCCAATGCATGAGAGGGAAAAGTGAAAGTGAAAGTCGTTCAGTCGTGCCTGACCCTTAGCAACCCCATGGACTGCAGCTTATCAGGCTCCTCCGACCATGGGAGTTTCCAGGCAAGAGTACTGGAGTGGGGTGCCACTACCTTCTCCGAAGGTACAATAGGTGCATGGATTTATCTCTGGGCTTTATATCTTGTTCCATTGATCTATATTTCTGTTTTTTGTGCTAGCACCATATTCTCTTGATGACTGTAGGTTTGTAGTATAGTCTCAAGTTAGGAAGATTGATTCCTCCAGCTTCATTCTTCATTCTCAAGATTGCTTTGGCTCATCAGGGTCCTTTGTGTTCCCATATACATTGTGAGATTATTTGTTCTAGTTCTGTGAAAAATACCATTGGTAGTTTGACAGGGATGCATTGAATTTATAGATTGCTTTGGATAGTATAATCATTTTCACAATATTGATACTTCCAATCCAAGAACATGGTATATGTCTACATCTGTTTGTGTCATCTTTAATTTCTTTCATCAGTGTTGTATAGTTTCTGCATACAGATCTTTTGTCTCTTTAGATAAATATATTCCTAAGTATGGGCTTCCCAGGTGGCACGGTAAAGAACTCACCTGCCAGTGCAGGAGACATAAGAGACACAGGTTTAATCGCTGGGGTGGGAAGATTCCCTGAAACCCACTCCTGTATTCTTGCCTGGATAATCCCATGAATAGCTGGCTGGCTACAGACCATAGGTCACCAAGTATCAGACGTGACTGAAGTTACTTAGCATGCATGAATGCATTCCTAAGTATTATATAATTTTTGTTGCAATGACGAACAGGATTTTTCTCTTAATTTCTCTTTCTGATTTTTCACTGTTAGTGTATAGGAATGCAAGGAATTTCTGTGTATTAATGTTTATCCTGAGACTTTACTATATTTTTTGATTGGCACTATTAATTTTCTCATGGTATCTTGAGAGTTTTTTATATAAACAATCATGTCATCTGCAAAGAGAGAGTTTTATTTTCCTTTCCAATCTGGATTAATTTTTTTTCTTTTGTTCTCTGATTTCTGTGGCTAAGACTTCCAAAATTAAGTTGAATAATAATGGCAAAGTGGGCATCTTTGTCTTGTTCCCAGATTTAGAGGAAATGCTTTCGATTTTTCACCACTGAACATAATAATTGCTGTGGGTTTGTCATATATGACCTTTATTATGTTTATGTATATTCTTTCTGTGCCTAGTTTCTGGAGAGTTTTAATCATAAACAGGTGTTGAATTTTTAAAAAGCTTTCTCAGCATCTGTTGAGATGGTTATATGGTTCTTATCTCTGAATTTGTTAATATGGTGCATCACATTGATTGATTTGTATATATTGAAGAATTCTTGCATCCCTGGGATAAAGCTCCCCTGATCATGATATATGATCTTTTAATGAGTTGAATTCTGTTTGCTAGAATTTTGCTGAGTATTTTTGCATCTGTATTCATTGGTGATATTCACCTGTAAATTTTTTCTCTGTGGCATCTTTGTTCACTTTTGGTAATAGGGTGATGGTGGTCTTGTTGAATGAGTTTGGGAGTTTTCCTTCCTCTGCAGTTTTCTGAAAGAGTTTGAGCAGGATAGGTATTAGTGCTTGTCTCAGTCATTGGTAGAATTTAACTGTGAAGCCATTGGCCCCTGAGCTTTTGATCATTGGAAGATTCTTGATTACAGTTTCAATTTCTGTACTTGTGATTGGTCTGCTCATATTTTCCTTTTTTTTAAAGGTATGATTAGCTTTTTGAAGAATGTTTAAAATAGAAAATATTTTTTAAAGATAGAATTTATTCAGTTTTTCTTAATTGTAGTTGACATACAATGTTTCAGGTGCACAGCAAGGTGGTTCAGTTATACATATACATATATATTATTTTTGAAATTATTTTCCACTATAGATTATTATAAGATATTGACTATAGGTCCCTGTGCTATACAGTAAATCTTTGGCGCTTGTAGCATGTCTAGTTTTTAAATTATAAATCTAGCATTCTTTTCATAGTAAGCCAAATAAATGGATTTGAAATGTTAGAAAATTTTAGTTAGACAAAAATTCATATGTTTTTTAAAATATTTATATTAAGTATAGTGTATATATATATATAAATATATATATATACACACACACAAAAGTTTTTCTACTATGCTGATACAGGTTTGAGAAAGAGTATCCAAACAAGAAAAAAAATGGATAAATTGAACAACATAAACTAATGAGATGGGAGTGCTGAAAATGAAATAGAAATAGTGAAACAAACTAGATAAAAGTAAAAGATCATCATATAGTGCAGTTGTTTTTAAACATGGCTGCACATTAAAAACAAATCTGTGGCTTTGGAGAAAAAAGCAACACCTGGGCATTTTTCAAAAAATTCTAAGATAATTCTGAGATGCATTTCAAAAAGTGATTACAAATTTTTCTAATAAATGGTATTTTTGTTGATATAGAATTATATTTTTTCATTGACCATTCATGATGCAATGGTTATTGTTGTAGTTCAGTCACCCAGTCATGTTCAGCTCTTTGCAACTCCATGGACTGTAGCATGCCAGGCCTCCCTGTCCTCACCATCTCCCAAAGTTTACCCAAGTTCATGTCCATTGCATCAGTGATGCCATCCAACCATCTCATCCTCTGGCACCCTCTTTTCCTTCTGCCCTCAATCTTTCCCAGCATCAGGGACTTTTCCAATGAGTCAGTTGTTCGCATCAGATGACCAAAATACAGAGTTTCAGCTTCAGCATCAGTTTTTCCAATGACTATTAAGGGTTGATTTCCCTTAAGATTGACTGGTTTTATCTCCTTGCTGTGCAAGATCTCTGAAGAGTCTTCTCCTGCACCACAGTTCAAAGGCATCATTCTTTGTGCTCTGCCTTCTTTACAATCCAGCTCTCACAACCATATGTGACCACTGGGAAGACCACAGTCTTGGCTATACGGACCTTTGTTGGCAGAGTAATGTCTCTGCTTCTCAACACACTATCTAGGTTCATCATAGCTTTCCTGCCAAAAAGCAATTGTCTTCTGATTTCGTGGCTACAGTCACCATCTGTAGTGATTTTAGAGCCTCTTCATGGATCACTGCCTTGTCATGGTGAAGGGATGTGTGTAACTCAGTGAAGCTATGAGCCATACCTTGTAGGGCCGCCCAAGATGGATAGGTCATAGCTGAGAGTTCTGATGAAATGTGATCCACTAGAGGAAGAAATGGCAAACCACCCAGTACACTTACTGTGAGAACGTCATGAACTGTAAAAAAGAGATACAATGGTGTTGAGTGAGTAATAGTTACATAATCACAATAGTAAAAGATGTTTGTCAGTTTGCACATTTAATAGCCAGACAAAAAATAAAAGATAATTATAATTGCAAGCAATAATGAAAACATGATTAACCTAACAATAAAAACTAATTACATACAGTTTGGGGTGTCGAGCAGAGTGACTGCTCAGCCAGTATATGTTTTTTGGTTGGTGCACTTAATCCATTTACATTTAAGGTAATTATTGATGTATGGGAGTCTATTACCATTTTCTCAATTGTTTGGGGTTTATTTTCTGTCTTTTCCTTCTCTTGTGTTTCCTGCCTAAAGAAGTTCCTGTAGTATTTGTTGGAGATCTGGTGTGGTGGTGCTGAATTCTCTTAACTTTTCCTTGTCTGGAAAACTTTATTCTCCATTAAATCTGAATAAGAGCCTTGCTGGGGTATAGTGTTCTTGGCTGTAGGTTCTTCTCTTTCATCACTTTCAATATATTGTGCCGTTCCCTTCTGGCTTGTAGAGTTTCTGTTGAGAAATCAGCTGATAAACTGATGGGCGTTTCCTTGTATGTTATTTGACATTTTTCTCTTGGTGCCTTTAATATTTTATCTTTGTCTTCAATTTTTGTCAGTTTGATTACTATGTCTCAGTATGACTCTTTAGAGCACAGTCTTGATGTGTTCCTCCTTGAGATTATCCTGCCTGGGACTCTGTGCTTCCTGGATTTGGTTGATTATTTCCTTTCCCATATTAGGAAAGGAAAGATCTATTATCTCTTCAAATATTTTCTCAGGTCCTTTCTCTCTTTCTTCTCCTTCTGGGACCCCTATGTTGTGAATATTGATGTGTTTAAAATTGTCCCAGAGGTCTCTTTGTCTTCATTTTTAAAAAATATTCTGTTCTGCAGCAATGATTTCCACCATTCTGTTCTCCAGGTCATTTATCTGTTCTTCTGCCTCAGTTATTGTGCTATTGATTCCTTCTAATGTATTATTCATCTTTGTTTGCTTGTTCTTTAGTTTAGGTTATTGGTAAACATTTCTTGCTTCTTCTCCATTGTTTTCCTGAGATCCTGGATCATCTTCACTATCATAATTCTAAATTGTTTTTCTGGAAAGTTGCCTATCTCTACTTTATTTAGTTGTTTTCTGGGGTTTTATCTTGTCCTTTCATCTGGGACATAACTTTCTGCTTTGTCATCCTGATTAACTCTCTATAATGTGACTTTTGTTCTAGCCTCTGTGAGACTGTGGTTCTTGCTTCTTCTGTCTGCCTCTGATGGAGAAGGCTGACATTTGTATATGCTTTCTGATGGAAGTTACTGGCAGTAGGAAAAACTGGATCTTGCTCTGGTGGCAGGACCTTGCTCAGTTCAGTTCAGTCACTCAGTCATGTCCAGCTCTTTGCAACTCCATGGACCACACCACACCAGGCTTCCCTGTCCATCACCAACTCCTGGTGCTTGGTCAAACTCTTGTCCGTTGGGTTGGTGATGCCATCCAACCGTCTCATCCTCAGTTGTTCCCTTCTCCTCCTGCCTTTAATCTTTCCCAGCATCAAGGTCTTTTCCAACGAGTCAATTCTTCTCATCAGGTGGCCAAAGTATTCAGTAACACTTTAATCCAGCTATATGCCAGTTGGTGGGGTTGTGCTCCCTCCTTGTTAGTTGTTTGGCTTGAGGCAACCCAGCCCTGAGGACTACAAGTTCTTTGGTAGGGTTAATGGCAAACTGCAGAAGGCTTACATAAGTGG
Organism: Neotragus moschatus; assembly: GCA_006410615.1. Classification (NCBI taxonomy): domain Eukaryota; kingdom Metazoa; phylum Chordata; class Mammalia; order Artiodactyla; family Bovidae; genus Neotragus; species Neotragus moschatus. The sequence continues at coordinate 259,775 of SJYA01002865.1, forward strand.
GGACCTTCTAGGACTGTTGCTTCCAATGCCCCCATCCCTATAGTTAGCCCCTGCTGCCCCACACCTCCACAGGAGACCCTCCAACAATAGCAAGTAATTCTGGTTCAGTCTCCCATTGGGTCACTGCTCCTTTCCTCTGAGTCTTGGTTTATGTAAGATTTTGTTTGAGCCCTCCAAGACTGGATTCTTTGTTTCCCCTAGTCCTGTGGAAATCCTATAATCAAATCTTGCTGGCTTTCATGATCAAATTCCCTGGGGATTCCCAGTTCCTTTGTCAGATCCCCAGGCTGAGAAGCCTGATGTGGGATTCAGAACCTTCACAACAGTGGGAGAACTTCTTGAGTATTATTATTCTCCAGTTTGTGGGTCACCCACCCAGTGGGTATGGGATTTGATTTCATCATGATTGCCCCCCCTCCGATTGTCTCACTACAGCTTCCACTTTGTCTTTGGACATGGGGTATATCCCTTTTTTGTGGGTTCCAATATTCTCCCATCAATGGTTGTTCCAAAGCTAATTGCAGTTTTCTTGCTCTCCCAGAAGTTGATGAGCATATGTCCTTCTACGCCACCATCTTGAACCAGAACTAGTCTGTTTATATTTTCTATTTCTACATGGTTAAATTTTGAAAGATAATCCTTTACTAAGATTTTGTCTGTTTCTTTGGCATCCGTTTTACTGCATATAGTTCCGTATTGTAGTCTCTTATGATCCTTTGTATTTCTGTAATGTCTATTGTAATTTCTCCTTTTTCATTTCCAGTTTTACTGATTTGAGTCTTCTCCCTTTTTTTCTTGATAAGTCTGGCTAATGGCTTGTCGATTTTATTTTTCTTCTCAGAGAACCAGCTTTTAGTTTTATTAATCTTTGCTATAATCTCCTTCCTTTCTTTTTCATTTTTTTCTGCTCTGATCTTTATGATTTCTTTCCTTCTACTAACTTTAGGATTTGGGGGTTCTTCTTTTTCTAATTGCTTTAAGTGTAAGTTTAGGTTGTTTGTTTGATACCTCTCTTCATCAAGCTAGGCTTATATAACCATAAACTTTTGTCTTAGCATTGCTTTACTGTATCCCATAGGATTTGAGTTGTCGTGTTTTCATTGTCATTTGTTTCTAAGCATATTTTTATTTCCTTTTTGATTTATTCAGTGATCTGTTGGTTTTTCAAAAGCATATTGTTTAGCCTCTTTATGTTTTTGTTTTTTATAGTTTTTCTTTCTCTATGCTGTGCTGTCATTTTAGTCAAGTCCAACTCTTTGAAACCCTATGGTTTCAAAGACTATAACCCACCAGGCTCCTCTGTCCATGGGATTCTCAAGGCAAGAGTAATGTCATGAGTTGAGGTGCCCTGACCCAGGGATTGAACCTGCGTCTCTTACATCTCCTGCATTGGCAGGGGTTTCTTTATCTCTAGTGACATCAGGGAAGCCCTTTATTCCTGTAGGTGATATCTAATCTTATAGAGTTGTGGTCAGAAAAGATGCTTGAAATGATTTCAATATTTTAAAATTTATCAAGCCTTGATTTGTGACCCAAGATGTGATCTGTCCCGCAGAATGTTCCATGTGCACCTGAGAAAAAAATGAAATATATTGTTCTGGATTAAGTGCCCTGTAGACAGATCCAATGTATCATTTAAAGTTCATGTTTCCCTATTAATTTTCTGTCTGGATGATCTATCTGTCCATTGGTTTGAGTAGGGTATTAAAGTATCCCACCATTATTTCTATTTACTGTCAATATCCCCTTTAATATTGTTAATATTTGCCTTATGGATTCAGGTGCTCCTATGTTGCGTGCATATGTATTTATAATGATTATATTTTCTTCTTGGATTGATCCCTTGATCGTTATGTAGTGAGTATACTTCATTGTCTCCTGTAACATTATTTTAAAGTCTATTTTATCTGATATAAGTATTGGCCACCTCATGTGAAGAGCTGACTCATTGGAAAAGACTCTGATGCTGGGAGGGATTGGGGGCAGGAGGAGAAGGGGACAACAGAGGATGAGATGGCTGGATGGCATCACTGACTGGATGGACGTGAGTTTGAGTGAACTCCAGGAGTTGGTGATGGATAGGGAGGCCTGGTGTGCTGCAGTTCATGGGGTTATAAAGAGTTGGACACGACTGAGTGACTAAACTGAACTGAAGTATTGATATTCCCATATTTTTATTTCTGTTTGCATGGAGCATCTTTCCCCAGGCCCTCATTTTCAATCTCTATGTGTCTTGAGGTCTGTGGTAAGGCTGTTGTAGACAGCATATATAGAGGTCTTGATTTATATCCATTCAGCTAATTTGTATTTTTGTCTGGAGCATTTAACCCATTTGAATGTTAGTGTCTCAATATTATCCTCAAGGTCTCTGAGACTGTCCTCATTACTTTTTATTCTTTTTTTCTTTATTGTGTTCTGCTTCAGTTATTTCTACCATTCTATATGTCACCTCACTTATCCATTCTTCTGCCTCAGTTACTCTACTCTTGGTTCCTTCCATTGTATTTTTATTCTCAGTTATTGCATTGTTCACTGTCGATTGTTTATTCCTTTAAGTTCTTGGTAAACATTTCTTGCATCTTTTCAATCTATGCCTCCAGTCTATCCATGCCTCCATTTTATTTTCAAGATTTTGGATCATCTTTACTATCATTACTCTGAATTCTTTTTCAGTTAGATTGCCCATTTCTTCTTCATTTTTTGGTCTTGTGGGCTTTTACCATGTTCCTTCATCTGCTGCATGTTTCTCTGTCTTTTCATTTTGTTTAATTTACTGTGTTTAGGATCTCCTTTCTGTTGGCTGTAAGGTCATAGTTCCTTAATTGTGGAGTCTGCCCTCCATGGGTGAGGTAGGGCCAGTGCCTTGTGAAGTTTTCATGGCTGAGGGGATATGTGCCTGTGTTCTGGTGGATAGAGCTGGGTCTTGTCTTTCTAGATGGCTGTGCCATGTCCACTGGTGTGTGTTGGGGTGTCCATGGGTTCAGTATGGCTTTGGGTAGCTTGTCTGATAATGTGGGGGGTTGTGCCCTGTTTTGCTGAAGGAATAATATGTGGCATCCAGCACTGGAGCTTTCTGGCTTTGGGTTGGGGCCTGGTCTTAATGTTGAGATGAAGGCCTTTGGAAGCACGCTCATCTATTAATGTTATATTGGGTTGGGAGTTCTCTGGTGATCCAAAGTCCTGGAGTGAAGCCTCTTGCCTTACAGGTTCAGGCCCAACCCCTTACAGTAGTATCAAGACTTCACAGGCCACACAGCACAGAAAACAAAACCTGTAGACTAATAGTGAAATAACTCTCAACAGCCAAGAACACCCAAAGAGATTCACACACTTATATATGGAAAAGAAGAGGGGAGAAAGAGAAAAAGGGGAAAGAAATATAAGAAGATGAGTCAAAAGAGAAGAGAGCAATGAAGCCAATAATCAAACCCCTAAGTGAAAATCAACACTGTTAATTAGACTCTCAAAGATACAATATTAAAAACAAAAGATTAAAATACAAAAACATGGAAAAATACTACTCTCAAAAATACAATATCGAAAACATCAAAAACAAAAATAAAAAACACAGAATTTATTAAAAATAGGTTTTTTAAGGTAAAGATAAGTTATAAAAATAAAAATTGAAAGAGTAACAAAAGATCATATCAGGACAATATGAGGAAAACATTTTTATAAGGAAAAAAGTGGGGTATATATAGTGAGTGGTACTGAGAGGAATGTCTAAGTGATTCTTCCATTTTCCTGCTCCAGTCAATTTGCGTACTCCAGTCAATTTGCCTACTCAGAAAGTCTTCCAATATATCTAGGAAGGTCTCTGGATCTGTTGTGAGTAGAGTTGGGTCAACTCAGACTCAGATCTTTCCTTGTTCTAGCTTGTACCTGTTTTCAAAGCCTGCAGTTTCCTCTAAAGGGCAAAGTCTCAGGCTAATTGCAAAAATTTAAATCCTTGCACCTGCCACCTTGGAGTGGTTTTCCCTTCTTTCCTTTGCTTAGGCAGCCCCTGGCTTTCCACCTTGTTTGGGGGCCTGCCTCTGCTTATGTCTCTCTCCAGTGTATGTTCTCTGCCCAGACACAAGGGGGTGAAAGTAGCTGCTTATTAAGGCTCATTTGTGCTGAGAAGGAGGAGGGGTATAGCAGACACCACTGAGGTGCTTGGGGAGTGCTCCCTGAGGCTCGTTCCTGAAAGAGGTTGCTCAAGCCTGAGGCTGGTCATGCACTTCTCCAGGGGAGTTAGTCTCAAGGTTGTGAAATCCTTGGCAGAGTTGATTCATTCAGATTCCCAGGGAGACATGGGTAGCAGGACGTGGCCACTGACAGCTTGACAGTAGTTGCAAATCTCTGGGATCTGGACTTTAGCAGTCCCCTGTCTTCCATCTCTGGTGTTTACACCTGCTTCCCTGCCTCTAGGGCTGTAGACTGCAGCCAGCTCACCCCCTTTCAGCATTCACTAGGGCAGGGTCCTTGGTTCTCTGAGTGAGCAGAGTTAGAGAGCAGCATTAGAGTCTTGCCGTGGAAATTATCCTTTGCTCCTCAGGTGGTCCCAGGGTGTTCCCTGGTCTGCCTCTGCAGTGTCACATAGCCCTCTCAGAATGACTTCAGAGCAGTCAACTCTGGTCCTACCCCAAGGACAGACCCCTGAAGCCTGAACCTTCATCCCTAGCTCCAACTTGCTGCAGGTTGATGTGAGCATGTGAGCCACTTCTCAGCTGTGAAGTGACATTCAGCAAGATCTCTGTGGCGAATTTTCATTTTGCCTTCAGAGCACCTCTCTCACTGCATTCCCCTCTGAGGCCCTGAAGATCCCCACAGAGCCCCGTGTGAAGGAGTTTCCCGATCTGTGGAAATTTTTTCTCCTTCATGACTCCCTCCCCGGGGTGCAGGTCCCCATCCCAAACTCCTTTGTCCCCATTTTGTCTTTATCTTTTGCTCTACCTCATTCCAAGGAGATTGGTTTGCCTTTCTGAAAGTCTGGGGTCCTCTCTCAGTGTTCAGTAGATGTTCTGTGGGAATTGTTCCACAAGCAGATGGGTTTTTGATATATTTGTGGAGGAGAAGGTGGTCTCACCACTCTATTCCTCTGTCATCTTGAAAGTTCCCCCTCTTAGTTGCTTCTTTACAGCTTCATGGATTCAAAAATGTGGGGAAGATCCCACAGGATCAGGGGGCAGGTGGTCTGGATTCACCTCACAATTCTGCCACTGACTTGTGTGTTGACCTTGGACAATACACAAAGTCCTGGCCTCAAATTCTTCCTTGCTGAAATGAAGAGGAAACTGAGGCACTGAAAATTCAATGAGCTAATTCTTAAAAATTCTTTGAATAGAATTTTCTTTCACATTACAGCACCTGATAAATGTTGGCATTAGGAATTATCATTTTTATTAGTTTCTGTATTCACGATGTTTTTCTCCATATTTATTTGCTTAAGGGATAAATCAAGAAATAGTTTGATAAATGAATAATGTGTTTCGCCTACTATATCTTAATTGTTTTAGAAGTGTGAATTTCTTTCTTTAAATATAATATGATTTCCTCAATATTAAGATATCTCTTAACTCCTATGTGTTCTCCACAGCACATCATCACCATGCTACAGATTTTTTGTTTTGCTTCTCAATAAATATGAAATAAACATAGCAACAACAACAAAAAAAAAAACAGTATCTTGCAAGCAGCCAATGCATAATTTTTCTTGGTTGCACTTGGATTTTCATGACTGTAACCAAGAAAAATGACAACTGATGACAGGAATCTGAAAGTGATATGTTCCCTTCTCTCCTATGCAATTTTTAGATGTTTGTTTTATCTGTCTTCCCCCTGGAGTTGCCTGTGTTCCTCCAATATGTTTTTAAATCTCAGGGAACTCCAGGAATGACTTCAGAAGACATCTTGTAAACCTGTACAGAGCTACCATTAGCATTTCCATCAAGAGAACCTCCTGCTGAATGGCCTTAATCTAAAAAGATGTAATAATCAAGAAATCTTTCAGCTTGAACAGAGCCCTAGAAATACTCTGGCACCAAGCTGAGAGTAACTGAGAGGATGAAGAAATTGCAAAGTATAAGAATGTTAAATACAACAGAAAAACATGGCAAGAGAAGATGTGATCAAGATACTCAACATCATGATATGCTGCCTGAAAATTGTTTGTTTCTTAAAAATGTACTCATTCCATGAGATGTGAAAGCACAGACTGAAGTTAATGCATGTATATTTAGAATGCACAGGGGAGAAATATGAAGTTCATAAATAGTGTCTGGAAACCACACCTGATGCCTGATGAATGCATTAAAATATATGCCTGTATAGAATGCTTAAGCAGGTATTATATTGTTGATAATATATGCCATTAAGTAAAGACAAACAGGCTTCCTTGGTGGCTCAGACAATAAAGAATCTGCCCACAAAGTGGGAGATCTGTGTTTAATTCCTGGGTCAGGAAGATCCCCTGGAGAAGGAAATGGCTACCCACTCCATTATTCTTGCCTGGAGAATTCCATGAACAAAGCAGCCTGGTGGACTACAGTCCATGGGGTTACATAGAGTCAGACATGACTGAGTGACTAACACTTTCAGTTTGAAGTAAAGATAATCAGGTATCTTAAGGCATACAATCTTGGAGACATCAATGAGGGATTCTTGTGTGCCATCTGAACAAATCCGTCCATCTGTCTAGGTACACGTGCTACTAACAGAATCACATTCTGTCTATGAATGTGGACAGGAGAGAAATGTACCAGACGTCTCTACTGCCTGGTTAGCCAAAGCCAGGAGAATGAATTAGTCATATGGTTGCTCCACATATTTTTTTTCCCTTGGAGCATTTTGGCAACTGAAACCTCAGAAGTAATCAATCATTTACTGTGTCGATCAGAATGGATTAGTAGTGTTATAGTAACAGACATCCCAAAAATCTCACTATCTGAAAACAAGATTTCCTTTCTTGTTCATTCTACATGTTCATCTTGTGTGAACTGAGGTCTCTGCTCCACTGCATGCTCAACTTCAGGCTCCAGGCTGACAGAATAGCCACTGCCTGGAACCGATCGTCACTGTGACATTAGGAAAGTGTGCTCTGAGGAGTCTCATCAATACCTAAATGCTCTGGCTGGAAGTGACATACAACAATTCCTCTCATAACTCATTGGCCAGAATTAGAATTGCTCCAACTGTGAGAGGCTAAGTAAGTTTAATTTTCTCAGGTGCCTCAAAAACAGAGAGGCAGGAATAGTGTAAACAGCATTAAGAACTTCCCCAGCCAGCAAGATGAACAAATATCCTACTGTGAACTTGAACAAAGCACCAAGGGGATGGGAGAGTATACAACCTCATCTTTTCCCTACAATGTTTTTGGAGAAATAGACGTCCAGAAAGACAGCAAAAGTTAACTAAGTATTGAAGATCATTTATAATCAATTCATGCATGCTCAGTTGTACAACTATGTCCAACTCTACGCAACCCTGTGGTCTATAGCTGGCCAAGCTCCTCTGTCCATGGGATTCTCCCAACATGAATATTGGAGAGGGTTGCCATTTCCCCCTCCAGGGGATATTCGCAATCCAGGGATCAAACTCACATCTCCTGCATTAACAGGCAGATTATTTACCGCTGAGCCACCCAGGAAACCATTTACATCGGAGGAACTATGAAATCCCAAGTTCCAGAACACCTTCAGCACATAATTTCCTATTTAATATGTTGCAAACTGAATATTTCAAATTATACCCTTCAGATCATTAATGATGCCACATTCCAGTCTTAAATTTATTCAAATTACTCTTTTGAAAAATCATTGTTATTGGATTTTTTCTATTCACTTCTATAAAATTGCTTTCCATGCAGAGACCATTTTATTAATTTTTATTTTTTTAGTTTGTTTTGCTTTACAGTACTGTACTCATTTTGCCATACATTGACATAAATCAGCCATAAGNTTTCTTTACTGATGTATACCCCTTGCATAGCATTGTACACAAAACATAGAATGTACTCAATAAAAGTGTTAAAAAAAAAAAAAGAGAATTCAGAATGATGATAGTAATGATGATCCAAAATCTTAAGAACAAAATGGAGGCAAAGATAAATAGAATGGAGGAATGGATTAAGAAGATGCAAGAAATGTTTAGCAAGGACCTAGAAGAATTAAATAATAAATAATCAACAATGAACCATGCAATATCTGGAGTGAACCAAAAGTAGAGTAATAAAGGCAGAAGAATGGATAAATGAGCTGGAATATAGAATGGTGGAAATAACTGAAGCAGAGCAGAATAAACAAAAACTAATAAAAAGAAATCAGGACAGCCTCAGAAACCTCTGGGACAATGTTAAGCACCCCAAAATTCAGATCGTATGCGTCCCAGAAGACGGGAAGAAAGGGCATGAGGAAATATTTGAGGAGATCATAGATGGAAAGTTTCCACAAGTGGGAAAGGAAATAGCCACTCAAGTCCAGGAAGCCCAGAGAGTCCCATACAAAATAAACCTGAGGAGAAACATGCCAAGACACATATTAATCAAACTAACAAAAATTAAACACAAAGAACAAATATTAAAAACAACATGGGAAAATCAGCAAATAACATACAAAGAGATCCCTGTAAGGGTAAAAGCTAAACTCTGCACAACAGAAGGGAATGGCTGGATATATTTAAAGTGATGAAAGAGAAAAACATACAACCAATATTACTTTACCCAGGAAGAATCTCATTTTGGTTTTAATTTGCATTATCCTAATACCTAAAGAACATGATTACTTTTTCATATGTTAATTTGTCATTTGGATTTCAAAATGTTCCTCTTCAAATCTTTTGCTCATTTTCCTATTGGCTTTCTTATTAATGCAAAGGAGTTCTTTATGTTGGGCATGAATCTTTTTTGGATTTATGTATTACAAATATTGCCTCACTCATTGTAGCTTTCCTTTGAACTTTTATTGGCTTCTTTTGTAAACTGAGTTTCTTAAAAATAATAAAATACAATTTATCAGCACATTGTTTTCATGGAATGGTATTCTTTTATTTATTTAAAAATTATTTAATTATTTTAATTGAAGGATAATTACTTTACAATATTGTGATGGTTTTTGCCATATATCAACATGAATTGGCCATAGGCACACATGTATTCCCTCACTCCTAAACCTCCTTCCCACTCCTTCCCCACCTCATCCCTTCAGATTGTCACAGAACACCAGCTTTCGGTTCCCTGCATCATACATAAAACTCCCACTGGCTATCTATTTTATATATGGTAATATATATGTTTCAAAGTTATTATCTTAAATCATCCCGTCCTCTCCTACTCCCACTGTGTCCAAAAGTCTGTTCTTTATGTCTGTGTCTCCTTTTCTGCCCTGCACATAGGATTGTTAGTACCATCTTTCCAGATTCCATATATATTCATTATTATACAGTATTTGTCTTTCTCTTTCTCACTTCAATCTGTATAATAGGCTCTAGGGTCATCCACCTTATTAGAACTGACTCAAATACATTCCTTTTTATAGCTGAGTAATATTCCATCGTATATATGTTCCACAATTTCCTTATCCATTCATCTGCTGATGGGCTTCTAGGTTGCTTCCATGTCCCAGCTATTGCAAAAAAAAATGCTATAATGAACATTGGAGTACAGTGTCTTTTTCAATTCTCATTTCCTCAGTGTATATACCCAGTAGTGGAATAGCTAGAACGTGTTTTATTCCTAGTTTTTTTNTTTCCTTATCCATTCATCTGCTGATGGGCTTCTAGGTTGCTTCCATGTCCCAGCTATTGCAAAAAAAAATGCTATAATGAACATTGGAGTACAGTGTCTTTTTCAATTCTCATTTCCTCAGTGTATATACCCAGTAGTGGAATAGCTAGAACGTGTTTTATTCCTAGTTTTTTTTAATATATATTTATTTTAATTGGAGGTTAATTACTTTACAATATTGTATTGGTTTTGCCATACATCAACATGAAACCGCCACAGATATACACGTGTTCCCCATCCTGAACCCCTCTCCCTCCTCCCTCCCCGTACCATCCCTCTGGGTCATCTCAGTGCACCAGCCCCAAGTATCCAGTATCATGCATCAAACCTGGACTGGCGATTCATTTCATATATGATATCCTAGTTTTTTAAGGAATCTCTATACTGTTCTCTATAGTGGTTGTATCAGTTTGCATTCCCATCAACAGTGTAAAAGTGTTCCCTTTTCTCCACAATTTCTCCATCATTTATTGTTTGTAGACTTTCTGATGATGGCCATTCTGACTGGTGTGACATGCTATCTCATTGTGGTTTTGATTTGCATTTCTCTAATAATGAGTGATGTTGAATATCTTTTCATGTGTTTATTAGCCATCTGTGTGTCTTCTTTGGAGAAATGTCTAGGTCTGCCCACTTTTTGATTAGGTTGTTTGTTTTTCTGGTATTGAGCTGCATCAGCTGCTTGTATATTCTGGAGATTAATTCTTTGTCAATTATTTCATTTGCTATTATTTTCTCCCATTTTTAAGGTTGTCTTTTCACCTTGCTTTAAGTTTCCTACATTGTGTAAAACCTTTTAAGTTTAATTAGATCCCATTTGTTTGTTTTTGTTTTATTTCCATTACTCTAGGAGATGGATCATAGAGGGTCTTGCTGTGATTTATGTCAGAGAGTGTTCTGCCTATGTTTTCCTCTAAGAGATTTATACTTTGTGGTCTTACATTTAGGTCTTTAATTCATTTTTATTTTATTTTTATGTATGGTGTTACCAAATGTTCAAATTTCATTCTTTTACATGTAGTTGACCAGTTTCCCCAGCACCACTTTTTGAAGAAACTGTCATTTTTCCATTGTATATTTTTGCCTCCTTTATCAAAAATAAGTTGTCCATAGGTGTGTTGGTTTATCTCTCGGGCATCTATTTTCTTCCATTGGTCTGTACTTTTGTTTTTGTGCCAGTACAATACTTTCTTGATGATTGTAGATTTATAGTAGAGTCTGAAGTCTATAGTCTATAGTATAGTCTGAAGTCTAAGCCAGGAAGACCCTGACTTCAGACTAGGAACTTGGAACTTGGTTTCTCCAGTTCCATTCTTTTTTCTCAAGATTGCTTTGACTATTCAGGGTCTTTTGTGAGCAAAAGATATGGAGAAGAACTTCTTGAAATCGAAATGACAAATTAACATATGAAAAAGTGATCATGTTCATTAGATATTAGGATAATGCAAATTAAAATCAAAATAATATGCAACAGCACAGAATGGCTAAAATGAATGATAATGCCTGGAATTTTCATACCCTAGTGATGGGAATACAAATTATTAACAGCCACTCTATCTGCTAGAGTTAAATATGTACATCCAGTTCAGGAAAAGAACACTCATTAAATAAATAAATCCTCATTTTTAAATGATTCATTTTAACACAAGACATTATTACAACTTTGCTGCTTTAGCACATGATCACATAAAAAGATCCATATTTGCAGATTTAAAAATCAAGTTCTCCAATGCAAGCTGAGCAAAAAAGCAGCCTTATTAGGTTTTGTTCCTTTATTTCCCATACTACATCCCTGGGTTTCTGTCTTCCAGCTCAAGACATCAGCCACCATTATGATGTGTTATTGATAGAAAAGGCTTTTCTTAACAGACTTCTCTATGCCAGGAATATATGTTTGCAGTGGAAATATTGTTGCTTTTTAACACTGAACATTGTATACATTTCATCTTGAGTCTGTGCATCCCATCAGTGTTTATGTCACAAACAGCCAAAACTGTTCTACTTAATGAAAGTGAAAGCGAAATCGCTCAGTCGTGTCCATCTCTTTGTGACCGCATGGACTATAGCCTACCGGGCGCCTCCATCCATGAAATTTTCCAAGCAAGAGTACTGGAGTGGGTTGCCATTTCCTTCTCCAGGGGATCTTCCCGACCCAGGGATTGAACCCAGGTCTCCCACGTTGCAGGCAGACACTTTACCATCTGAGCCACCAGGGAAGCTCCTCTACTTAGTGATACTCCCACAAATATTCATACTAATATTAATCTTTCAAATATTATTATACTTTATAAAGTATTATGGTAGTTATTTTGTGAGTTTATTTTTAAAATAACATAGATGACTAAAAAGGATTAAAGACTTCAAGATGTTAGTGATCAGACCTGGTCTTACCTTGATACCAATCAACATTAGTGACCAGTGACCATATAAACAATGCATGTTCATCTTTGGGGGCTCCCATTATTCTACTTTATTGCTCTATACCCTCTCTCCACCTCCACGTTCACCTAAATTCTAAAATATTCTGGATTATACAAATAAATAAATAATATAATCCACAGAAACCATTGCTTTATCATTAATACCAGTGATATGAATTGAAGCTGCAATTAACCAATGCTTCTACCAAGAGAGAACTGAACTTTTCCAGAGGTCTAAGTTTGCTTGGGTTATGAAAAGTGATACTTATATTTTGAGTCAAAAATGTTTTTGCATGTAAGGCAAATATGGTTTGAGTATTGTCCTCTTTCTGCAACCTTTTAAAAAATCTAAGTAGCCTTTAAAGGAATAACATACTCAGGTCTGAATACCTAATATAGGCTTATTATCAGATTGCTTTCCTCTCAAAAGAAGAACAGCCTAAAACCACAAAACCATAAAAATGATATATGAGGATATGTAAGGAGATACAAAAATTGAAAAGTGGAAGGGTAATTTGGAAACACAAACATTGCCTCCTTCAAAATTATCTTAGAGACAAAAAAATAGAAAACACAGATTGCTGTTCTCTGCTTGTGGCTGCCCCTTGAAAATAAGAAGGCTTCCCATGTGGCATTGGAGTTGACATCAAAACTATAATGAAAAGATACCAAATCCCTTTCTAAGCCAAACACTGACTGTTAGGCCCCAGGAGCTCAGAAAAGATGAGAGAAAGAGACGCTTTCTCTGCCTCCATTGAAACTGGAGTGTACAGCAGCCAAAGTCATTTTAACCCATATTTGGCAAGACGATCCAAAGATTGTATCCAATCCTGCAGCTATACTAATCTCAACTTTCAGCACTGTCTGCAAACACATTTGGGAGTTGCCAACTGCTTGATTCCATTGGCCTGGGAAACATTCTTTAAACTGAGAGCTGCTCTGTTCTTTACTTCAGTATTGTTCTTGGGTTAGTAGGTGGAATAGATAACACCCATAGGACAGGATTTGAGAGGTGACAAAATGGGCAGGTTCTCCCCTCTTTCGTTAGAGGGAGTTTTGGAGAAAGTAAATTCTCTACTAAAAGGCAAATGCCAAGATGAATAACAGCTCCTTACCTATCCTTAACATCTTTCACTGAATTCACAAATCCGCCATAATTATACATATAGCACCTCCCTCTTGAGCCTTCATCCCATCTTCCCATCCCTCCCTCTGGGTCATCACAGAGTGCCAAGCTGAGCTCCCTGTGTTATGCAGCAACTTTTCACTAGCTGTCTATTTTATACATGGGCTTAGTCTGTCCTTCTTCTAATCTATTGAGGTGTAAAGTTAGGTTATTTGAGCTTTCTTCATCTTAATGCAGGCATTTCTCTCTAAACATCCCTCTGGTTGTTCAGTCACTCAGTTGTGGTTGACTCTGCAACCCCACGGATTGCAGCACGCCAGTCCATGGTGTTGCAAAGAATCAGACAGTTTAGTTCAGTCGCTCAGTCATGTCCGACTCTTTGCGACCCCATGAATCGCAGCATGCCAGGCCTCCCTGTCCATCACCAACTACTGGAGTTCACTCAGACTCATGCCCATTGAGTCAGTGATGCCATCCAGCCATCTCATCCTCTGTTGTCCCCTTCACCTCCTGCCCCCAATCCCTCCCAGCATCAGAGTCTTTTCCAATGAGTCACCTCTACACATGAGGTGGCCAAAGTACTGGAGCTTCAGCTTTAGCATCATTCTCTCCAAAGAAATCCCAGGACTGATCTCCTTCAGAATGGACTGGTTGGATCTCCTTGCAGTCCAAGGAACTCTCAAGAGTCTTCTCCAACACCACAGTTCAAAAGCATCAATTCTTCGGCGCTCAGCCTCCTTCACCGTCCAACTCTCACATCCATACATGACTACTGGAAAAACCATAGCCTTGACTAGACGGACCTTAGTCAGCAAAGTAATATCTCTGCTTTTGAATATGCTATCTAGATTGGTCATAGTTTTTCTTCCAAGGAGTAAGCGTCTTTTAATTTCATGGCTGCAATCACCATCTGCAGTGATTTCAGAGCCCCCCAAAATAAAGTTTGACACCGTTTCCACTGTTAGTCAGCTCTAAATTTTGTAGCCACCAAGTGTACCCAGTGCTAAGTGACATGCCCAAGGTTGATATGACTATAGAAAGGGGAGAGAAAGTGTAAAAGTTGTCTTGGAGGAAAAACAGAAACTCAGTGAAGCAAAGCAATTAGCTTAGCACTCCAGTCTTGGTACTCCACCCCTTGAGAGAGACAACAATCAGATTAGGGGACAACAACAACAGAAAATCTGTGAGAGGAAAATTGTGAAGAATTCTGAATACTGGCCCTTCAATACTGAGATAAAAGAGAGGTGCATCCTTGAGATAAGAGAGAACTCATCCCCTCAGAGAAGTCCTGCCCTAGAGGAAAGTTGTCAAGAGAACTGCATCACCAGCACTAATTCTCAGAACTTTTTCCTTGTAAGTTCCAGGCTACTTCTGGCCCCAGCAACTCCAGAAATGCCAATTCCCAATGGAACTGGGAGCTTCTATTATGCTAATTGGGGATTTGACCTTGACTTTCTCCCCATTCTTGCATCTTGCCCAGGTTCCACTTTCCAGTGTTCGCCGCTTCCTGGTTTTGGTGGTGCTAGTACCAGTCCATGTGAAGCTCTTGCCTCTGTGAGCTCTGATGGAAATGCACCAGAGACCAGCTTTGTTTGCCTCACAGTTTTCATGCCTCTACCCATTCTATGGGGTTGTCTGGGGAGGCTAGTGGGCTAGAGAAGTGTGTTGGTGGTGGCACCACATGTCAGATAAAGAGAACGTGTTCCACAGTCTTCAGGGTATCTTGCAAGGGCTAAAGAGGACATGTAGCGACAGACCTCGATTACATCCACACCAGCCCTGGACACCAGCAAACCCACCTCAGAAGCCCTTGCCATCACACATCTCAAAGCTTATTAGCATTTTAAGGAGGCCTGGAAGCTTCCACCTCCCAGTTAAAACATGATTTCAACTACAGCTTAAGGAAATTAATGTATGATTACCTTTTACTTACAGGTAAAACAGAAATAACTGTACCAGTTACAAACCCCAGTGCCCCCCTGAAGGAGGACGGTCTGATTATCACAGGATGATCCTATTCCTTCAGGAGTAGTTGGGAAGTTCACCCAGCTGCTGCCATCAGCTAGCCCCCTACTCAGGGGACCATTTTATTTGCAGTGAGGGTGGAGGAAATTTTCAGCTTTGGGGGTAGCTTAGTAAGGCAGTAGGGTGGAAGACAATTTAAGTCTTAAATTCAGGCTCATCCTTTAGATGCTTTGAACTGACAGCAAATTTTCCTTTTAATTCAGAGTAAAGGGAGAGAGTTTTCCCATCAGTTCAGTCACTCAGTCGTGTCCAAATCTTTGCAACCCCATGGACTGTTGCACGTCAGACTTCCCTGTCCAGCACCAACTCCTGGAGCCTACTCAAACTCATGTCCATCGTGTTGGTGATGCCATCCAACCATCTCATCCTCNTAGTGGGCTAGAGAAGTGTGTTGGTGGTGGCACCACATGTCAGATAAAGAGAACGTGTTCCACAGTCTTCAGGGTATCTTGCAAGGGCTAAAGAGGACATGTAGCGACAGACCTCGATTACATCCACACCAGCCCTGGACACCAGCAAACCCACCTCAGAAGCCCTTGCCATCACACATCTCAAAGCTTATTAGCATTTTAAGGAGGCCTGGAAGCTTCCACCTCCCAGTTAAAACATGATTTCAACTACAGCTTAAGGAAATTAATGTATGATTACCTTTTACTTACAGGTAAAACAGAAATAACTGTACCAGTTACAAACCCCAGTGCCCCCCTGAAGGAGGACGGTCTGATTATCACAGGATGATCCTATTCCTTCAGGAGTAGTTGGGAAGTTCACCCAGCTGCTGCCATCAGCTAGCCCCCTACTCAGGGGACCATTTTATTTGCAGTGAGGGTGGAGGAAATTTTCAGCTTTGGGGGTAGCTTAGTAAGGCAGTAGGGTGGAAGACAATTTAAGTCTTAAATTCAGGCTCATCCTTTAGATGCTTTGAACTGACAGCAAATTTTCCTTTTAATTCAGAGTAAAGGGAGAGAGTTTTCCCATCAGTTCAGTCACTCAGTCGTGTCCAAATCTTTGCAACCCCATGGACTGTTGCACGTCAGACTTCCCTGTCCAGCACCAACTCCTGGAGCCTACTCAAACTCATGTCCATCGTGTTGGTGATGCCATCCAACCATCTCATCCTCCGTCGTCCCCTTCTCCCCTCATCTTCAATCTTTCCCAGCATCAGGGTTCTTTTCAAATGAGTCAGTTCTTCACATCATGGCCAAAGTATTGGAGTTTCAGCTTCAGCATCAGTCCTTCCAATGAATATTCAGGACTGATTTCCTTTAGGATCAACTGGTTGGATCTCCTTGCAATCCAAGGGACTCTCAAGAGTCTTCTCCAACACCACAGTTCGAAAGCATCAATTCTTTGGCACTCAGCCTTCTTCACAGTCCAACTCTCACATCCATACATGACTACTGGAAAAACCATAGCCTTGACTAGACAGTCTCTGCTTTTTAATATGTTGTCTAGGTTGGTTGTAACTTTTCTTCCAAGGAGCAAATGTCTTTCAATTTCATGGCTGCAGTCACCATCTGCAGTGATTTTGGAGCCCAAGAAAATAAAGTCTGTCACTTGTTTCCACTGTTTCCCCATCTATGTGTCATGAAGTGATGGCACTGGATGCCATGATCTTAGTTTTCTGAATGTTGAGTTTTAAGCCAACTTTTTCACTCTCCTTTTTCACTTTCATCAAGAGGCTCTAAAGAACTAGTTCTTCTTCACTTTCTGCCATAAGGGTGGTGTCATCTGTTTTCCCATGGAGAGTGCCAGACGATGGAGAAAGAAAATAGTTGAGGTTCATGCCAGGTAAGAGGGAGCAGGAACTGTCCATTGCTGAGTCTGAATATCTATCCCTCTGTGTGCATGGCCCTGCAGTCATGCCACCAAACAGCACTCAGAAGGAGCAGCTGATGCTATTTCCACGAGACTTCAGGAAGAAACCAGATCCTCATCTACTTATCGGTCTGAAGTTGGAAAAATAAATTCCCTAATTATTTCAGCCTTAGTAAGGTTAGAAATCTTCACATAAAATATTTTCTGTAAAACAGATAAAGAAAAGTGTTGAAGCAGCTGTGTTAACAAAACAAAGATGTATTTTACTAACTAACCTTAAGTCCAGTTGTAAATGTAACTGTCTTTACTCTCTTTGCTTATCTACCTTCTATCTAGGAAGGGTGCTGAGTCACCCCAAGTTCTGCAGTCCACCAATCCAAAGCAAAGTTTGGAGGACACTGCCACTGAATACGCAGAGAAGGCAATGGCAACCCACTCCAGTACTCTCACCTGGAAACTCCCATGGACGGAGGAGCCTGGTAGGCTGCAGTCCATGGGGTCGCTAAGAGTTGGACACGACTGAGCGACTTCACTTTCACTTTTCACTTTCATGCACTGAAGAAGGAAATGGCAACCCACTCCAGTGTTCTTGCCTGGAGAATTCCAGGGATGGGGGAGCCTGGTGGGTTGCCATCTATGGGGTCGCACAGAGTCGGACACGACTGAAGCGACTTAGCAGCAGCAGCAGCAGCAGCCACTGAGTATGGGCAGACCCAAACCCTGCAGAACTTCAACCACCAGTATTACTGACCCAGAATGCGAACTTCCTGTGGTCTCCTCTGGCTGTGACCAGGCTGCACTTGAAATCTCTAGTTCCTTAGAAAAGGAAAGTAACACATTATTTGCCCTGTAGAGAGTTTCTCTTTAATTTTAAAGCATCTTAAATCGCCCTCTATGTTGCCACTTTCATAACCCTTGGCATCCCTTTGATTTCTGCATTCCAGTCACTCTGCTAAAGCAGATTTCTCCAAGTGGCTTGTCTGAAGAACATCCACTTGCCTATCACTTGACTTCCTCATCTAGTGTTCTAAACTTATATCCAGATTGAGGGCTGCACTCAATATGTCAGCAAATTTGTAAAACTCATCCATGGCCATAGGGAAAGGTCAGTTTTCATTCCAATCTCAAAGAAAGGTGATGCCAAAGAATGTTCAAACTACTGTACAATTGCACTTACTTCACATGCTAGTAAGGTGATGCTCAAAATCCTTCAAGTTAGGCTTCAACAGTACATGAACCAAGAACTTCCAGATGTACAAACTGAATTTAGAAAAGTCAAAAGAACTAGAGATCAAATTGCCAACATCTGTTGAATCATAGAAAAAGTAAGGAAATTCCAAAAAAACATCTGAACATCTGCTTCACTGACTGCTAAAGGCTTTGACTTTGTGGATCACAACAAACTGTGGAGAATTCTAAAAGAGATGTGAATACCAGACCATCTTACCTGTCTCCTGAGAACCCTATATGCAGGTCAAGAAGCAATGGTTAGAACCAGACAAAAAAAAATGAAGTGATTCAAAATTGGGAAAGGAGTACATCAAGGCTGTATGTTGTCACCCTGCTTATTTAACTTATATGCAGATTGCATCATGCAAAATGCCAGGCTGAATGAATCACAAACTGGAATCAAGACTGTCAGGAGAAATATCAACAGTCTCAGATATGAAAATGATACCACTCTAATGGCAGAAAGCAAAGAGGAACTAAAGAGCCTCTTGATGAGGGTGAAATAGGAGAGTTGAAAAGCTAATTTAAAACTCAATATTAAGAAAATGAAGATCATGGCATCTGGCCCCACGACTTCAATGCAAATAGATGAGGGAAAAAGTGGAAACAGTGACAGATTTTATTTTCTTGGTCTCCGAAATCCATGACTATAGTCATGAAACTAAAAGGCACTTGCTCCTTGGAAGGAAAGCTATGACAAATCTAGACAGTATATTAAAAATCAGGGACATCACTTTGCTAATAAAGGTCCAATAGTCAAAGCTATGGTTTTTCAAGTAGTCATGTATGGATGTGAGAGCTGGACCATAAAGAAGGCTGAGTATCCAAAAAAAAAAAATTGATGTTTTTGAATTATGGTGCTGGTGAAGATTCTTGGGAGTTCCTTGGATAGTGAGGAGATAAAATCAGTCAATCCTAAAGGAAATAAATTCTGAGTATTCGTTAGAAGGACTGATGCTGAAGCTGAAGTTCCAATACTTTGGCCACCTGATGCGAAGAGTCAACTCACTGGAAAATGCCCTGATGCTTAGAAATATAGAAGGTAGGAGAAGGGGGTGACAGAGGATGAAATGGTTGGATGGCATCACCAACTCACTGGACATGAGTTTGAGCAAACTCTAGGAGACTGTGAAAGTCAGCAAAGTCTGGTGTGCTACAGTCCATGGGGTCGCATAGAGTAGGACATGACAGGGACTGAACAACAAAATAAGGGTCACTGACAGCCATCTGGACCCCCAAAATTTTACAATTGTCCTTAAAGTCCATGTGTCTCAATCTAAACTCTTTATAAATTGAAGGATGCCTTCAATTTCTTATTGTGGGAAAACATTAGCTCTACACATCCAACCTTTCTCTATGGGAAGAGTTAGCTTAAGTGTATGTAGAGAATTGTTTCTTCTTAATGTTCTTCATACTTTGAAGGTCTATGAGGCTGGTATGCATTGGAAAGTTTGGTGGAGGGAAGTGATATAGGGTTGTTACTGATCAGGGTTTAGTCTGGGAAGCAGTATTATCACAAGGGTCATGGAATAAGAAATTTATTATAGGAATTAGATCTTATATGATTGAGGGAGTCACTTGGGAAGTAAAAGTCTAGAGTAGAAGGATCAGAGAAAAGCCATTAGCTATTCATGGTGTGACTGAATGAATTAGAGCTTGCAGGAACATCTGGAAGCTAGGAGCACCTAGCTGCTATAGTTCAACTGTGTGGAGGGCTATAAAAGTCTGTAGAAGTTTTTTGGTTCTATGCAT
This sequence comes from Neotragus moschatus, assembly GCA_006410615.1. Lineage (NCBI taxonomy): Eukaryota > Metazoa > Chordata > Mammalia > Artiodactyla > Bovidae > Neotragus > Neotragus moschatus. The sequence continues at coordinate 279,906 of SJYA01002865.1, forward strand.
TTACCAGAAAATGGTCAGATAGCCAGCCGTGTGTTCTGTTGGTCATCAAGGCTGCCAGATCAATAACAAATTGGAACCCACCTACACTGTTATGTCTCTCACATCTCATTGAAAAAATCTTCAAAGCATATGACTTCAAAGCATATGACTTCTATTTCACATCCACCTTCCAAATTTCATGCAACTTCACTTTTGTATAACCCAACTCAGAAAAGTATCAGGCATTTCCACAAGATTCTGCGAAATATAATTTCCAGTATCACATAATTGGCAATAGACATCCAGAATACTTACTTACAATCTGTAGCTGTCCCACCATGATCTCCCCTGTATCTCCTTGGCCCACCCATATCAAAACACTCCATTTTCCTCTTATGATTGATGTCATTTAAACTTGATTTCACCTAAGTAAAATAAACATTAAGAGTCACAGAATGTGCGGGTATACAAAATAGTTTTCACCTGTGAGGTTCTTCTCTTGATAGTCTGGTTTCAGATATCTATGGAATATGCCCATAAAACATCCTATAAAAAATACCTGTGGAATATGTCACCCAGCATATCTTCAGCTGGTCTAATTCCCAGAGGTCTAAGTCCTCTACTGGCACTTAAATATCATGAATTTTTTCCTCCTGAATCTCCTTAGTGAACCAAAAGAGAGGTTCTATAGAGGACTCTAGACTGATTTCAAGTTTTAAAATCAAAGTGAGAGACAGAGTGAATTAATTATTGTCCCTAACAATGACTATAAATGCCAAGACTGGAATTCAGAAGCCGGTTAGGAGAAATGGAAATAAACTGAATTTTCTTACTATAAACTTCTAGCAGGCTCCATCCCTTTTCACTGTAACTTGCTCTAAAATGCAATTCTTCCCCAAGGTTGCCCTCACTTCTTCATATCTGGATTATATTTCAGTTTTCATTGTTTTTATACCTTGTTACATTTCCTTTTCTCCAAATCCCTTCATTTACTTCTTCCCCATTTTCTTAAATTTATTGTGAATAAAATTGCCCTTGAAAAGTTTATTGTGAATAAAATTGCCCTTGAAAAGTTCATTGTGAAGTATGGACACAGTGTTTCTCAGCGTGATTAGTAAATTGCCTGTACAGAAGTGCCAAGGGTTTTGTAAATAGATTCTAAGCCCTACTTCAAACTCACTAAGTTAGAATCTATGGTGATGGGCCCGTGGATCTGAATCTTTAAAAAGTATTCTAAATAATTCCTATGCAAACCTAATATTTAAAAGTATTGCACCAAAGACTTCAAGGAAACATTTTTTGTTGTTGTTGTTAATAGGTGGCCCTGATATACAATCCTATTCCACAAAAATATCATTTATCTTCCTTTTATTAAAATATCTTCTAATTATGTTATTCAATGTGTTTTGTTTCTGTTGAAAAGTCTTCAGCAACCAAAAGGAAGCCTAGCTTCCAAAAATCAGAGTCAGTTAGAACTGCCTGTTATTGGAAAGAAGTTGTTAGGCGATAATCCTGATGTGGGGATGGCAAGGGAATGCTCACTGATAGTCTTCACTGGAGGAAAATCTGAGTTTTACTCTCTTACCATTTCCCTTGTAAGATATTCTTGGAGATCTTTATTGCTTTCTGTTCTTTTTCAGTTGTTCAAGCTTCTTGAGTATATTAGTCTGTTTATATTGCCATCAAAATGCCACAGGCTGGGTACTTAAACAACAGAAATTTCTTTCTCACAGTCTGGAGGCTGCAAATCTTAGGTCAAGGTCTGGCAGGGTTCAATGTTTTTTGATGAAGCCACTTTTCCTGGCTTTTAGACAGCGACCTTCTCACAGAATCCTTACATGGCCTTTCCTCTTAGTGCACAGAGAGATGGAGCTCTGGTGTTTCTTCTTGCTGCTGCTGCTAAGTCGCTTCAGTCGTGTCCGACTCTGTGTGACCCTATAGACGGCCTCCTACCAGGCTTCTCTGTCCCTGAGATTCTCCAGGCAAGAATACTGGAGTGGGTTGCCATTTCCTTCTCCAATGCATGAAAGTGAAAAGTGAGAGTGAAGTCGCTCAGCCGTGTCCAACTCTTCGCGACCCCATGGACTGCAGCCTACCAGGCTCCTCCATCCATGAGATTTTCCAGGCAAGAGTACTGGTATGGAGTGCCATTACCTTCTCCAGTGTTTCTTCTTAGAAGGACACAAATTCTATCAGATCATAGCCCCACCTTATGACCTCATTTAATCTGAGTTACTTCTATCAAGGCCCACACCTCCAAATACAGTCAAATTAGGGGATTAAGGCTTCAATAAATAAATTTAGGGGCTGCACAGTCTATAAAAGTGTTAGTGCTCGGACCAGGTGTGTGACTCTCAGACTCAAAGGGTCAAAGGTTGTCTTCAGAGGATCTTTTGGCACAGGTAAAACAATGGGTTAATCGAATAATAAATTTATAATCTCTTTGTTAGAATACTGGTTAATAATCTGTCCATCAAGACTTCATCTCATCATGAAATGCTCTTAAAATGATTCACCTGCTGTCAGACATCTCATCACCTTATTACTCTGAGAGGAGAAATTATTTGGCCATTATGTTTGAGGATATAATTTGTAAATGGCAGTTCTCTATCCTTTGTTCTTGGACTTCCCCTTGCCCTCTCTCTTGAGCTTACAAGAACACCCACTGCAGGGTTTTACAACCTGTTGACATTTGGGAGTGTATAATTTTTGGTAATGAGGGGCTATCCTTTGCTTTGTAGGATACCTAGCAGGATCTCCGCCCTCTACTCACTAGATGCAGGTAGCACTCTCCCAGGTATTGCTACAAAAAATACTGCAGACATTGCCAAATGCCCCGTTTAGGACAAAATTTTCCATGGTTGAGAACTACTTAACCTACACATCAGCTCCTTCATGTTATTCCCCTTTCTAGAGATTGAGTACCTATTCAACTTAAATTGAACCTCACATAGCCTAATACCCACTCTGTTTTTAGCATTGTTAGTCATCTAGGAAAAATATAAATTTGTGCTGTCTTCTCCTTCTAATACCACAAAGTGCAACCTGGGAATCTCTGGAGTATCAGAGGGAAGGCACTCAGAGAACTCAACAACCAAGCATGCAGCAATGCTGTGCACTCAGAGGAGTGATTTGCCTTTGAATATTTTTGTTTACAAAATGAAAGGCATCTGATTAGGATTTGTTAAGGTCCCTTGCGGCACTAATATTCTATGAAATATTCCATTTGCTGTGCAAAACATCAGCAGACATTAAAAACAATTATACTTCTGATTCATAGTCTGAATAATGTAGCCAAAGCTGAGAATCAAGTTTCTAGGCTGTAAGAGCAATTAAAGGTGTAGTTTCTGCTCTTTTTAAAATTTTTATTGGAGTATCATTAATTTACAATGTTGTATTAGTTTCTGCTGTACAGAAAACTGAATCAGTTATACATATATTAAATTTTTTTAGATTATTTCCCCATATAGGTCATTTCAGAGCACTGAATAGAATTGCCTGCTCTATATAGTAGGTTTTTATTAGTTATCTATTTTATATATCAGTTCAGTTCAGTGACTCAGTTTTGTCTGACTCTTTGCGACCCCATGGACTGCAGCATGCCAGGCTTCCCTGTCCATCACCAACTCCCAGTGCGTGCTCAAACTCATGGCCAGCGAGTTGGTGATGCCATCCAACTGTCTTATCCTGTCATCTCCTTCACCTCCTGCCTTCAGTCTTTCCCAGCATCAGGATATTTGCCAGTGAGTTGGCTCTTTGCATCAGGAGGCCAATGTATTGGAATTTCAGCTTCAGCATCATTCCTTCCAATGAATATTCAGGACTGATTTCCTTTAGGATGGACTGATTTGATTTCCTTGCTGTCCAAGGGATTCTCAAGAGTCTTCTCCAACATCACAGTTCAAAAGCATCAGTTCTTTGGCACTCACCCTTTTTTATTGTCTGGCTCTCATATCCATACATGACTATTGGAAAAACCATAGCTTTGAATATACGGACCTTTGCTGGCAAAGTGATGTCTCTACTTTTTAGCATGCTGTCTAGTTTTGTCATAGCTTTTCTTCCAAGGATCAAGCTTCTTTTAGTTTCATGGTTGTGGTCACTGTCCACAGTGATTTTGAGGCCTAAGAAAATAAAATTTGTCACCAATTCCATTATTTCCCTATCTATCTGTCATGAAGAGATGGGACCAGATTCCATGATCTTAGCTTTTTGAATATTGAGTTTTAAGCCTCCTTTTTCACCTTCATCAAGAGGCTTTTAAGTTCCTTTTCTCTTTCTACCATAGTGGTCATGTCATCTGCATATCTGAGGTTATTGATATTTCTCCCAGCAAACTTGATTGCAGCTTGTGATTCACCCAGCCCAGCATTTCACATGATGTACTGTGCATATGTGCTAAATGAGTATGGTGACACTATACAACCTCATGCGAAAAGTTGACTCATTGGAAAAAACTCTGATGCTGGGAGGGATTGGGGGCAGGAGGAGAAGGGGACGACCGAGGATGAGATGGCTGGATGGCATCACTGACTCGCTGGGCGTGAGTCTGAGTGAACTCTGGGAGTTGGTGATGGACAGGGAGGCCTGGCATGCTGCGATTCACGGGGTCGCAAAGAGTCAGACACGACTGAGCGACTGAACTGAACTGAACTGAATGGATAGAACCTTGATGCACTCCTTTCCTGATATTGAACCAGTCTGTTGTTCCATATCCAATTCCAACTGTTGCTTCTTGATCTGCATACAGATTTCTCAGAAGACAATAAGGTCGTCTGGTATTCACTCTAAGAAATTTCCACAGTTTGTTGTGATCTACATAGTCAAAGGCGTTAGCATAATCAGTGAAGCAGAAATAGATGTTTTTCTGGAATTCTCACGCTTTTTCAATGATCCAACAGATGTTGGCAATTTGATCTCTGGTTCCTCTGCCTTTTTTAAAATCCAGCTTGTACATCTGGAAGTTCTTGGTTTACGTACTGTTGAAGCCTAGCTTGAAGGATTTTGAGCGTCACCTTGCTAACAAGTGAAATGAGTGCATTTGTGGAGTAGTTTGACCATTCTTTGGCCTTGCCCTTCTTTGGAATTGGAATAAAAACTGACCTTTTCCAGTTCTGTGGCCACTGCTGAATTTTCCAAATTTGCTGGCATATTGAGTGAACCACTTTAATAGCATTATCTTTTAAGATTTGAAATAGCTCAGCTGGAATTCCATGACCTCCACTAGCTTTGTTGGTAGTGATGCTAGTGGAGCCGATAGAATTCCAGCTGAGCTATTCAAATCCTAAAAGATAATGCTTGACTTTGCACTCCAGGATGTTGCTCTAGGTGAGTGATAACACCATCATGGTTATCTGGGTCATTAAGATATTTTTTATATAGTTCTTCTGTGTATTCTTGCTTCCTCTTCTTAATAACTTCTGCTTCTGTTAGGTCTATACTGTTTCTGTCCTTTATTGTGCCCAATTTTGCATGAAATATTCCCTTGGTATCTCTAATTTTCTTGAAGAGATCTCTAGTCTTTCCCATTCTACTGTCTTCCTCTATTTCTTTGCATTGCTCATTTAGGAAGTCTTTCTTATTCCTTGCTTTTCATTAGAAGTCTGAATTTCAATGGGTGTATCTTTCCTTTTCTTCTTTGCCTTTCACTTCTTTTCTCAGCTGTTTTTAAGTCCTCCTCAGACAGCTATCTGGCCTTTTTGCATTTCTTTTTCTTGGGGATGGTTTTGATCACCGCCTCCTGTACAATGTTATGAACCTCAGTCCATAGTTCTTCAGGCACTCTGTCTATCACATCTAATGCCTTGAATCTATTTGTCACTTCTACTGTATAATCGTAAGGGATTTGATTTTGGTCATACCTGAATGGTCTAGTGGTTTTCCCTGCTTTCTTCAATTTAAGTCTGAATTTGGCAATGAGTTCATGATGTGAGCCACAGTCAGCTCCTGATCTTGTTTGTGCAAACTGTATAGAGCGTCTCCATCTTCAGCTGCGAAGAATAAAATCAATCTGACTTCGGTATTGACCATCTGGTGATGTCCATGTGTAGAGTCTTCTCTCGTGTTGTTGGAAGAGGGTGTTTGCTATGACCAGTGTGTCCTCTTGGCAAACCTCTATTAGCCTTTGCCCTGCTTCATTTTGTACTTCAAGGCCAAACTTGCTTGTTTCTCCAGGTATCTCTTGACGTACTTTCGCATTACTGTCACCGATGATGAAAAGGACAGTCACTATACCCGTTTAACTTTCTCATCTTTTTTCACAGTCATAACTTCACACCTAACTCAACAATGAAAGAATCTTGGGCTCAGTTATTTGCATTCAGCAAAATGTCATTAAACTCTAACAATCTCCCTCTTTCTTTATGATCCATTTTCTTTTGTGGCTTTCTCATGGACATAAAGAAAGAGGGAGATTGTTAGAGTTTAATGACTAGTGTGCAGTAGTCATGCCATATCCCAAAGGTTGCTCAAGAAATGCTATTAATACACTGACACCTCATAATTGTCTAGTCCTTTTTTTCTGCAAAGCACTCTCCAATCTGTTCTATCATAGAAACTGTGAGAAAGACAGGGCAGGGCTGATCACTGTGGACAGTTGATTCAACCAACATATTAAGAGTTTAAGTGACATCATCAAGCTCCTATTCATATGGGGATGGGGGATGGTTAAAACACTCAACTCCACAGTAATAGCAAATTAATAATCATAAACCCTCAGCAATATTTGCTGAATTAATGCATAAATTGACAAAATAACAAAGAAATACAAATGTGTGTTGAACTATCAGCCCAGTGCTCTTTGCACTTGTCCCACTGATACCATATTCTGCATAAAGACAGAATTCTGATAGTTGGGAATTTTTTTGAGCATGAATCACCTGGTCTCCTTTCTTGGCCCAATAGTAAACACTTCTTTGCTACAAACTCTGCACCCCCTCCAAAAAAGAACAAAGTTCTAATGTGATAAAATACTGCCCTAAAGAAAGAGTACCAGGGTGAGGTGAGTCCTGCTCCTACTTCTCCAATAATCTTCTGAGTTGGATAGGAAAAGGTGCCAACAGCAAGCTCTGTTCCTGTCAGACTGATGCCCTATATCTACAGTCCTTGTGAGAAGGACAAATGGGTTAGGAACTGATCATTTTTTTCAAAGGTATTTTTTGAGAGCCAATTATGATAGCGAGTGCATTTGAAACTGCTTTCCCATCTATTAGTTCATTTAATCCTTCAAATAATACTATGGAGAATGTACCACTATTATCCCAAATTTTTCAGATAAGGAAAATGAACTAAAAGGAGGTTTGGTAACTTTCTCAGAGTTATATAGCTCATAAACAGTTATAGCTTGTAAACAAAACCTACCAATCAATAAAAAATTCAAAATTTGTACTCTTTCTACTATATTGTATTGTCTTCTAAAAATAGGAGACTCTTTTCCAGAGAAATATCAAATTCTCCATCACTTCTGCTACACCTCCTTGACCCCATGTGCTACCACAGAGTCTTCCTCAGCTTCCTGACCAGAACTTCAACCAAGTAAGCAACTGGTAATATGCAGACTATAAACTATTCATTTCCGAAGCAAGTGTATGAGACTTAGAGCTCATCTGGTAAGATCTTTTCAAGGCATTTTAAATGACAGTGTTTTCAAGTGTTTCTACCCCAAATGGAAAATAAATAACTGATGGAGGAGTTTAGGGAATGCAGCAAGGGGAAAAATTCACATCCATAGAGGCAAGACTGAGGAATGACAGGCTCCTATTTGAAATTACCAACCCAAAGGAATGAATTTTCCAGAAGCTTTCAACAAGAATTTGTTCATTTACTCTTTCCTGCAAGTGTGAATAGTTAACTCTTTATTCTTGGGCTTGCTAGATGTTACAATATGATGATGGGTGAGAGGAATGATTTCTAAGACTATTTGCTGAATGTCTTCCTGCTTTCATAAATTCATCTATTTCATATGGATTTTTATTTACATGAGACAAAGTGAACCTCACTCTTTCAACTGCAAGTCAGAAGCAATGGAACAACATAGATATATCCTTGATCTAGAGTAGTTACTAAATTTTCATTTTTGTCAATATTTTTTGGTTAATTTGTTTGAGTTTTGTTAAATGCCAACCCACTCCAGTATTCATGCCTGGAAAATCCTATGGAGGAGCCTGGTGGGTTACGGTCCATGGGATTGCAAAGAGTCAGACGACTGAGCCACTTCACTTTCTATTCTGGTGTTTTTGTTTTCTAAAGGAGAGCTTGCTGATCAGGCAGTTCTAATAAGTCTTTTAATTTGTAATTCAAAGAAACTCCAACTGTTAAAGATCAGATTAAGGATGTTAGGCCCTTCCTTCCACCCCTCCCTCAAGATTACTGTTCCTTTAAGTTACAGAGGAAAATATTTGGAAAGGGAAGAAAAACTTCAGTTTTGAGAACTGTCATTAGAAAAGAGATTGAAGATTGGCTATTGGTATTCCTTCCACTATCCCATGGAAATGACTGGAAGTAAATAGTTTTACCACAGAAAACTGTGACTATGCAGAAGTTAAAACATTTGAGCACTTAAAACAGTACCAGCAGAAAATAGGTAACAAATGGTGGACAATCTTCAAGGAAGACAAACTTGCCAACACCAACTTCCAATGTACATGGTCATAGGGAAAACGTTCAAAGATGGGCCACTGAGAACAGTGCACAAAGGAATTTCTCCCAGAGATATAATCAAAGTCTCATCCAGAACGTTGTCATCCCCTCTCATAAAGAACTTCTACAAGGGCCACACAGCAGGACTTTATAATTAGTAAGGAACTTTGCAGATGAGCTTTTATAACTGTTATCCTGACCCTAGTTTACAGTGAACATTGAAGGTGGGAAGGTGGGTGGGGAGTTATGGGGTAGGCATGGGAAGGTAGAAACTTGTCTTTAGAGTTCATAGGTCACCAAACCATAGGGAGTCACATAGGGACTTCATAGATGGGACATGCATCATTCTGAGTGCCTGTACATTTAGCTGGATGTATTGAATCCCAAAGAAAGGCAATGCCAAAGAATGCACAAACTACCGCACAATTCCACTCATCTCACATGCTAGTAAAGTAATGCTCAAAATTCTCTAAGCCAGGCTTCAGCCATACATGAACCGTGAACTTCCAGATGTTCAAGCTGGTTTTAGAAAAGGCAGAGGAACCAGAGATCAAATTGCCAACATCCAATGGATCATTGAAAAAGCAAGACAGTTCTAGAAAACATCTATTTCTGCTTTATTGACTATGCCAAAGCCTTTGACTGTGTGGATCACAATAAACTGTGGAAAATTCTGAAAGAGATGGGAATACCAGACCACCTGACCTGCCTCTTGAGAAACCTATATGCAGGTCAGGAAGCAACAGTTAAAACTGGACATGGAAAAACAGACTGGTTACAAATAGGAAAAGGAGTACGTCAGGGCTGTATATTGTCACCCTGCTTATTTAACTTCTATGCAGAGTACATCATGAGAAACGCTGGATTGGAAGAAGCACAAGCTGGAATCAAGATTGCCGGGAGAAATATCAATCACCTCAGATATGCAGATGACACCATCCTTATGGCAGAAAGTGAAGAGGAACTCAAAAGCCTCTTGATGAAAGTGAAAGAGGAGAGTGAAAAAGTTGGCTTAAAGCTCAACATTCAGAAAGCTAAGATCATGGCATCCGGTCCCATCACTTCATGAGAAGTAGATGGGGAAACAGTGGAAACAGTGTCAGACTTTATTTTGGGAGGACTCCAAAATCACTGCACATGGTGATTGCAGCCATGAAATTAAAAGATACTTACTCCTTGGAAGGAAAGTTATGACCAACCTAGATAGCATATTCAAAAACAGAGACATTATTTTGCCAACAAAGGTCCATCTAGTCAAGGCTATGGATTTTCCTGTGGTCATGTATGGATGTGAAAGTTGGACTGTGAAGAAAGCTGAGTGTCGAACAATTGATGCTTTTGAACTGTGGTGTTGGAGAAGACTCTTGAGAGTCCCTTGGACTGCCGGGAGATCCAACCAGTCCATTCTAAAGGAGATCAGTCCTGGGTGTTCTTTGGAAGGAATGATACTGAAGCTGAAACTCTGGTACTTTGGCCACCTCATGCGAAGAGTTGACTCATTTGAAAAGACTCTGGTGCTTGGAGGGATTGGGGCAGGAGGAGAAGGGAACAACAGAGGATGAGATGGCTGGATTGCATCACCGACTTGATCGGCGTAGGTTTGAGTGAACTCTGGGAGTTGGTGATGGACAGGGAGGCGTGGTGTGCTGCAATTCATGGGGTCGCAAAGAGTTAGACACAACTGAGTGACTGAACTGAACTGAAATGAACTGACTGAATAGATTATATTCTTTGCAGCGAAAGATGGAGAAGCTCTATACAGTCAGCAAAATCAAGACCGGGAGCTGACTGTGGCTCATATCATCAACACCTTATTGCCAAATTCAGACTTAAATTGAAGAAAGTAGGGAAAACCACTAGATCATTCAGGTAAGACCTAAATCAAATCCCTTATGATTATACAGTGGAAGTGGGAAGTAGATTTAAGGGACTAGATCTGATACAGTGCCTGATGAATTGTGAACGGAGGTTCATGACATTGTACGGGAGACAGGGAGCAGTACCATCCCAAAGAAAAAGAAATGCAAAAAGGCAAAATGGCTGTCTGAGGAGGCCTTGAAAATAGCTATGAAAAGAAGAGAAGCGAAAAACAAAGGAGAAAAGGAAAGATATACACATTTGAATGCAGAGTTCCAAAGAATATCGAGGAGAGATAAGAAAGCCTTTCTCAGTGATCAGTGCAAAGAAATAGAGGAAAACAATAGAATGGGAAAGACTAGAGATCTCTTCAAGAAAAGTAGAGATACCAAGGGAATATTTCATGCAAAGATGGGCTCAATAAAGGACAGAAACAGTATGGACCTAACAGAAGCAGAAGATATTAAGAAGAGGTGGCAAGAATACACAAAAGAACTGTACAAAAAAGAGCTTCACGGCCCAGATGATCACGATGGTATGATCACTCACCTAGAGCTAGAAATCCTGGAATGTGAAGTCAAGTNATCAATGCAAAGAAATAGAGGAAAACAACAGAATGGGAAAGACTAGAGATCTCTTCAAGAAAATTAGAGATACCAAGGGAACATTTCATGCAAAGATGGGCTCGATAAAGGACAGAAATGGTATGGACCTAACAGAAGCAGAAGATATTAAGAAGAGGTGGCAAGAATACACAAAAGAACTGTACAAAAAAGAGCTTCACGGCCCAGATGATCACGATGGTATGATCACTCACCTAGAGCTAGAAATCCTGGAATGTGAAGTCAAGTGGGCCTTAGGAAGCATCACTATGAACAAAGCTAGTGGAGGTGATGGAATTCCAGTTGAGCTGTCTCAAATCCTAAAAGATGATGCTATAAAAGTACTGCACTCAATATGCCAGCAAATTTGGAAACCTCAGCAGTGGCCACAGGATTGGAAAAGGTCAGTTTTAATTCCAATCCCAAAGAAGGGCAATGCTAAGGAATGTTCAAACTACTGCAGAATTGCATTCATCTTTCATGCTAGCAAAGTAATGGTCAAAATTCTCCAAGCCAGGCTTCAACAATACGTAAACCATGAACTTCCAGATGTTCAAGCTGGATTTAGAAAAGGCAGAGGAACCAGAGATCAAATTGCCAACTGGATCATCAAAAAAGCAAGAGAGTTCCTAAAAAACATCTATTTCTGCTTTATTGACTATGCAAAGACTTTGTGTGGATCACAACAAACTGTGGAAGATTCTGAGAGAGATGGGAATACCAGACCACCTGACCTGCCTCTTGAGAAATCTGTATTCAGGGCAGGAAGCAACTGTTAGAACTGGACATGGAACAACAGACTGGTTCCAAATCGGGAAAGGAGTACGTCAAGGCTGTATATTGTCATCCTGTTCTTTTAACTTATATGCAGAGTACATCATGAGAAGTGCTGGGCTGGAAGAAGCACAAGCTGGAATCAAGATTGCCAGGAGAAATATCAATCATCTCAGATATGCAGATGACACCACCCTTATGGCTGAAAAGGAAGAAGAAGTAACGAGCGTCTTGATGAAAGTGAAAGAGGAGAGTGAAAAAGGTGGCTTAAAGCTCAACATTCAGAAAACGAAGATCATGGCATCTGGTCCCATCACCTCATGTCAAATAGATGGAGAAACAGTGGCAGACTTTAATTTTGGGGGCTGCAAAATCACTGCAGATGGTGACTGCAGTCATGAAATTAAAAGACATTTATTCCTTGGAAGGAAAGTTATGACCAAACTAGACAAGTTTATTAAAAAGCAGAGACATTACTTTGCCAACAAAGGTCCGTCTAGTCGAGGGTATGGTTTTTCCCGTAGTCATGTATGGATGTGAGAGCTGGACTATAAAGAAAGCTGACTCGTGAAGAATTGATGCTTTTGAACTGTGGTATTGGAGAAGACTTTTGAAGCCTTTTGAGACCTCTGCAAGAAGATCCAACCAGTCCATCCTAAAGGAGATCAGTCCTGAGTGTTCATTGGGAAGACTGATGTTGAAGGTGAAACCCCAATACTGTGGCCACCTGATGTGAAGAACTGACTCATTTGAAAAGGCCCTGATGTTAGGAAAGATTGAAGGCAGGAGGATGGCATCACTGACTCAATGGACATGAGTTTGGGTAAACTCTGGGAGTTGTTGATGGACAGGGAGGGCTGGCGTGCTGCAGTCCATGGGGTCAGAAAGAGTCAGACACGACTGAACAACTGAACTGGATTGACCTGAACAGAATTGAACAGATGAGCCTTTTTTTTCTCTTCCGTGGAGCAAGTGGTCTATGGAGGTGTGAAAGGATATTCGATGCCCAGAGGAGTGGGCTGGTTGAAAGACTGCTAACTACTGTTTATGTTCTTTTCTTTCTGTACACTCAGTATGACCACATATTCTAGCCACTCTTGAAGTCACACAGGCCCGTGTGGTTAATAGCACAGAGCACCATGGCCTGACTAGGCCTATCTTGGTCTCTTTTCCCCATCCAATAGCTAGAAGTGATTGACTCTAAAGCAAAAGGATGACAAAAACACCAGGTGATAGTCTGGGTTCTGAAAGCATCACATGGAAGACAGCCTACCAAACATTATGGTGAGAAATCCTTAACTTCCACTGTGTTACACCACTAAGATTTTAGGATGTTATTGCTTTGAATGGTTGTGTCACCTAATGATATACAACTATATTTTTAATCTGGGGAAAGGGTTTGAATTATATTCCTCTCTGTAGTTCCCGTAGCTCATAACACAGCTCCTAAGAAACTTCTACCTAGAGTAGGCAATGAAAAACATTTTTCAATTAATATACAAGCAAGAGTATGAAGACAAGCATACTGGTATATAGAAATATGGAATTAAATCAAATAAGATAGTGAAGATTCCTTAGTTGTTTCATCTGGTAAAGAAAAATAATACCTACTATACAAGGATGGGAATGAAATTATATTAATATAATCAATGGAAAGTAGCACAATGCTTAGAACAAAATGAGCACTTAACAAATAATAGGCTAAATTTTATTAGCTGTGAACTTTATATAGAGGCTACAACAAACCACATGTCTGAGAACAGAGAGGAAGTAGTGTTCTTGAAATTAAAATCTGTATCCAATCATGTTGTGTATCTCAAAGTCCCAAACACAGTCTTACACACAGAGTTGTAGGTAAGACTGAATTACATTCTGTGGAAAAAGAAGGGGAGATGAAAAGTTATTTGAACTGTATCAAGGAGAAGCACAAAAGTAAGAATGTAGATAATGGTAATAATTCTATTATGGATTTATTATTTCTGTGAAATACAGTGTTTGTGGTTTTGAATCAACATTGAGAAAATGTTTATTCTTGTATATGTATAAATTCATATTTTATGGTTAGTTGTCAAAAACATAGCATAGGATTGCAAATGGTCAGTATATTACTAAAATGAAATCTCTTGAAGAGCTAGGATATAACAAAAATTTATGGAATAACTTTCATACAAACCTCAAATTATTTGAGGATAAGCATATATAGCAATCCATTGATCATTTCCTACTTGGGAGTATTAGGAAAACATCTGAATGCCATAAGTTCCTGAGAGACTTCCTTACAGGCATTTAGGTATAGTTGAATATGGAAACAATCATTTTTTCTAGTGTTTTCAGGTGATTCATGTTAAAAACAGAATTCAGTTATGAGAGGTAGAGAAAGAAACAAATTTTACTAGAATTATGTCAAAAATTCTGTTCCATTACCTCAAACTTAAACTACAGTATAATAATATATCAGAAGATAAATTTTGACATCCATATTGCATGTGCTTAAGTAAACATTTGTTACCCATGGAATGGGATGTGATGCAATGGAGTAGATCCAGAGAAAATTGCAATTCACCAAGTGGGATTAAGTGCTACTGATTTAAACAGAAATGTCAGCTCTACAGCTGCCTTCTTTGAGACACACCAGGGACTTCCAATCCAAATCTCATTTTCCTCTCTTGTGTAAATGAATGACCTGGGTGTCTCTGGGTGCTAGGAATAGGTGACCCAGGTATATTTCTCTCCATATACTTTGGAGAGAAGATATTATCACTTCTCTGTGTTGAGCCTTGTCATTAATTCAGGTGAGTTATGAGTGAAGAGAGCTGTGGGTGGAACTCATGTTTCGTAAGCCGTCTTACCAGTGATGCAGGGTGGAGGTTGGGGCAGGGATCCAGGACCAATAAAGCTAGGAGAGGTGGTGATGGAAGGATGATTTTGTCTTCACTTATGTGAGGCTGTGTTGTCAAGAAAATCTGGGACACTAGACTCAGTGGCAGCACACAAAGTTCTCTCCCTTGGCTTTACAAGGAAACAAGAACAGAGTTTATCAGAACTTGCATCAAGAACCTTGTGAAAACACTGGTCCTGCCTTCTGGGGATCTGATTTCCTAGGACAGGTCATTATGACAAGAGCTTGTCCACTTGTAATTCCAGGATGTTGACAGCCTGGGACTCTGAATAAACAGATTGATCTGATTAAATAGTACTGGTGATGTGATTAAACAGATGGCTCTGGCAGATATTATATATATTGTTGTTGTTCAGTCGCTGAGTTATGTCTGATTCTTTGGACCCCATGTACTACAGCACACCAAGCCTCCCTGTCCCTCACCATCTCCTGGAGTTCACCCAACTTCTTGTCCACTGAATTGATGATGACATCTCTGCTGCTCTCTTTTGCCTTCAATCTTTCCCAGCATCAGGGTCTTTTCCAATGAGTTGGCTCTTTGCATCAGGTGGCCAAAGTACTGGAGCTTCAACTTCAGCATCAGTTCTTCCAGTGAATATTCAGGATTGATTTCCTTTAGGATTGACTGGTTTGATCTCCTTGCAGTTCAAGGAACTCTCAAGAGCGTTCTCTAACACTGTAGTTTGAAAACATCAGTTCTTTGGTGCTCAACCTTCTTTATGGTCCAATTCTCACATCCATACATAACTACTAGAAAAACCATAGCTTTGACTATAGGGACCTTTGTCAGCAAAGTGATGTCTGCTTTTTAATCTGCTGTCTAGGTTTGTCATATCCTTCATTCCAAGAAGCAAGAGTCTTCTAATCTCATGACTGTAGTCACCATCTGCAGTGATTTGGGAGCCGAAGAAAAGAAAATCTGTCACTGCTGCTACTTTTTCCCCTTCTATTTGCCATGAAGTGATAGGACTGGATGCCATGTCCTCAGTTTTTTTAATGTTGAGTTTTAAGCCAGCTTTTCCATTCTCCTCTTTAACCTTCATCAAGAGGCTCTTTAGTTCGTCACTTTCTGCCATTGGAGTAGTATCATCTTCATACCTGGGGCTGTTGCTATTTTTCCCAGCAATCTTGATTCTAGCTTGTAACTCATCCAGCCCAGCATTTCCCATGATCTACTCTGCATGTAAATTAAATAAACAGGGTGACAGTATATATAGCCTTGATGTACTCCTTTCCCAGTTTGGGACTAGTCCATTGTTCCATGTAAGATTCTAACTGTTGCTTCTTGACTCACATACAGGTTTCTCAGGAGACAGGTAAGATGGTCTGGTATTCCCATCTCTTTAAGAATTTTGCAGAGTTTCTTGTGATCCATCAAAAGCTTTTGCCTAGTCAGTGGAAACAGAAGTAAATGTTTTTCTGGAATCCCCTTCCTTTCTCTATGATCCAATGGATGTTGGCAATTTAATCTCTGATTCTTCTGCCTTTCTAAACCCAGATTGTACATCTGGAAGTTCTCTATTCAAGTACTGTTAAAGCCTAGCTTGAAAGATTTTGAGCATAATCTTACTAGCATAGGAAGTAAGCACAAATGTCTAGTAGTTTGAACATTCTTTAACACTGCCATTCTTTGGAACTGGGATGAAAACTGACCTTTACCAGTCCTGTGACCACTGCTGGATTTTCCAAATTTGCTGACATATTGAATTTAGCACTTTAGCACCATCATCTTTTATTTTTTTAATTTATTTTTTAATTGAAGGATAATTGCTTTACAGAATTTTGTTGTTTTCTGCCAAATATCAGCATGAATCACCCATAGGTGTCCATATGTTCCCTCCCTCTTGAACTTCCCGCCCATCTTCCTCCCCATCCCACCCTTCTAGGTTGTTGCAGAGCCCTGGTTTGAGTTCCCCGAGTTATACAGGAAATTCCCATTGGCTCTCTATTTTACATATGGTATGTTGCAGAGCCTTGGTTTTCGTTCCCCGAGTCATACAGGAAATTCCCATTGGCTCTCTATTTTACGTATGGTAATGTAAGTTTCCATGTTACTTTCTCCATACACCTCACCCTCTCCTTCCTCCTCATCCTCCTTGTCCATAATTCTATCCTCTATGTATGNCCAACAATAACAGAAGTTCAAGATTCATCCATGAATAAAGGTGCCTTGGAGGGACCTGTTGGATCCAGCACCAGACACCAAGGGACCCAGGAGACATCTCACCCAACTGTGCATCGGGTAATAGGTAAACAGACCTTGATCCAGACTGTAGATCCTGCAGTGACTCATCAGCCCTCTGGGCTGTGTGTGGTCCAGGAGCAAAAAGTAAGAGTTTGGATACATTAGAGTGGGCAGTTAGTAAAGATTGGTGGATGTAGCTGCTATTTCAAATATGAAGACAGCCATGTAATATTCAAGGAACATGAAAAACTCAAGCTCACATGATATCACCAAAGGATCACAATAATTTTCCTGTCTGCCTGCCAATGCAGGAGACATAGGTTCAGTCCCTGGGTTGGGAAGAAGCCCTGGAGAAGGGAATGGCAACCCACTCCAGTATTCTTGACTGGAAAATCCCATGGACGGAGGAGTCTGGCAGGCTACAGTCCATGGGGTCACGACTGTATAGTCCAAAGAGTTGGACACAACTGAGTGACTAGACAGCCACCACCACTCCATAGCTCCATGTAACATAGCTACAATAATTCGTTAATGTATATACAGTATTAAAAGAGGTGAATTGTGACATCAAAAACATGAAAAGGTGGATATAGAAGGGTAGAGGTTTTGTATGCAAAATTAAGTTGTTGCCAGCGTAAAATATAATTATGTCTATAAGATATTTCAGATAAGTCTCATGGTAAAAATAAACTAAAAACCTATAGAAGATTCACAGATGATAAAAGGAGTGAACCCAAAAATACCACTACGGAAAATCATCAGTACGTAAAGNTTCAGCTCTCTGCTTTCTTTATTTTCCAGCTCTCACGTGTGTTCATGACTACTGGAAAGACCATACCCTTGACTATATGGACCATTGTTGGCAAAGTGATGGCTCTGCTTTTTAATATACTGCCTAGGTTTGTCATAGCTTTCAAGGGGCAAGTGCCTTCTAATTTCATGGCTGCAGTCACCATTCGCAGTGATTTTAAAGCCCAAGAGGAAGAAATCTGTCATTGCTTTCAACCTTCCCCTTCTTTTTACCATGAAATGATGGTACCAGAAACCATGATCTTAGTTTTTTAATATTAAGTTTTAAGCCAGCTCTTTCACTCTCCTCCTTCACCCTCATCAAGAGACTCTTTAGTTTCCTCTTTGCTTTCTGACATTAGGATGATATCATTCACATATCTGAAGTTGTTGTATTTCTCCCTGCAGTCTTGATTCCAGCTTGTAACTCATCCAGCCTGGAGTTAGGCATGCTTTCCATATAAGTTAAAAAAAGAGAGTGATAATAAGTATCCTTTTAGTACTCCTTTCTCAATCCTGAACCAGTCAGTTGTTCCACACAGGATTCTAAGTGTTGCTCCTTGATCTATATACAGGTTTCTTAGGAGACAGGTAAGATGATCTGGTATTCTTGTCTCTTTTCACAGTTTGCTATGATCCACACAGTCAAATGCTTTAACATAGTCAATGAAACAGAGGTAGATATTCTTCTGGAATTTCCTTTCTTTCTCTACGATCCAACGAATGTTGGCAATTGATCTCTGGTTTCTCTGAAACTAATCAGTATAAAATTGAGTAGAAAAAAAGTTCCAGGGATTACATGTGAATGATATAGTCTTTTTAAATAGAATTCAATAACAAATACAATGAAAGAATATATTCTAGACAATATACAGTTTTAGATACATACATCTATGCAACAAAACTGTATTTAAAAGGAAGGAAATTAGAGCATAAAATTCAAGATAAGTATCATTTTAAATGGGAAGACAGAGTGTGTGAGGTAGAGAGGGCCCTACATACGCAGATGACAGTTTTTGATAACATTCTAGTTCTCAAGTTGGACAGTAGGTGCATGATGGTAACTATAAACTAATCAATAAGTAAATAAACAAATAAGCTAACAAATGCCATCCTACTATTTTTCTTTAATGGATATCTACTATGTGCCAGAGATACAGAAGAAAACAAAACAGAACTCATTCTTTTGCAGAACTGACATTCCTGTTTGGGAAATATGTATGTTAAATGAGTAACAAGTGGATGCATTATATAATGATTGTATGTCCTAGATCCTAAGAGCAAAATAAAGCCAGACAGTAGGTTAGGGAGGGACAAGAAGGCAATCTCAGGTGGAGTGACCAGGAAAGGCCTCTTTGAGGAAGTGACCTTTAAGCAGAAATCTCAGTAAGGTGAAGGAGTGAGAGTGAAGATCTGTCAGAAAGAGGGACCATCAAGGGGAAAGTCTCTGGGCCAGAAATGTACTAGGCATCTTTCAAGGGCAGCAAAAGCACAACTAGGCAGACTAAACAAAACAATAGGAAATAAATACGAGGAAATGAAGACCAGACCAGGAAATGCCTCTAGGCGTTGCTGAGGACTTCACTGTTATTTTAACGCTATAGCAAGACTTTGAGCAATAAACTGACAAAAACTGCTTTACTTTCACCAGGATCTTTCTAGCTACAGTATGTTGAACAGACTGCTGTGGGTCAAAATTGAGCAGATCAGATCTCTTCAACACACTGTTGTTTGTAGGTCCCTTCCAATCCCTGACATGCTAATAGCCAGATCACAAAATAAAATTGCTTTCATGTGAGTGATAACAATCTCACTTCTCCCACCATATACATATATATGCTTGCAAAAGAATATTTATATGAATTTTATGTGTATATTATAGCTTTGAGGTAGACAATACACTGAAGATCTGGGAGATGGTAAAGTGATAAAACATTTAGCTTACGAGTATATATGTCATGTACTTCTAGGGTCAAAAGGATTTTAATAATACTTTATTCTACAAACAGAGCTATTGCCACATGAAAATATTTTACCAGTAGAAGGAAAAATCTTGTGAAATTAATACCTGTTTGTGAAATAAAATTTCCTTTTATCAACAAGAAACCTCTTCAAGAGCTGTGTCCTCTTTGCTAATCAAATGCAATAGCAACTTTGTGAACAGGCATGTAGATAAAAACACAATTCATAAATAGGCTAGTATTTTTTCTCTGTGGTAGACAAATCTGTCTTGAGCCATGAAATGAAACCAAGTCCTAAGTCTCTCATGGGTTTTTCCCATGAGTTGAACCTCTCTTGAGTAAGAATTTATTTAAGGATGTGGGATATGAGCTCTAGTGAACAAAGAAAGCTTCTGAATTTGTAGATAATCCTTGGAAATCACTACCTCACAGTATTACACAAATCTACAGATGTTATTTCTAAGGCCTGCCTGATTTTCTAGGGCTATTTTTTCTCAGTGTGAAAGTTTCATGAGAAATTCAAGTGCTCTATTCTCTTCCAGAAAATTGTCCCTTGTATGTCACGAATATTCTTCCCTTTGAATCTTTCTACTTACTCCTTCCCTGATAGCTCAGTTGGTAGAGAATCCTCCTGCAATGCAGGAGATTCCAGTTCAATTCCTGGGTCAGGAAGATCTCCTGGAGAAGGGGTAGGCTACCCACTTCAGTATTCTGGCCTAGAGAATTCCATGGGCTAGACGGATAGGACTGAGTGACTTTCATTTTCACTTACTCCTTGGGATGATGTGCTGATTTTTTTTTTACAGAGATCCCATGTTTAGAATCTAGACAAAGGTCTCCTGCAGACTTCTCATTCTCAGAGCCAAACTAAAGTCCTATTAATCCCAAGGGACACCTCGGAAGTAGTCACTTGTGCTATGCAATCTTGCATTTAATTGCATAGCATTCTCTCACACTTGCATGAGGTGAAAGTTTTAACCCTATTTTGATGACTTTGATGATAAATTACTATGTATTTTCTAATTTTTTTTGTATTTCACCAGGTTCCTAGGGAAGTGCTAAGCACTGTCAACTAAAAAATACAGTCACAACCTGAGACTAGAGAGTTATTTTATTTGTTGGGAATGTTTAGGACTCTGAGCCTGAGAGTTGGCATCTCAGTTGCTCTGAAAAAACTGCTCCAAGGAGGCAGGAGGGGAAGTTAGGCTATATACAAGTTTGAAACAAAGGGAGCAGGCAGTCTGAACATCAAAAATCAGGTATCAAGCTAAGGAATTTAGCATTCTATGTGTGGCAAGCCTCTGGGCTCCCTGAGTTCACCCCTTTCACATGCATCTCAGTTACCTGGGCCCAATCCTGTTTCCTTGCTCACCTTGCTTCTTGCATCCCCCAGCTCCTCAGTGATCACCACGGGGGTGGCAGCACCCACTGGATCACAGTTTAGGGAGCCCTCATTCACATTTGGAGGCCAGAAGCTGCTGATGGCTGTGACATTTCTTGTTTATCAGGATGGCAGAAGACATTTTCATTTCACAGCACACATAAAATGCTTAGTAAATCTTCTGGATTAGGAAAATATATGTATATACATATATAATATAGTTTATTAAATGAGTGCACTATTTGCCTGTGTTTTGGAAATCATAGAATCTACACACGTGTAATGCATTATTGCCAATATTAATACTAACTAGAATTAAATACTAGATAAGGTGTAGCTAATAATTCATTCTAATTAACAAATGGCAGCAAAGTAGAATGGACCAGCAAATGAGCAGACAGCTACACCCTTGGAATTTAGTAGGCAAGGGTTCTGTATTACTCAGAGACTGGAGAAGCTACATTGACCTGAGCCTCTGAGACCCTTCAAGGAGATCTGGCCTCTGGGTTCTGCTGAGCCTGCTCCACAGCAGGTTCACTTCTTTCTTGGAGGGAAAGCTCTGCCCTTTGGCAAGATCTGACAGTGCAGGTCTTTTTAGCTGTGAATGTTCATTATTTGTATTTGTACCTGAGCCTGTATTTATGGATAATCTATTGAAGGAGGAAATATGGCTCAGGTGAGTGGGAGTGACAGGGCTGTATTTAATGGCTACAGCAAATAACCTTCTAACGGCTGAAAGAGTGTCATATCTCACAGTTATGATGTCTTCAAAAGGTGATATTTCTGGCTGTGTCATCATAGCTGTGAAAAGCATTTTCTCACCATCTAAAAAAATGAGAAGGCCATGGGGTGATGGAATTGCACTCCAGGCAGGTTCGTATTAATCACACCACCCCAGCCTCAACTTTTGTGTATTTTAAGGACAGGTATTTGGAATGGAAGAGAGTGGGTGGGAAAGATACAGACTTCTCAGCCTTCAAGGTGGGTGGCTCAAGGCTATGTAATTGTGATAGGGTCAGACCTTGGGAAAACAGATTAGGAGAACCAGTTATCTCTAGTGGTCCCCATTTTTGTTTTGCATGGTTTTTTTTCCTCCAATTCCTTTGACTTGTAGCTCTGCCTTTGTCCAGGACCAGCAAAGTCCAGAGTTCCAAGCCTATCACTTCATCTCACCTTATGTTTCTAATCCACAAGTAAATGTAAAGTGAGTTCTTCCTTATATACTTGGAATGATGCTGGGTGTTATAAGGCTACAGGAATTATAACACAGAGCTCTAAGCTTTTGCCTCAGGTGATACTTCCTCTGGAGGCAAAAATCATATAGAAGCACATGTTTTACTTATACTGCAAACTTCTGCAAAAGTACTCACTGCATGATATAACTGCATTTATTTTATTTTAATATAAACTGTTGACTCTGACAAAGAGGCTTGTATTATCCACACGTACCACAAATAAGGAAACTGAGGTTCAGGATAATATTTTCTATTCAAACCCACATATAGCAAACAAGAAAGAGTTGTTCTTTCAAAACATCATGTTTTCTTATGAAAACATTTTAAAATATATTACAGGGGATAGGGAAAAGTCTGTGGATAACATTATGCAGTTTATTTCTGAACTGTAATATCAACTTATTGTATTAATCACAGAGAAAAGGTCTTAAACAGGAAAAGGTAGAGTTTAGGAACATATCCAGCCTACAGAGCACATTCAATAAATGTTTGCTATTATATGATATGTATTATTATTATTGTATTTAATGTATCAGAATCATCTGGGAAACTTTTTTTTCTAAATCTACAAAACTCCCTCCCAAGTATATATTCAAATAAATTGAGGATGAAAGAAAACTATAGAAATGTGCAGGAACACTTGGAATAAGTCCACAGGTGATACTGGTACCTCTCTCCTGCCCTCCCCCCACCATTTCCCACATACTCGCAATCAGTTCAGGGAACCTGGAGGTTACGGATCTGTACTCTGTGGTTGAAGTGGGATTCAATTAACAAACATGAGTTAATTCTTCATTATTATTTTGTTGGTATGATGATAGCAACAATAAAAGCAACTTGTCACTTTCCATAATAAACACACTTTTGAATCTGGTCCTACAATTTCTGTGGTTAGCAGCCACAGAAGTGGCCTAACTATTTGCAGGGTGAATGGGGACTGCACATAATAAAAGAAAAATGTTGACTCAAAAGAACATAGCCACATATGTCATCTAAAAAATATGTGATGCAGAGGGTGCACTGGCAGTTTGATTGCTACTTGTTTGGAAAATATGGCAGAATTTCTTGCAGTTCTGTTCCTGAGAAGAGTTGTAGTAATCCCAGGTGGATGGCATCAAAGTTTTCAGGGCAAGCACCTTCTTCATGCCTGTCTCTATAAACAAAAGCTCAGCACGAATTAAGATCTCTATTCTATGGCCCAAAAGAGGATATCATTAACCTGCTTGCAATGCAGGAGACCCAGGTTTGATCCCTGGATTGGGAAGATCCCCTGGAGAAGGAAATGGCAACCCACTTCAGTATTCTCACCTAGAGAATTCCATGGACAGAGGAGACTGGTGAGCTGCAGTTCATGGGGTCACAAAGAGTCGACACAACTGAGCAACTCTGACCCTTTCTCTTTTACTTTCACTTTTACTAAGTTACATACTCAACTGAAGTGTTTCCCCTTAACGCAATTCGCAGCTTGCAAAAGTGACTTATTCAGCTCTTGGATTTCCGAAAATTTAAACAAATAGGAATAACTCGAGTAGAGAACCTGGTGGAAAATATTACACACCACGCTGTAAGCCTTAAATCAAAGGCAGTACAGGTAATTTTGTTCTATTCGTTTACAGGAGTTTCCATGAGCACATAAGAACAACATCTTATTTATTGTGCAGATTTCTTGTTTTGAGTTTATTTCTCTCAGATCAGATTTTTCTGTTAGAATTTCTATTTCCAAAAGGACTGCCCTTGTGGCTCAGACGGTAAAGAATCTGCCTGCAGTTCAGGAGACCCAGGCTTGGTCCCTGGATCAAGAAAACCCCTTGGAAAAGGGAATGGATACCCACTCCAGTGTTTTGGCCTGGAAAATTCCATGGACAGAGGATCCTGGTGGGCTACAGTCCACGGGGTCACAAAGAATTGGACATGACTGAGTGACTAACACTTTATAACAAAATTTTAGGTACTGAATACAGTGAAATTTTAGCTATTTGTGATAAAACACAAGGAATGAATAATTAAAGATAACTGAGCTTTCAACATAAGCAGATATTTAAGCATCAACATTACTTTTTATTTTAACCATTTTTAATGATAATCTTTATTCTTCCATACCTTATCAAGGTGTTGGATAAATATTTGCAATGGACCTGGCCTGAAACAGCAAGGTCTTCACAACTTATTGGGATATGTATCTATAGATATGTATTCCTAGATAAAAAGCTCTCAAGTGTTATGGTCTTAAGTTTCTATGTTTGCTTTATATGGCTCTCCTCTCAGGCCATTGTCTGCCACTTTCATTGGACAGTAAATATGACTCTGTCAGTTCCTTCTCTAACTTTGTTCTTAGCGCTACCATGAAATCAAAGCCAAATCAGCTCTAAAGGGGGGTTCTTGGGGGGGGCTCTTCTAAGAGTCAAATGCTCAACCATTCATACAGATATTTGCAGAATCTGTTTTGCTACTGAGAGCCATTGTTTGCTTCTTTCTTTTTTCTGTACTCTGGTGGTAAGTGAGATTGAAGATGGTAAGATTTCAAATAGATGAAATGTTATTGACTGTAGACTGCCTTTATTTTGCAAATAACTGCAGGCTTCATGGGACTTTCACAGTGACAACATAGAAATCATCTAAAAATAGCTACCCTCTATGACAAACCTACCAATTCCAGCTCTTTAACCTGAATAATCTTAATGGATATTCAGTACATCTACTACAGATATTACTACAATGACCATCAGAGAGCAGTAACTGAAGTTTTAGTTGTAAAGATATTCATCCAAGAACACAAAGGTTGCTAGTGGCAGAAATGAGATTTGAACTCAAATTGACTAGTCTCTAAGGTCTCTTTTATTTCCATTATAGACAGATAGCCAGTAATTGAGAACATTTTAAACTGTGGCAAGATTCTTCTAGTGTTCTTATTTTTTCTTGGCCAAATTTCTTTTAAATATTGCATTTTCAGAACATGCAGTTACTAACTCTTCTGTGTGTATTTTTTAAACTGCCAAAGTTGTTATTAATCTGCAACTACTGAAAAGAGTCATAATGAAGACTTTCTTCACATCAAAAAAATAGAACAAAGAAGCATGGATTACTGAGGAGAATATTGGATTCGTCTCATGGAATTCCCTCATGGATTTCTCTCTCTCTCTCTTTCTATTGTTATATTTTTTTTATTAGTTATGAATAGGCAATGAATTTGCATGGCTCAAAAAACAAAAATTATTTTAGGAACATGTATAGAGTCAAAAGTCTCACTCTTTTCCTTATCCTCCTTTGGCCTCAGACTCACTAATCTCCATCCTCATAAGACACTGACAAGCTTGTATATCTTGCAGTACTTGTTTAGGTCATTATAAGTATTTGATGTTTTAAAGTTAGCATAGCATTTTTCCTTTGCGTTTTAAAGTTAGCATAAGATTTTTCCTTTGCTCTTCTCACCTAACAATATGCCTTGGAGATCTTTCCATATCTGTACTTAAAGAGGGTGTTCATCTCTCTCTTCTTAGTTTAGTGTATTCTATCATATGATTAATGCCATAGTTTATTTGAGCAGTCTCTCATTGATGGACTTTTTGGTCTTTTCCATTTGTTTACTTTTACAAATAATTCTGAGTGAATAATTTTGGACAAAAGCCATTTTATACTTTTGCAAGTTATATTACACATAATATCGATTCTCATAAGTGACAATCTGGGTCAAAAGGATATACTTAAAATTTTGGATATTTTTAACTTAATCTCCAGAAGACATGTACTTATTTTCCCTTCTGTCATGAATGAGAGTGACTGTTGCCCATAGACTTGAAAAGAATGTAATATCAAACTTTTGGATTTTCCCCATCTAATAGATGAAGAATAACATCTCAGTGAAATCTAAATTTGCATTCTTTTATTATGAAGGGTGTAGAGAGAATCTTTTCATAAATGTGAAAGGTTTTTATGTTTCTTCTTCTGCGAACTGTCTCTTTATTTGCTTTTCTTATAAGGTTATTGGTCTATGATCTAAATTGTGAAACATTTTGCTTTAGTCTGTCATTTAAATTTTGACTTGCTTATGGTAAAGTTTTATTTTGCTTTGGTTTTTGCTGATCACAACTCTTTTTTTAACACAGTCATTTTTATTAATCCTCTTTTGAATCATGTTTAGATGGATTATTTTGACACTTGAGACAAGGCTTTGGATTTGATGGTATCTAATTTGTGCAGTGGTTTAAGCACACTAAAATAGGCTCTGGTGCTAGATTTGAGATGCTTATCACTGGAAAAATGTTTTCCAGTTATGCAACCCCTTTGGATACCACCTTCTTGTTTTTTGAATAGTGAAGGCAGTGCACATTTGAGAAGTACAAATGGCTTCATAATTGAATAGACAAATTGATCCTTCTTAATTGATAGAGGACTAAAAAGCCCAATCAACTTAACTGTGTATTTGTCAGCTTTGGCCACCACAACAAAATACCATAGCTTGGATGGCTTAAGCAACAGAAATTCATTTTCTCACAGCACTGGAAGCTAAAAAGTCCAAGATGCAGGTGCCAGCCAATTTGATTCCTAGTGAGATCAATCTTGGCTTGCACATGGCTAACTTCTGGGTCTCTCTCTCCTCCTCTTCTTATAAGGCCACCAATCATATGAGGTTAGGGACATACTCTTCTGATTTCATTTATCCTTAGTTACCTTCTAAAAGCTCTATCTCTAAATATAGTCATATTAGGGTTTCAACATAGGAATATTCGATGCATGAAAACTGAATAAACAAATTAACAAATTTGCAATGCAGGAGTAAAATTTCTTCAGATATAGATCAAATACTGAAGCATTAATCATTAAAAACCATTGACAATATCAGGGTAATAAAGAATAAGCATCAAAGTTGGTGAATCAAGGTAAATTGGATGTGGTCAAAAAGGAGATTTGTTGTTATTCAGTTGCTCATTTGTGTCTGATGCAAAAAGGAGATAGCAAGAGTAAACATCGCTATTTTAAGCATGTCACTCAGACATTTTAGGAATCAGTGAACTGAAATGGACAGGAATGGGTGAAGTTAAATCAGATGACCATTATATCTACTACTATGAGCAAGAATCCCTTAGAGGAAATGGAGCAGCCCTCATAGTCAACAAGAGTCCAAAATGCAGTGCTTAGGTCCAATCTCATAGACAACAAAATGATCTCAGTTTGTTGCTANGCATGTCACTCAGACATTTTAGGAATCAGTGAACTGAAATGGACAGGAATGGGTGAAGTTAAATCAGATGACCATTATATCTACTACTATGAGCAAGAATCCCTTAGAGGAAATGGAGCAGCCCTCATAGTCAACAAGAGTCCAAAATGCAGTGCTTAGGTCCAATCTCATAGACAACAAAATGATCTCAGTTTGTTGCTAAGGCAAACCATTCAACATCACAGTAATCCAAGTCTATGCCCCAACCACTAATGCCAAAGAAGCTGAAGTTGGACAGTTCTATGAAGATCTACAAGACCTTCTAGAACTAATACCAAAAAAAAGATGTCCTTTTCACCATAGGGGATTGGAATGCAAAAGTAGGAAGTCAAGAGATACCTGGAGTATCTGTTGCCCCATAAACTCAAGGCAAGTTTGGCCTTGAAATACAAAATGAAGCAGGGCAAAGGCTAAAAGAGTTTTGTCAAGAGAACACACTGGACATAGCAAATATTCTCTTCCAACAATGCAAGAGATGACTATACACATGGACATCACCAGATGGTCAATACCGAGACCAGATTGATTACATTCTTTGCAGCCAGCAATGGAGAAGCTCTACATAATCAGAAAAAAATAAGACCTGGAGATGACTGTGGCTCAGATCATGAGCTCTTATTGTAAAATTAAACTTAAATGAAAGCAAGTAGAGAAAACCACTAGGCCATTCAAAGTGAAAGTGAAGTTGCTCAGTCGTGTCTGACTCTCTGTGACCCCATGGACTGTAGCCTACCACGCTCTTCCATCCAGGGGATTTTCCAGGCAAGAATACTGGAGTGGGTTGCCATTTCCTTCTCCAGAGTATCTTCCCAACCCAGGGATCGAACTCGGGTCTCCCACATTGTAGGCAGATGCTTTCCCGGTATGCCCTAAATCAAATCCCTTATGATTATACAGTGGAAGTGACAAATAGATTCAAGACATTAGATCTGATAGACAGAATGCCTGAAGTAGTATGGCTGAAGAACTATTTATAACACTGTACAGGAGGCTTGGCCAAAACCATCTCAAAGGAAAAGAAATGCAAGAAGACAAAATGGTTTTCTGAAGAGGACTTACAAATAGCTGAGAAAAAAAGAGAAGGAGAATGGGAAAGATATACACAACTGAATACAGAGTTCAAAGAATAGCAAGGAAAGATAAGAAAGACTTCTTGAGTGAACAATACAAAAAAAATAGAGGAAAAAAAAATCTATGGGAAAGATTAGAGATCTCTTCAAGAAAATTAGAAATACCAAGGGAAGATTTCATACAAAAATGAGCACAAGACAGAAACTAAAAGAAGCAAAAAAGATTAAGAAGAGGTGGCAAGAATACACAGAAGAACTCTACAAAAAAGGTCTTAATGACCCAGGTAACTACCATTGTGTGATCACTCTCCTAGAGCCAGATATCCTGGAGTGTGAAATTAAGTGGGCCTTAGGAACCGTTACTATGAACAATGCTAGTGGAAGTAATGGAATTCCAACTGAGCTATTCACAATACTAAAAGATGATGTTATTAAAGTACTGTACTCAATATGCCAACAAATTTGGAAAACTCAGCAGTGGCCACAGGACTAGAAAAGGTTGGTTTTCATTTCAATCCCAAAGAAAGACAATGCCAAAGAATGTTCAAACTACTATATCATTGTACTCATTTCATATGCTAGCAAGATTATGCTCAAAATCCTTCAAACTATGCTTCAACAGTACACGAACCAAGAACTTCCATATGTACAAGACTGATTTAGAAAAGGCAGAGAAATCAGAGATCAAATTGCCAACATCTGTTGGATCATAGAAAAAACAAGAGAATTCCAGAAAAACATCTACTTCTGCTTCACTGAGTATGCTAAAGCTTTTGACTGCGTGAATTACATCAAACTATGGAGAACTCTTAAAGTGATGGGATACCAGACTACCTTACTACCTCCTGAGAAACTTGTATGCCGGTTAAGAAGCAACAGTTAGAACCAGACATGGAACAACTGACTGGTTCCAAATTGAGAAAGGAATATGTCAGGGCTGTAGATTGTTACCCTGCTTATTTAACTTATATGCAGAGTACATTAAGCAAAATGCGGGGCTGGATGAAGCACAAGCTGGAATCAAGATTGCTGGGAGAAATATCAGCATCCCCAGATATACAGATGATACCATCCTAAGGGCTGCAAGCGAAGAGAAACTAGAGAGCCTCTGGATGAAAGTGAAAGAGCAGAGTGAAAAAACTGGCTTAAAACTCAACATTCAAAAAACTAAGATCATGGCATCCAGTCCCGTCACTTTATGGCAAACAGATGAGGAAAAAATGAAAACTGTGACAGATTTCATTTTCTTGGGCTCCAAAATCACTGCAGACAGCGACTGCAGCCATGAAATTAAAAGACCTTTGCTCCTTGGAAAAAAAGCTATGAAAAACTTGGACAACATATTAAAAAGCAGAGACATCACTTTGCTGACAGAGGTCCATGTAGTCGAAACTATGGTTTTTCCCATAGTCATGGATGGATGTGAGAGTTGGACCATAAAGATGGCTGAGCGGCAAAGAATTGATGCTTTCAAACTGTGTTGTTGGCGAAAGCTCTTGAGAGTCCCTTGAATTGCAAAGAGATCAAATCAGTCAATCCTAAAGAAAATCAACTCTGAATATTCATTGGAAGCACTGGTGCTGAAGCTGAAGTTCCAACACTTTGGCCTCCTGATGTGATGAGCTGACTCATTGGAAAAGACCCTGATGCTCAGAAAGATTGAAGGCAGGAGGAGAAGGGGTGACAGAGGATGAGATGGTTGGATGACATCATGACTCAATGGATATGAGTTTCAGCAAGCTCCAGGACACAGCAAAGGACAGGGAAGTCTGGTGTGGTGCAGTCCATGGGGTCACAACGAGTCAGATATGACTTAGTGACTGAACAATGAACAACAGCAAACAAAGTTGGAACTATAAGGCCCTTTTGTAATTAACCCTTGTTTTGTTTTGGTTTGCTTTCCTTTGTATGATGGAATACAAAATGAGGAGGATGGAGAGTGGAAAAGAAGAGCATCTTTAAGAATGTCTGATGGAAGCTTTGGCATGAGCAGCGTAGTCAGACAGGATGCCACGCACCTGCTCAGCTCTGTGCCCAGAGAAGATGCTGAAAAAGCCTGGCCCATCATAACATCAGGCTATCTCCCATCCCTCGAATCATTTCACTTCCCAGCAGTCCCCAGTTCCAGAGAATCAGCTTCCAATCCATGTTATAGGCAGAAGAGCCAAGTCTACAAGTATAGTAAAAATATTACGAGGCCCTTCCATTGGCAAAATGCAAATATAAAAATGTAACAACATACCCTTCATCTACTAATTTTATAATTCTTTTGAGACAAGCTGTAAAATTTTTTCGCCTGGTTTTATTTCACTTTCTTTATATACACACATAATGTTTCTCATTGTATTCTTTATGTTTACAGATAGTCTCTTTGCTCCATTACTTCCCTAAATCAGATGGAAATCACTTGCAGTGTTTCCAGGACTAAACAGGAGTAAAAACAGGGAAAAGTGGCAAATTGGACACAAGGGACGGCCCCAAAGCAGACTGTTTTTACATGGCAACTGGCTCTCTCCTTCGGTCCTGGTTGACTTGATTGATCTTAATTGATCTGATTAGACTACAATGACCAGTCTGTTGATTAATGTGCTGTCCACTTATACAGCGATTTAACTTTCAGAGGATTGCAATATTCATAACCTAATTTAATTCAGAAAGTAAGTTGAAGCATTAAGTGGGCAAGTATTTTAGCCTCATTTTGTAGATAAACTGTGGACCTGAGAAGTTCTAGACCTCTCAACTTAATTGATCACTTTGGCTTGGGCTGCCTGGATTCAGCCTGATGGTGGCTGAAATAACACGATTGATCCAATCTCCTCCACTTCATGGCAAATAGATGGGGAAACAATGGAAACAGTGACAGACTTTATTTTCTTGGGCTCCAAAAACACAGCAGATGGTGACTGTAGCCATGGAATTAAAAGACACTTGCTCCTTGGAAGAAAAACTATGAGAAACCTAGTTCAGTTCGTTTCAGTCGCTCAGTTATGTCCAACTCTTTGTGATCCCATGGACTGCAGCATGGCAGGCTTCCCTGTCCATCACCAGCTCCTGAAGCTTGCTAAAACTCATATCCATCAAGTTGTTGATGCCATCCAACCTCTCATCCTCTTTCTAGTATGCCAAGTTTTCTCTGAGATGCAGATAAATCTGGGGAAATTCAGAGATGTTTTTTCTCTAGGTCAGTCTCCATAAAGATCATATTTTATCTACGATACTCACCCCAAAACTAAAGACATCACACAGATGGAATGGCAATTCATCATTACCTTCAATTCTTCAACTCACTCTCAAATTTTCTCCCTTTATGTTACTCTATTCATTCTTTAAACCCGAGTTTAAAGCATAAAATGTAAATTTTACAGAGAAATTCAGCATAAACTCCAGGTTCCTCATCACTTTTAATAACTACTTAGGTTTCACTCAAGACCTTCTGAGTGTTTTTCTCAAATGACAAACCTAAGTCAGCCAGGAGTCTCCAGAGGTCTTTTGCCCTGTTCAGGACTATGGTTGGATCCATTCCAATTATTGTTTCTATTCCTACAGGATAATATAAGCCAGTATTTCCTGAATGGTGAGGCCAGAAGCCTAAGTTTTAGCTAAGCTCAGTTTTCCCCTTTTCTTTCTATCCCAGTGTTGATTTTCCTAAGGAGTCAGGCTATCAACACATAAGAGAGATGCTTCGTAGGTGGAACTCCAGAGAATGTTCTAAGAAATACTTCCACACAATTACTTTCCCTACTAAGCAGAGTACAGCAAGCTTGACGCTCCACTACAGCCACTGCAGGGGACATCTAATGAGAGGGAAGCATTAACACTCCTATATGTACACAGGGCAGTCGTTAACAGTCTAAGATGGATTAATTAATAGAAGTGTTAGTTTTGCCTTGAAAAACAGAGTACTTTGAGCTCAGGGGATATAACAGAAAGTAGGAAAATATGAACTGAATAAAAGAAGCTGGGAAAGGGTGTGGAGTGACGATAGTTGTGATGGGAACATCTCAGTTCTAGCAGTTCTGGGAGCCCTCAGGAGTGAGTATCATTTTGCTTAAAAATCTTCATTTTAATTTTATCTAGAACCTCAAATATTAACTCATTAGTTGCACTACAGAAACTTTGTCATAAGAGATAAGTCTTCAGCTAACTAAAAGTTCTCTTTACTCTAGAACTAAAACTTTTTTCTGGAAATCATACTAAAACTGACATTCCCCACTTGCCAATTTTAGATCCTTTGA
The DNA here is from genome assembly GCA_006410615.1 of Neotragus moschatus. Taxonomy (NCBI): domain Eukaryota; kingdom Metazoa; phylum Chordata; class Mammalia; order Artiodactyla; family Bovidae; genus Neotragus; species Neotragus moschatus. Next base: position 312,728 of record SJYA01002865.1, read on the forward strand.
GACATTAAACTAGACTGTAATTGATATATATTCATTCAGGCATAAACTAATATTTTAACAGGAAGCCCCTGGAGACAATATCTTAACACAATTAAATAAGTTTATGGATAGTCATTTCATTTGATGAGGGACATGTTTGAGCTAGGAGGTGCCCTTTATTGATACATATTCTTTATTGTTAAAGAACCAATCAAATGTAAGAAATGTGTACTAACTTTGGAATTCAATGACAACTAAATTTTACTTCTGTCTGCAAGGAGGTCCAACCAGTTTATCCTAAAGGAGATCAGTCCTGGGTGTTCATTGGAAGGACTGATGCTAAAGCTGAAACTCCAATACTTTGGCCACCTCATGCGAAGAGTTGACTCATTGGAAAAGACCCTGATGCTGGAAGGGATTAGAGGCAGGAGGAGAAGGGGACGACAGAGGATGAGATGGCTAGATGGCATCACCGGCTCGATGGACATGAGTTTGAGTGAACTCCAGGAGTTAGTGATGGACAGGGAGGCCTGGCGTGCTGTGACTCATGGGGTTGCAAAGAGTCAGACACGACCGAGGGACTGAACTGAACTGAAAATAGTCTTATAATATTGAAGGGTCATTATTATTATACTATGAGAGTATGAAGCACAGGAATATTAGCATGACATTCTGATAAAGAGCCCTGGTCAGTTAGCATAGATTAGGAGTGAGTAAAGGAAACCCTAAAATAATAGAAACTGCAGAAAAGTAGTTTCTCCATGTAAAACCAAAATCTGGCCAGGCAGTTCTGACTGGCATAGTGCTCCAAGTGTCATGCTGCTACCTACCTTGTTGCTTTATTGTACATAATCTCAACTCCATGGGGCAAGATGGCAGCACCTGCATTGTAGGTATTAGAATAGGGATAAGGAACGATATATTACATGCCACTATTATTTTCATTATATGGACAAAATCACCCAGCCACACCTGGATGTGAAGGTGAGTTAAATCACTCAGTCGTGTCCAGCTCTTTGCGATCACATGGACTGTAGCCTACCAGGCTCCTCCATACATGGGATTCTCTAGGTAAGGGTACTGGAGTGGGTTGTCATTTCCTTCTCCAGGGGATCTTCCCAACCCAGGGATCGAACCCAGGTCTCCTGCATTGCAGGCAGATGCTTTACTGTCTGACCAACCGGGGATATGAAGGTAGCTGGAAGTAAAATCTTTGTTTTTAGTGTCCATCAAAACTGTGGAGATTCTATTATATGGGAGACTAGTGAGTGAATTTATAGGCAGGAGAAGAAGCAGGCAATAAATGATGAGATGGTTGGATAGCCTCATTGACTCAGTGGACATGAGTGTGAGCAAACTACAGGAGATAGTGAAGGACAAGGAAGCTTGTGCTGCAGTCAATGGGGTTGCAAAGAGTTGGACATGACTGACTGAACAACAAATTCTATTAAGAATTAGGCAACAATGAATCAGAAGCCATCAGAGATCTATGTATATCCGTGGGTGTACGAGTGGGTATGCTTATTGTTTGTACTTTCCATAGAATCTTGTATTAAAATGTCTACTGATTGAAGGGGTTTTAAGTTAGAGATAAGACATGTATGTGAAAGAAAATGCCTAGAGAAATAGGTAGGAAATGAGTCAATAAGTGATAAAAATGGAAAGTGAAATGGTTCTTCAGAGGTAAAGACTTCAGGGGAAGATTTCTGGGAACACGAAGCCCAAAAGAAAGCTGACACTCACAAGTAGGCAGAGAAGAGGAAGAAAAGACTAGGGAAGAGACATACAATAAACTACAGTGTTGAAAGGAAGGATGGGCTTCAATATCTGTTTTGTCGTGCATAAGACAACCATTTTCCATTTTTAGTTCCTGTCTTTTCAAATACAGCTTTATTTACTTAATATTCTTTAAGTTTATAAAATAATATTTTAATTTCTAAGACCTTAAACTCTCTCTGATATATGTAACCTAAAAGATGATACAAAGTTATCAAATATTCAATACAAATATTTATTCAATACCCAACCATACCTAATATCATGTCAAGATTCATGGCTCATTCAGAATGCTTCTTCTAAAAATCATGCAAACTATCCAAATGAAGATCTCAGGGGAATATATAAAATTACAAGATATTCAGTTTTTAAAATATGATAAGATAAAAATAGGAATGTCCTGAGACATGTGGTCCAAACAAAATTAAAAATTAAAAGTTTATCTGAATTAACCAAATAATAGAAAAGGAAGGTTATGGGGTTAAAATAAATAATAAAAGCTAGATTAATTTAGATAATTATCTCTTCTTGACTTTGAAGTATGAGAAAAGATGTCCTTTTTTCCCTTCTTCTTCCTCCCTTCTTTTCTTTCTTTCTTTTTACTTTCTCTATGTAAACATTACCATTAAACTATAAATTTGAGAAAAGCCAGGATTATATCTGCTTTGTTGCTACACTTTGTGTGTTCAACTGAAACTAAATATATATATATAGAAGAGTATTATATATATATGAATAGTATTTATAAATAAAAATATATGTAGATGAATATTATTTATAAATAAAATACTTAGGAATAAACTTAACCAAAGAAACAAAAGACCTATACTCTGAAAACTATAAAATGTTGATTGAGAACTATAAAATATTGAAGGAAATTGAAGATGATACAAAGAAATGGAAATATATCCCATGTTCTTGGATTTGATGGATTGATATTATTAAAATGGCCATACTACCCAAAGCAATCTACAGACAACACAATCCCTGTCAAAACACAGGACGTTTTTCACAGAAATAGAACAAAGAATCCTAAAATTTATACAAAACCACAAAAGATTCTGAATTGCCAAAACAATCCTGAGGAAAAAAGAACAAATTTGGAGGTATAACCATTCCACACTTCAGACTATACTACAAAGCTACAGTAATCAAAACAGTGTCATATTTTCACAAATAGAGACACATAAATCAATAGAACAGAATAAAGAGCCCCCAGATAAACCCACCCACCTACACTTAATTAATCTATGACAAAGGAAGCAAGAATATACAATGGAGAAAAATAATCTATTCAACAGGTGGTGCTGGGAAAGGTGGACAGCTGAATGTTAAACAATGAAAAAATAAACCCCAAATGGTTTAAAGACCTGAATGTAAAACATGATACCATAAAACTCCTAGAAGAGAACATAAATGAAACACTCTTTCAAATAAATTGTAGCAATGTTTTCTGAGATCAGGCTCTCAAGGTAAAAGAAATGAAAACAAAAATAAACAAATAGGACTTAGTCAACCTTAAAAGCTTTTGTACATCAAAGGAAATCATCCACAAAATGAAAAGACAACTTATGGAAGAAGAGAAAATATTTGCAAATGTTACAAGCAACAAGGGATTAATATCCAAAATATACAGCTCATGTAGCTCAATATCAAAAAAACAAACAATCAAAAATGGGCAGAAGACCTAAACAGACATTTCTCCAAAAACATACAGATGACCAACAGGTACAGGAAAAGATGCTCAACATCACTAACAGAGAAATGCAAATCAATACCATACTGAAGTATCACCTCATATCTATCAGAATGGCTGTAACAAAAAAAGTCTACAAATAATACATGTTGGCAAGGATGTGAAGGAAAGGAAATTCTTGTATACTGTTAGTGAAAATGTAAATTGATGCAGTCACTGTGGAAAGCAGTATGGACATATTTCAAAAAACAAAAAAATAGAATTACAATATCATCCAGCAATCACACTTATGGCTATATGTCAAAAAAAAAAAAAAAAAAACAAGAACAGTAGCTCAAAAGACACATGCACCCCAATGTTCATAGCAGCACTACTCACAATAATCAAGACACAGAAGTAACCCAATTGCCCATCACAGAAGATCAATTTAAGATGTGAGATGTGTGTGTGTTTATGTGTATAATGGAATATTATTCAGCCAAAAAAGGTATGAAATATTACCATGGCATCAATATGGATGGACCTAGGGAAAATTATGCTTGGTGAAATAAGTCAGAGAGAGAAAGACAAATGCTATATAATATTACTTATATGTGAAGTCTAAAAAATAATACTAATGAATGTGTATACAAAGCAGAAACAGGCTTACAGACATAAAAGAAACCTATGCTTACCAAAGGGGAAAAGGAAGAGGGAAGTACAAATTAGAAGTGTGATATTAATAAATACAAACTACTATACATAAACTAGATAGGCATCAAGGATTTACGGTATAGCACAGGAAATTATATACAATATCTTGTGATAGCCTATAAAGGAATATAATCCACAAAAAAACTGAATAGCTATGCTATATACATGAAACTAACACAGTCTTATAAATCAACTATGCTTCAACTTTAAAAAAGAATATCATTTATATAACATACATAAACACAAACTGAAGCATACATAACTGACAAGCTCGTCAACAATGTTTTTTGCAAAACCCAAAGTTTTTATTTTTCTATTTAAAAAATGACTCTGAGCATCTCAGACATGACCTAACTTCCAGTTTACCAGTCCTCTCTTAAATTGTACCTAGTTGGTCATTAAACCCATTTATAGAGACTTTACTTTCTGTTTCTGAATTTTTTCTTCTAGAATTCCTATTTCATTTTTAAAGAAAAATACGAATCTTGTGAAAGTTTGCAACTTTTCTTTTTTTTTCTTAATATGTTAATCACAATTATTTTATACTCTATGTCTGACAATTCCAAATCAGGATCAAGTGTCTTAATTATCTCGTTTTTTCTTTTCTCCATCTCATTATATGCCTATTAAATTTCGATTGATGCCACATCTGGCACATGTATAAAAATTAGAGAAGTTCTAATTCATGCTATTTTCTTCCAGAGAAAATATTCTTTTGAGTCTTACAGACTGCTCACCTTAACTTAATCATATACGGAATTAATATGGAGCTGGACTTCTAGTACTGTAAGACGTAGTCTCTTTTGAGTTTACTCTTATTCCTAAGAAGAGAGACTTTCATGATTCCAAATGAAAGCCTGGGAATATTTATCAGAATCCATCCTTCTTGGCTGGGCCTGAATTATAATATTTTTTGTCCCATGCTACATGTTCCTTAGGAATCATTACATTCCCTGAGAGGAAAATCAGCACAAGAGCTTACTTCTCTGGGTTGTATTTCTCTCTGTGACTGATTGCTCAAGTCCTGGCTGCCTTGGAAGTCCTAAACTACAATTTTTTGTCTCCCAGCCTCATGATATAGTCAGAGCCCACTTAGCTTTTCTACTTTTTAGTTACTACTTTCTGCTTGGTTACTCATATTCCATGTAAGTCTTCTGAATCAGCAAATGTTTGAAGGAAAAACAATGCAGAGTATCTGACTTTCCTCAATTCTTTCCCCTTCTTCTGAGGATTCTGACATTTCATGTTTTGGCTTCCTTAGATACTCTCAAATGCCTTCAAACAGATGTGCTATTTTCTTAGAGGGTGGGTAGGTATGATACAAGCCACTTCATTAGAGCCAGAATCAGTTCAGTTCAGTTCAGTTGCTCAGTCCCATCCAACTCTTTGCAACCCAATAAACTGCAGCACTCCAGGCCTCTCTGTTCATCACCAACTCTCGGGGCTTACTCAAACTCATGTCCATTGAGTCAGCGATGCCATCCAACCATCTCATCCTTTGTCATCTTCTTCTCCTCCTGCCTTCAATCTTTCCCTGCATCAGGGTCTTTTCAAATGAGTCAGCTCTTTGCATGAGGTGGCCAAAGTATTGAAGTTTCAACTTCAACATCAGTCCTTCCAGTGAACACTCAGGACTGATCTCCTTTAGGATGGACTGGTTGGATCTCCTTGTAGTCCAAGTGACTCTCAAGAGTTTTCTCTAGAAAAGAAGTCTACTTACACTTCCATATAACCAAACACCTATTGCAAGTCAATGTAAATCTTAACCTTAAGTTCTGTTTAGCCAGTGAAGATATGTACAAGAGTAGAGAGAGTTTCAGAGAAGGCAATGGCAACCCACTCCAGTACTCTTGCCTGGAAAATCCCATGGATGGAGGAGCCTGATACGCTGCAGTCCATGGAGTCGCTAATAGTCAGACATGACTGAGCAACTTCTCTTTCTCTTTTCACTTTCATGCATTGGAGAAGGAAATGGCAACCCACTCATGTTCTTGCCTGGAGAATCCCAGGGACAGGGGAGCCTGGTGGGCTGCCGTCTATGGAGGCACAGAGTCAGACACGACTGAAGCAACTTAGCAGCAGCAGAGAGAGTTTGGGAGAGAGTAGAGGAGATTCAAATGGGAGAGGCCTGGCTGGAGGCTGCAAATCATCTAATGTTCACTACTGTAGAAAATGATTAAGCTAGCCATTTTCTCCTCTGACCAAAACTCTCGAATGTTCTGAGCTGGTTGTTCTTCACATCTGGTTTCCTCTTCCCACCTCAGCAAAAGCAGAATCTCCTGACTCAATATAATTGGAAAGGTAGAATCCCATGTTTCTGGCAGCTCTTCTTTAGGGTGACAAGGACTAGGCAGACAAATATTTTATCTAGGAGCTGTAGAAAGAGATTGGTGATAAATACAAAAAATATTTCATGCAGAAGATTGTGGGGGCAGTGGTGGCGGTAGTAGGTATTAATTGTTGGGGAGGAGTTGCAGCAAGAAAGAAATCTATGATAAAAGAAAGTCTCTAGCAGTAGTTGTTATTCAATAAATATTTTGAAAATGCTGAAGCAAATGCTTGTTTTTCTTCCTCACTGACTTAAAATCCATTGGGTAGAACAGAACACTTATATTCATACTAATCCACATTCAATTAGATAAAAAGTTCACAAGTTTTTAAAATTTACTCAATGAACTAAAAGCTAGAACCTGAGTAGAAGCTATTTCCCAATATAAATGAAATTGTCTTTACACCCTTTAAAGACCTTTTTAAGAACATCTCTCACTCTGCCACCTCAGTTCTTCTGCTGCTATCTTCCTCACCTTGCCACAACAGATAAATTGATTTCTGCATAAAAGTTCAACCCATTCCAGGCATCAAAGCAATCTGATTTGCGAATGAACTTAAGTAGTCTCTCCAGTCTCTTCTTGAACCACTAGGGTGATGCTTAGAACCCAATCATTGTGCTAGCTTCCCTGGTAGCTCAGAAGGTAAAGCATCTGTCTGCAATGCAGGAGACCCAGGTTTGATCCTTGGGTTGGGAAGATCCCCTGGAGAAGGAAATGGCAACCCACTCCAGTACTCTTGCTTGGAAAATCCCATGGATGGAGGAGCCTGGTAGGCTTACAGTCCATGGGGTCACAAAAAGTTGGACATGACTGAGTGACTTCATTTAGTGCTAGTAATGTTGAGGCAGGATGACATGACTTGATGCTGAATATTTGATTTCCTCCCAGGACAGCCTATTTCCGTAATAACATTTTACAGGGCTCACTGCCCCACTGGTGCTCCAATATGACTGTCAGAGTCCCTCTTGGAGCTTCAGAGATACCTTCTTGGGCATCATTGCACCCCAGTGGATTCAGAAGACTTCACTTTTGCTTTAATTTCTATTATGATCACCATTTCTAATGACCTGACTTGATCTGGGTCCAGATCTGGGTTCCCTTCTTACTCTGACAACCTCCTTTTTCTCCCAGGCCATGCACAGACCTTGCAGATGTTACCTACAGTGTTTGCTGCTATATATTCATTTTTATCATTGTCGCCTACCTGCTGGCACACCTACAACTTTACCTTTGTCCCTTTATAGAAGCTATGACTAAACATTGATATCTCTGCTGGAAGCCTGCCCTGCCGATATGGCTGGTCCACTGCTTTTAGGGGGCTTCCCCCACAGAGTCTGCCACACCTTCTGAACAGATATAGCACTGAGCTCTGATCCTTTTCACACCTATCCTGACACAACTAATAAATATGTGAATCTTTAGATAAGAAGTAGAATTGCCTTTTATCAGTCTTGTGTCTGACATTAGAGAAAATACTTTGTTACCAGTTTCACAGGGAGGCACCCTTACTTAAAGAACACTGTATAATCAAATGAATGCTTTATCTTATGCACTAAGGTTAAACGAAATTAAATTTTATTGATTTGCTCATTTCCTTTCTCCTTTGTTCTTTCAAACTTGAGTGCGTTAGTTTGAGATAATTGTATTATGTGTCACAACTCTGCAACTACACACAGGTTGCTCCCATGGATAAAACATTAGATACAAATAATAATCTGTCACTGTAGAAGCAGTGGCAGATTTTATTTTCTTGGACTCCCAAGTCACTCTGGATGGTGACTACAGCCATGAAATTAAAAAATGCTTGCTCCTTGGAAGGAAAGTTATGACAAACCTAGATAGTATATTAAAAAGCAAAGACTTCACTTTGCCCAGAAAGGTTCATATAGTCAAAGCTATGGTTTTTCCAGTAGTTATGTATGGATGTGAGCACTGGACCATAAAGAAGGCTGAGTGCCAAAGAATTGATGCTTTTGAATTGTGGTGTTTGACAGGACTCTTGAGAGTCCCTTGAGGAGCAAGAACATCAAATCAGTCAATCCTAAAGGAAATAAACTCTGAATATTCATTGGAAGGACTGATGCTGAAGCTCCAATACTTTGGCCACCTGATGCAAAAAGCTGACTCCTTGGAAAAGACCCTGATGCTAGGAAAGATTGAAGGCAAAAGGAGAAGAGAGCAGCAGAGGATGAGATGATTAGATGGCATCACCAACTCAATGGAAATGGACTTGAGCAAACTCCAAGAGATAGTGAAGGACAGGGAAGCCTTGTGTGCTGTGGTCCATGAGGTCACAGAGAGCTGGACATGACTTAGTGACTGAACAGCAACAGCAAATAGTCATAGCCTCCAAAGGATGGTATATCACCATAAGCAGAATTGTGGGCTACCTGAAGAAATGAGAGTTCATGCAGAAGACAAAGATAATCTAACACTGCTATATATAGAATTTATAAACAACAAGGACCTACTGTATAGCACAGGGAACTATACTCAATATCTTATAATAACCTATAATGAAAAAGACTCTGAAAAAGAACATCTATATATACATATATATATATAACTATATATATATATATCTTTGTTATATATATATAACACCTAACATAACATTGTAAAACAACTATACTTCAATTAAGAAAAAAAGATAATCTAGGTAAATAAGATCAATGGAAACTATTCCCATCTTCCTACTTACCATCCCAATAACCACTGTACTTAGTATTTTGTACTATTATCTTATTATCTAATGAATAGGAATTCACCACTGAGAAACTGAGGGCTAGGATGGAAATACATACACAGACACATATAATTTAATTGATTGAAGAAAGTCTCAGGGCTTGATGATCATTCATCCTAGATACCAGTTTTTTTTTTCTAATTTTAATAGTAGATGATGCAGATTGATTATAGACTATATAATCAACCACAGGTACCTAAATATTTTCTACAAGGGAGACTGTTTATTTATAATACTATGTGAGATGTTCAGAAAGTGATTACTTTGGTAAAACTAACTGAGGGTCTGGATAAGCAAAATTGTAAGTTATTATACTTGGTCATCATTTCTGATTGAACTTAGAATTATCTTGAATCAACTTCTCTGCAGATTGGAAACTAAAGCTTGTGAGTTCCTGCCTAGATTGAGAATGTCTACCATGTTGAGATGGTATATTACCCTCCTTTGTACATCTCACAGTTCTTTTCATTATGCCCTGTACCCAGTAACTTGTAGGATAAATGGATGAATCCTATATCTTTCAATATGAACATACGACATCAAATAATTGATTTTACTTTGTGTGTGCATGTTAGCTGCTTAGCTGTATCCAACTCTTTGTGACCCCATGGACTGTAGTCCACCAGGCTCCTCTGTCCATGGGATTTTCCAGGCAAAAATACTGGACTGAGTTGCCATTTCCTTCAGCAGGGGATCTTCTGACCCAGAGACCGAAATTGCATCTCCTCTGTCTCCATCATTGCAGGCAGATTCTTTACTATCTGAGCCAGGATTCCTGATTTTGCATTACCAATTGTTTTCAGAAATACCCCACATACAAATTCTTATTCTTCAGTTCAGTTCAGTCGCTCAGTCGTGTCCGACTCTTTGCAACCCCATGAATCACAGCACACCAGGCNCCCCCCCCCCAGTGTGATGTCAATCACATGTCAATGTGATGGGACCAATTTACATCAGCCACTGCCGACCTGGGTCGGCTGCTGGTGTGAATTCTGTCACAGAGCCTCCTCACTCTCATCACTCTTTTTTACAGAAAGGATGCAGTGAAGTACAGCAACGGAGACTATTCTGGGAGGACCCAGCAACTCCCATCCTGGCCCATTTCCCTGGATCCCTTTCAGTTCGATCCTAAGTAGATCACTGCCCTCTGACCCAAGTGTTCTTACCAAAGTGCTTTTTCTCAGAGAAACGTTCTGACTGGCCAGAAACGTTTCCTGTTACTCATCACAGCGAAAACTCTGTTAGAGCAATGTTTCAGTAGGTCTTCTGTTACCCATATACCGGAGTATTGTTATTAGTGGGAAGGCAATGATTAATTAGGAAAAAAGAAAATCAGCAGGGCATATGAACTGATGATAGAAATACAGGCATAAAATATGATGTCAAAACGATGGTTCTGTGTGATCAGATGACTTTTGTCTGATTCCTTCTGTACCTAGATTTCTGAAATCCTGTCCCAGAGGCCGTAAAGGACTAAGATAGCATTGGGTTTTTGTTTTTTTTTTTTTCCCCCCTACACTTTCCAAATGGAGAAACTGAGCTCCAGAAATCAGAAGGGTTTGCCTATGAGTACACAGCTGGCTGGTGTCATCTGAGCCAGAACTAAAGTTCGTTGCTCAAGTCCTTCCCTTCTATAACCTTAGCACGTTAATAGAGTCTTCCATCCTGTGCCATTGTGTTTCTTTGAATAGCAGCTCAGAGAAGCACATTACATATTTAAAATTCAGTATAATAGATGATAAATAAATCTACAGAATTATAGTGCAATAAAAGTTTACCCAAGAGATCACCTATTCAAACTCCATCATCTTAACGTTGAAGAGACAAAGATGCAGTAGCCTGCCCCCAGTCATTAAATTAAGACAGAGCCATAAATAGACTCTGTGTCCTTTGACTTTTTATTCAATATCCCTTCCTTAAATGTAGCCCATTTTTTGATCAAGAAGTGAGAAGTAAGAAGAGGAGAAGGAAACTGGGGTGTTCTCACTCTTTATTTTATATAGCTGTATATATAAAGTGCACATACATGTGCACAAATGTATCTGCATACACTAATATACACTACATATATATTTTTACATATTTGACATTTTTAGTATATAATCATGCATATTAGTAATATAAAATATAACTTTGCATACAATAATAAGATATTCCTGAAAAAAAGTACAGCCCCATCCCTGGACAATATGCTTGTTGATGGAGTGGGAACTGTATTCAAATTCTAGCTAAATATGACAGGAATTCTTATCTACTTTCCCTAATAGGCCACTTTCTGGTTATCTAAGAACCAGATCGTAAAACACTGAAAGTCTGAAGCTGGCAAAGAATTTCATCTTAAAATTAGTTCCATGCAATTTTATATTATCTATTCTGAGGGCCCCAGGATCCTTGAGAAAATAAAAAGACAATCTGAGCAGCTGATGAGAATGCACGCAACATACATGTCTTAGTCCTACGTAGCCTCCAAAGTCGGCATCTTGCAGTCACTCAGCAAATAATTATGTAGCATGAACTATATTAGACGAGATAGTAGCAACAAGAGATTCAAACTCAACATTCACAACCAAGAGAGATTAACATGCAAGCTTCTAACTACATATAATGTATGTNCACGCAACATACATGTCTTAGTCCTACGTAGCCTCCAAAGTCGGCATCTTGCAGTCACTCAGCAAATAATTATGTAGCATGAACTATATTAGACGAGATAGTAGCAACAAGAGATTCAAACTCAACATTCACAACCAAGAGAGATTAACATGCAAGCTTCTAACTACATATAATGTATGTAAATATCAGAAAGGGATGTTTACAAAGTACACAGAGCACAGATGCAGAAATGGTAGAGGGTGAATCAGAAATCATATCTTCTTGACAATTGCGGCATGTTTAGTGTGGGTTGGGTTGGCCAAAAAGTTCCTTTGGTTTTGAGTATCAATAAAGACATTTTTAAAGGGTTAGGGAGTATGTGGCTTCCCTGGTGGCTCATATAGCAAAGAATCTGTCTGTAATGCAAGAGACCCAGGCTCAATCTCTGGGTTGGGAAAATCCCTTGGAGAAGGGAATGGCAATGCACACCACTGTTCTTGCTTGGATAATCCCATAGACAGAGGAGCCTGGTAGGTTGCAGTGCATGGGGTCACAAAGAGTCAGACATGATTGAGAAACTTCCATGTTACTTTCACTTAAAGACATTTTTTGCGAAGAATTTTATTGAACAACATATTTACCATTTTGTCCCAATATCTTCTGCCATTTTTCAGACAACTTCATAATTCTATCTTCCCAAAACTTTTTAACTTTTTAAGCAAAGAACTGTTCTAAGTACCCTTTATAGTTTTCCAGGGAATTGAAATCTTTCCCATTAAAAGAATTCTATAAAGACTGAAATAAGTGAAAATCCAAAGGTGCAATGTCTGATGAATACCCCAAATGAATCAAAATTTCCCAGCCAAGCGGTAACATTTTTTGTGTGATTATCAAAGAAACGTGATTTTGTATTATCATGATGGAAGATTATGCATTTTCTGTTGACTAATTCCAGATGCTTTTCATTGAGTGCTGCTTTCAGTTGGTGGAATTTGGAGCACTACTTGTTGGAATTCATCATTTGGTTTTCCAGAAGGAGCTTATGATAGAAGACTTCCTTCCAATCCCATTATATACACAACATCACCTTTTTTGGATGAACTCTGGGTTTTGTTGTGGTTGGTGGTGGTTCATTTGCAGGCCCCACAGGCTCTTCCATTCCACCTTATTGTACAGTATCCACTTTGTGTTGTCTGTCACAATTTGTTTCAAAACTAGAACATTTTCCTTATATTTAAGTGGAGAGTGGCGTGCGGAAATATGAACAAGTGTCTTTTTTTTTTTTCCTGCTTAACTTGCGTGGAACCCAAATATCAAACCATTTAACATAAACAAGTTGATGTGAATGATTTTTAACATTTGATTTGGATAGTTGGAGTATGTCAGCTATCTCCCATGAGGTATAACATTATTTGTTCTCAGTGTCTCTATTTGATCCCTATCAACATCAACTGGTTTACCCAACCGTGGAGCATTGGCAAGTGAGAAACCTCCAGCCCAAAACTTTACAAACCACTTTTGACATGTTTGCTCACATTAACTTCCTCATACACGGCACAAATCTTTTTTTTGTTTTTGCATTTCAGTTGTGTTTTTACCTTTCTTGAAATAATACAGCATAGCATGCCAAAAATGTTACTCTTTACTTCTATTTTCAATATTAAAACAGAGCTGCCCAGAAGTTTACCGATTTTGATAAGTTGTTTTTTTTTTTTTTTTTTTTTTTAATGCAGGCTACTATGACAGAATAGGACAGAAATGGTAAGGACTTAACAGAAGCAGAAGAGATTGGGAAGAGGTGGCAAGACTACTCGGAAGAACTGTACAAGAAAGGCTTAAAGATGCAGATAACCATGATGGTCTAGTCATGCGCCTAGAGCTGGACATCCTCAAGTGTGAAGTCAAATGGGCCTGAGGAAGCATTACTATGAACAAAGCTAGTGGAGGTGATGGAATTACAGCTGAGGTATTTCTAATCCTAAAAGATGACGCTGTTAAACTGCTGTAATCAATATTCCAGCAAATTGTGAAAACAAAGCAGTGGCCACAAGATTGGAAAAAGTCAATTTTCATTCCAATCCCAAAGAAGGACAATAACAAAGAATGTTCAAACTACCGTACAGTTGCACTCATTTCACATGCTAGCAAGGTAATGCTCAAAATCCTTCAAGCTAAGCTTCAGCAGGACATGAACCAAGACATTCCAGATGTACAAGCTGAGTTTCAAAAAGGCAGAGGAACCAGAGATCAAATTGTCAACATTCTTTGGACCATGGAGAAAGCAAGGAGTTCTAAAAAACATCTCATTCTCCATTGACTACTCTAAGCCTTTGACTGTGTGGATCACAACAAACTGTGGAAAATTCTTAAAGAGATGGGAATACCAGACCACCTTATCTGTCTTCTGAGAAGCTTGTATGCAGGTGAAGAAGCAACAATTAGAATCTTACATGAAACAACAGACTGTTTCAAAATTGGGAAAGGAGTACTACAAGATTGTATATTGTCACTCTGGTTATTTAACTTCTATAAAGGGTATGTCACATGAAATTCCAGGCTGGAATCAAGATTTCCAGGAGAAATATCAACAACCTCAGATATGCAAGTGATACCATTCTAATGGCAGAGGAACTAAAGAGCCTCTTGATGAGGGTAAAAGAGGACAGTGAAAAAGCTGGCTTAAAATTCAACAGTAAAAAACTAAGGTCATGGTATCCTGTCCCATCGCTTCATGGCAAATAGAAGGGGAAAAAGTGGAAGCAGTAACAGATTTTATTTGGCGGGCTCAAAAATCACTGCAAATGGTGACTGCAGCCATGAAATTAAATGACACTTGCTTATTAGAAGGAAAGCTATGATAAACCTAGACAGTGTATTAAAAAGCAGAGATGTCAAAGCTATGGTTTTTCCAGTAGTCGTGTACGGATGTGAGAGTTGGACCATGAAGAAAGCTGAGCTCCGAAGAATTGATGCTTTCGAGTTGTGGTGCTGGAGAAGACTCTGGAGATTCCTTTGGATTACAAAGAGATCAAATCAGTCAATCCTAAACACACTCAACCCTAAATATTCTTTGGAGGGGCTGTTGGTGGAGCTGAAACTCCAGTACTTTGTCTACCTGATGCAAAGAGCAAATTCATTGGAAAAGACCTTGATGCTGGGAAAGACTGAAGACAAAAAGAGAAGGGAGCAGCAGAGCATGAGATGGTTAGATAGCATCACCAACTCAGTGGATTTGAATTTGAGCAAACTCTGGGAAATAGTGGAGCCGCGCTGCAGTCCATTGGGTCTCAAAGAGTCTGACATGACTTACCGACTGAACAGCTAAGAGACTTGTCACAATACAATCTAACAAAATTATTTTGAATAAAGTTAAGACAAATAAATGTCACTAGACTCACCTTATGCAAAAACACTAATAAACTTTTGAGCCAATCCAATATCCATTTAATCCAATATCTATTTCTTTTACACATACACCTTTGTCCCCTATGTCTTGTTTTTCCGACCAAAGAAAAACTTTTGAGGACAGTGCTGTTCCTTGCACAGACAATGTCAAGAAATCTAGGCAAGAATAAATGTTCCCCTGATATCACCAAATAATTGACTTGCTGCTCCTAGACTGTTGATCTATGCTTTAGGCATCGCTATGGGCAATGCCAAAGAATGTTCAAACTACCGCACAATTGCACTCATCTCACATGCTAGTAAAGCAATGCTCAAAATTTTCCAAGCCAAGCTTCAGCAATACGTGAACCATGAACTTCCAGATGTTCAAGCTGGTTTTAGAAAAGGTAGAGGAACCAGAGATCAAATGGCCAACATCTGATGGATCATCGAAAAAGCAAGAGAGTTCCAGAAAAACATCTATTTCTGTTTTATTGACTATGCCAAAGACTTTGACTGTGTAGATCACAATAAACTGTGGAAAACTCTGAAAGAAATGGGAATACCAGACCACCTGACCTGCCTCTTGAGAAATCTGTATGTAGGTCAGGAAGCAACAGTTAGATCCGGACATGAAACAACAGACTGGTTCCAAATAGGAAAAGGAGTACGTCAAGGCTGTATATTGTCACCCTGCTTATTTAACTGACATGCAGAGTACATCATGAAAAACCACAAGCTGGAATCAAGATTGCCAGGGGAAATATCAATAACCTCAGATATGCAGATGACACCACTCTTATGGCAGAAAGTGAGGAGGAACTAAAGAGCCTCTTGATGAAAGTGAAAGAGGAGAGTGAAAAAATTGGCTCAGAAAACGAAGATCATGGCATCCAGTCCCATCACTTCATGGGAAATAGATGGGGAAACAGTGGAAACAGTGTCAGACTTTATTTTGAGGGTCTCCAAAATCACTGCAGATGGTGATTGCAGCCATGAAATTAAAAGATGCTTATTCCTTGGAAGAAAAGTTATGACCAACCTAGATAGCAGATATTCAAAAGCAGAGACATTGCCGACTAAGGTCCGTCTAGTCAAGGCTATGGTTTTTCCAGTGGTCATCTATGGATGTGAGAGTTGGACTGTCAAGAAAGCTGAGCACTGAAGAACTGGTGCTTTTGAATTGTGGTGCTGGAGAAGACTCTTGAGAGTCCCTTGGAAGGAGCTCCAGCCAGTCCATCCTAAAGGAGATCAGTCCTGGCTGTTCATTGGAAAGACTTATGCTGAGCCTGAAACTCCAGTACTTTGTCCACCTCATGCGAAGAGTTGACTCATTGGAAAAGACCCTGATGCTGGGAGGAATTGGGGGCAGGAAGAGAAGGGGAGGAGGGAGGATGAGATGGCTGGATGGCATCACCAACTCGATGCACATGAGTTTGGGTGAACTCCGGGAGCTGGTGATGGACAGGGAGACTTGGTGTGCTGCGATTCATGGGGTTGCAAAGAGTAGGACACGACTGAGCAACTGAACTGAACGGAACTGACTGATGCCTAACTGGTAAAATGACCATAATAATACTGCTCCCACCAGAGGCTACACGCCAGAGATACTGTATGCAGCTGCAAGTTAATCATGTCTCTATGTAGCTTAAGAACCAGATAAAATACATATGTACAAGCAAAGTGTAATTCAAAGTACAAAGGTAAGTCATGTCATTTTCTCATCTCTGAAACTAGAGGTAGAAAGAAACGAATCAAACGCATCCATTCTTCCTTCATAAGAAGTTGAGATCAAATAGTATAATCAAACCCTCAGAGCCAGTCATCTTCCCTTTTTGGTTCAAATACTGTATTGATTTTCATTTTTTTTTTTTTAGAAAATGAAGTGTTGTTTTTTTCTAATCTAGCACTTCTCAACCCTTACTGTGAATCAGAATTACCTGAGGGAATTACTGGTGCTTGAGACCCATACTAATTTAATTGGTCTTAATAATAAATACCCTATGTGCTTATAATATGCAGCCAGCATTGATAATCATTGATCCAATAGAAAGGGCATGCCCCATAAAGTGATCGTGATACTTAGAAAGCTCCTCTCCTCTTAGATTTTGTTTTGTCGTTGTTTAGCTGCTAAGTCGTATCTGACTCTTTGTGACTCCATGGACTGCAGCATGCCAGGCTTCCCTGACCTTCATTATCTCCTGGGGTTTGCTCAAATTCATGTCCACTGAGTCACTGATGCCATATAACTGTCTCATCCTCTGCTGCCTCCCTCTTCTTTTGTCTTCAGTCTTTCCCAAAGTCAAGGTCTTTTCCAATCAGTCGGCTCTTTCCATTAGGTGGCCAAAATATTGGAACTTCAGTTTCAGCAACAGCCCCTCCAGTGACTATTTAGGATTGATTTCCTCTAGGATTGACTGGTTGGATCTCCTTGCAGCCCAAAGGACTCTCAAGAGTCTTCTCTAGCACCACAGTTTGAAAGCATAAGTTTTGTGTTCAGCCACTTTTATAGTCCATCTCTCATATCCATACAAGACTACTGGAAAAACGATAGGTTTGACTATACAGACTTCTTACGTTAGGTAGCATTAAAGAAGTTGTACCTAACCAACAGAGGTGATAGCCACGGTAAATTGTAGTAATTTTTGGAGTTTGGGGGCAATTCTGGAAATGCAAAAACTGGGCATTTGTTCCAATGACGTTATGAAAAGACCACCAACTAGATTGTTAAGAAGATTAATTTCTAAGCTTATTTGGAATGTCATCTAATCTTTCTGACCTGCAGATACCACTTGCAAAAAAGGAAAGGTATCTCTAAGGACCAAGCCAGCTGTAGGATTCTCTCAATTTTTGGTTCCAGGACACCAGGGAGTCCCAATAGGTCAGTGAGAACATACTGCTAACAGTCGGAGTAGGATGTGAAAGCTATCCTTAAATGTAAGACAGGCATGCATATGTGTTCAGTCGTGTCCAGTTCTTTGCAACCTCATGTGCTGTAGCCTGCCAGGCTCCTCTGTCCATGGAGTTTTCCAGGCAAGAATACTGGAGTGGGTTGCCATGCCTTCCTCCAGGGGATCTTCCCAACCCAGAGATCGAACCCACATCTCCTGTGTCTCCTGCATTGGCAGGGGGATTCTTTACCAGTGAGCTACCTGGGAAGCCCAAATGTAAAGACATTAGAGAAAATAGGGATTAGTTTGCTTGATCTGCTCTGTAGGGTATGCTGCTGCTGCAGCTGCTGCTAAGTCGCTTCAGTCCTGTCCGACTTGTGCGACCCCATAGACGGCAGCCCACTAGGCTTCACTGTTCCTGGGATTCTCCAGGCAAGAATACTGGAGTGGGTTGCCATTTCCTTCTATGGTGCATGAAAGTGAAAAGTGAAGGTGAAGTCGCTCAGTCGTGCATGACTCTTAGCAACCCCATGGACTGCAGCTTACCAGGCTCCTCCATCCATGGGATTTTCCAGACAAGAGTACTGGAGTGGGTTGCCATTGCCTTCTCCCTGTAGGGTATAACAAGCCCCAAACAGCCCAGGTAATGGGAAGGCAGATGTCAGCTCAATAAAATGGAACCTAAGATGGAGGAAATGGCAACCTGCTCCAATATTCTTACCTGTAAAATTCCATGGACAGAAATGCTTGGCGGGCTACAGTCCAAAGGGTTTCAAAGAGTTAGACACCACTGAGCAACTAAGGATGCATGCATGCCTTAATAAAAACATTTTTAAAAATAAGATGATCTCATGATTGGACCTAAGATGAAAACAGATCTTAAATAGTAAGGTGCTTGCTGGCCTGAGAAGAGCTCCAGAAAAGATTATGTACCCTTATTTTTCACATCCCCCATCCATAACCTATGAACTTCTTGAGGTCAAGGGCTTTGCATTATATCTCCATATACTCACTAAATAAAATTGTACCTGGAGCCCAGTGTATGTCCAGTAAGGGTTAGGGGAATGTCAAAAATATTTAACAATATGACACATAGCCAATTGGTCAGAATGGTCACTGACACATGGCCTTGCTCAGCTAGTTGATATTGCTTTAGTTTTTGGATCTTTTGGAAGTTCAGGAAGGACAGAATAATAGACTGAAAGGTATGAGGTGAGTTTGGAACAATAGTTATTTAAAAATTCTAGTATTTTAGCACCATTATCCTATCCATACATATTAGATGAACATTGGTTTTATATCATGAAAAATGAATTGATGAGTGAATCAATCAGTAAGATTACAGTAGAGAAATAGAAAATGGTAAACTTGGACTCTAGTCCTGTTCTGCCAGTAACTGACTGGGATACATTATTTCAGCCACCCTCTGCCTTAGTTTCTTCATATATAAACTGAGAACTATAATCTTACCCTAAGATTATAGTTAATCAATCAGGGCTTACCCGATAGCTCAGTTGGTAAAGAATCTGCCTGCAATGCAGGAGATCCCAGTTTGGTTCCTGAGTCGAGAAGTTCCACTGGAAAAGGGATAGGCTACCCACTCCAGTATTCTTGGGTTCCCCTTGTGGCTCAGCTGGTAAAGAATCCGCCTGCAGTGCAGGAGACCTGGATTCAATCCCTAGGTTGGGAAGATCCCCTGGAGAAGGGAAAGGCTATCCACTCCAGTATTCTGGCCTGGAGAATTCCATGGACTGTACAGTCCATGGGGTCGCAAAGAGTCGGACACGACTGAGTGACTTTCACTTCACTTCACGGTATCAGTCATCGTGAGGCTTACAGGAAATATCAGATACAAAGTTACATTGCAAAGCTAAATAATTCTGTTCAAATACTGGTTTTGATAATTAAATATGATGTGGGCATTTAAATGACACCATTCAGACAAAGACTAATTCTACCCCCTCTGAGGTTCACAAGACATTTTTCTCTTCTAGGAAGTGAGAAGGCAATTTTTACTCCTGGTTACTCTACTCCAGCCCCATTTTGGAAAGGCTTGTCTCTCCAGTGGCTTCCCCTGATGCTACTGCTGTTGCTAAGCAACAAAGAGCTAAGCAGGAGCAAAACGTAATTGTCCCAGGAAGGGAATTCCAGGTCTGACAATGACTGGACTGTAGTTTTGGAAACTTTGCCTTCTTGGATGCAAGCAATTCACTACAGGAAGATTTCTCATCACAGGGTTCCTTCTGCAGATGCTCCAAGAGGGCAACTTTCACGACTTGAAAGGTGGGGAAAGGAGCCTTCTTCTAGGTTGTCACTTTCTGGCTCCCTGGCACACTTTTTGTCACTGTGATTTCAGAGAGCCCCACATCTGCAGCAAGATTTGGAATGTTCCCAATTCCTAACTGAGCCTTAGGAGCCCAGCTATAAGAAATTTATGTGTATTATCACTGTGTATGGTGCAGGAGCTGGAAGGAGATCAGGAGGAATTCTACAGGTGATGCAAGGTCTTCATTGCCCCTAAAACCCCACCTACTTGGTTCAAAACAGACAGAGGTATGCACAGAAAGGTGTTGTGAGGACTGCTTGTTTTTTATTGAGGGGAATTTATTGAAAGGATACAGAGGAACCTCATGGAAGGCAAATACAGGAGGTATACCAGCCCTTGTGGGATCTGGGAAGTTGCAAGGCGGCTCTTCTCTCTCTTCCTCTCCAGGGTTACACTGTCTCTTGTCTGTGCCTTTTTTATCTATTGGTTTCACCTTTTCAGAGACAAAGGCCAAGGGCTGTGGAAGAGAACCTGCTTGAGGAAGTAGAAACAAATTCCTCAAAGTTACCACCCAAGTTTGTAGAACTAGGCTTTGAAACTCAGCAGTCTGATTCCAGAGCCTGCTCTCTTATTCATAGACCCATGCCGCCGCTCTGTTACAGCATTGCCTAGTCAAGAAACAGCGCAGAGACACCTGGATGTTCCTTAAACCACTTCTTTATAATGAATCGAATGAGCTTGTTGATTTCAGCCTTCTAACTAAAAACAATCATAGTAACACTAAAACTTTGAATTATAGAGCTGAAGGGTCCATTAAAGATCATTTGGACCAAGAAATTCACTTAAGAGAGGAGAGAAAACTGAGAATCAGAAAGATTAATAAATTTCCCAAATTTCCAGGCAGGTGACAAAGTCAGGTTTTGAAACCAGAACATTATACTCAGCTACCAGGGCTTAATTGTATCCTCGGCAAACCAACTCAGACTGAAAAAGAGAACTAAGAATTAGGAGCTTCCCTGGTGGCTCAGTGGTAAAGAATTCTCCTGCCAGTGCAGGAGACACAGGTTGAATCCCTGATCCAGGAAGATCCCACATGCCATAGAGCAACTAAGCCCATGCGCCACCACAGTTGAGCCTGTGCTCTAAAACCCAATTACGGAGCCCACGTACTGCAGGTACTGAAGCCTGCATGCCCTGGAGCCTGTGTTCCACTATAAGGGAAGCCACTGCAATGAGAGGCTCACGCATCACAACTAGTGAGGTGCTGCTTCTCGCCACAACTAGGGAAAGTCTGCAGGCAGCAATGAAGACCCAGCATAGCAAAAAATAATAAATAAATAAAATTATTTTAAAGAAAAGAACTAGAAGGTTCACCAAATGGCATACCCATGGACCTTCAAAATAGAGAGATTTGGGCATGCTTTCTTTTAAAAAATAATTTAGCATATACTTTTGTGATTGTCTATTTTTTACTCCAAATTAAAGACCAGAGGAAAGAAAATCGGGTTGAATCCTTCACGGTTAGACTGATATTCTCTCAGAAATTATTTTAACTATTATCTTGTAATAATTGATAGTAAAAAGGTGTATTAGAGGGAAAGGTAGAAGAAATATATATTTTAAGAAGTTAAGAGTAAGAATAAGGCTTTAGAAAAGGCAGAGGAACCAGAGATCAAATTGCCAACATCCGCTGGATCATGGAAAAAGCAAGAGNCCTTTTGCACCCTCCCTCCCTCCCTCCGTCCGGCAGCCGACTGCTGGGGGTTTGGCGTTGGTGGAGTGGACTCAAGAGGGGGAGGGGGTAGGGAACGGAGTGAGAAGGCGGCAGGATATTTTTTTCCTCTCTCTTTGTAACTTGCAGGTTAAGTGGAGCTAGAGAGCTACATTGTATCTAGTTGGATTTTGGGGGTGGGTGGGTAGGTTGGGGGGCGGATGTATCAGAATCTAACGTGTGGTTAATAGAAAGAAGAACAGGGAAGAAGTGGTCCAGCCGGCGAAGGTTGGTGTGTGCTTGTGTCGTGGCTCTGTGTTAGTCTTTTTCTTAAAATCTTAATCAATGGATCTGAGTCTCTCTCGTGCTCTCCGGTTTTGGGACTCTGAAAAGACAGGAATTCCCTTAAAAGCAGACGAAAGCCCTTTTTGAAAGCACGCATTGTGTGTGTTTCTAGAGGAGCCGTGGGCTTGGGAATTAACGACAGGCTTTCCCATTCGGTGGTTTCCAGTGGGAAATAACTCCTGAAAGGGAGCCCTTCAGTATCGATTTATTGTTTTTGTCTTTCAAACCATATCCCTTTGACTACAATACTGTCCAAGAAGTTCCACAGAGACAAAGTCAGGTAAACTGGACCGGGCAGATCTTTAGCAAGATGGTGATAACGCTGATGCTGTTTTTGGTGTCTGTTTGTGATAGAAGCTTTGTTGGGTAATAGCAATTTCTGATCGGTAGAGCATGCTGGCTCTACAAAAATAAGTAACTACCGAAATGCTGTCTTCCAGTCCCTATCCCCGACAGGCTGCACACACCCCTCCTCCCACAACCCACACCAGTTACAATTCTGAAATAGGATCCAACTGGAAATATTTTCTTTGGAGATCGGAAAGTGGTGCAATTGGAAGTATGGGATGAGGCTAGAGGTACTGCTGGTGTGGGGAGGGGGTTCTTATTGCCCCTTGATGCTGCGTTTATTCTTTATGTGTGCCTCGGTGGGTTCTGAAGGTGTATATATTGGTCTAAGGGGACTGTTGAGGGAAGGATTTCCGATTCGTTTCCGCTTCAAATAAACTGTCCTGATAATCTCATGGTTGACATCTAATGCTAAAAGGCCAATTTGTGTGTCTCTTTATCCCTGCAGAAGCTCTCCTGAAAGGGCAATTTATTTTGGAATTCTACCACAGCTACTTTTTCTTTCAAGCCTCCCCATCCCCTCCACCACTATCCACACCTTTTTAAAAAGTTAGTTGGGAGTCCATGGTCTTTATGGAAATACTAATATTACTTGTTTTCTTTTATTTTTTAAAATTATGTTCCTTTTCATTCCTTTACTCTTCATACTGTTTTTCCTTACCTGTAGTTTTGTGCAAAATCTTAACTTTATAAAGTTATTATTGCCAAAACTGTCCAGCAGTCTTGCCCCATCTCTTAACTATCCTGTAGTTTACACAGGTAGATCAGGTTGCTCTTCCCAGTCCATCTTTATCCTCAAAACATGTGTGTAGGTGTGCACATGCACGCTCATGTGTTTTGGAAGGGCAGGAGTGGGCTCAGAAAGAAGAACATGGAGAGGAGAGGAGAGGAGAGGAAGGGTGTTATTCTGTGCGGCCCCATCTGCAGCACTGGGGCCGACCAGCAGGCTGGGAGAGCGTTACCCTCACACACCCCAGTTGGATGTTGTCTGGCTGGGATGGGGAGGTGGAGCCAGCTGTCCAGGGGCGTGTGAGGGAGGAGAAAGTTTGTAGCGCTTTAAAATGTAGCCAGTTTACAATCCTTGGTCACTCCTTCCCCTTTCTCCTGCTTTTTGTGACTTCTGCCATTCCAAGACTCCTGAAGGGAGACATGATCTCTTTTGCTCTCACTTGGAAGTCCCAGTGAAGTTGAAGATGCAGTATTGTCCTCTGTACTTAATTACTTTGCCTGCTACCAAAGAAGGGCTTTAGGGCAGATCAGGACAGTATAGCTAAACACAGAGATTTGCCAACTTCAGGGAATGTAGCCTGAGAAGACAGGAGACCAGGTATGCAGAAAGTGCTGCTTTGCACACCATCTCCCCTCCCCCATTAGGAAAATAAAAGTCTTAGTCTTGGGAAGTTGAACTGGTGTTAGAGCTGGGCTCTGGGAACTGCTAGCCACTATAGTAATCTGAGCGGGGCAGAGGGGAGGAGGTGGTGAGTGAATGCTATCAGAAGCCAGAGGAGGAAAGCAGACTTATTTCTGTTAGCAGGGAAAATAGATGTGTCAGTGAAATAAACAAATTGGAGGTGGAGAATGGCTTGTAGTGAATATAAGGATGATTGACTGAGAGGCAGTGATATGGTTTGGAAGGGGCCAGTTATAGCTTGGCAGATAGCATCAACTGCCTTATATGTTCACAGATGGGCTGGGCAAGTGAAGGGGTGTAATCTGACCTTTTGTATGTTAACATCAGAACATCCCACAGGAAGGCATCCCTGGCAGGCCCTGTTCTGCACTTCACACAGGGAAAGCCTAGGGGTATCCCCGAGTGAACCAAGGAGCCCCTTTGGTGCCACAAGGACTTCTGGTCCTGTGTGTGCATTATTCATGGTGGGCTACTTTCTAAGTCACTTGACCTAAAAATGAGGGCTGAGGGCAAAGAGAAAACAGTCCTTGGAGTCTTTGTAGAAAATTTAGTTGAAAATGGTCAGTGGGAGGAGGCAGGAGTTTGTGGAAGAAGAAATAAATAGATAGGTACTTTCCCCTGGATTCCTGATTCCATTTCTGCTGTTATCTTGACTTTCAGTTCCATTAGGAGCAGAATCAATACTTCACTGGCACAAAAAATGTACCTCTGGGAGCGCAGAGTTCTTTGAACCTGGTCATTATTTTTAGTTGTACTTTATTCTCTGCTCTGAAGTGTCTATATAATATGCAGAAGGAGGAAGAGGAGACGTTGGCTGGTTGGATGGGACATCCTTTCTGGAGTTCGTAGAGACACTGAAACTTGGCCGGGCCTCAGCAACTGAGAATGCCAGTTTTTCCCTTGGAGACTTGAAGTTTTAATTGAAACCAGATAGCTGTTGAGAGTGGACCTGGCCAATGAGATCTTGTTTTCTTCACTGCTCAGGAATGGAAAATAAATAATTTTTGCTGATGGCATTTCAAGTTGCTTCAGTTTTGTTCCTGCCAGGAGAATGGGATAAATTATTATTAACACATTAACATTGTCAAAAGTTGCAGTGCCTTAAAAAATGAGATAACGTTACTGAGTTTGCTCAAGGACCCACTGTGTGGGATCTGTCTCTTCAGGATAGGGGAGAAGGGAGCAGAGACAGGAGGCTGCTCTTGTCTTGAAGGGGTAGCACTGCCCTGAGAAAAGGAAGCTCATAGAGTCCTGGCCACATATCGCTGCGCTTGGTCCTTGGGTTCTGCGAAGAAGGGTACAAAACAGTCCAGTTCCATTGCTATCCTATGATCTTATGGTATACTGTGAAAGCTGGTGAGCTTCCCAGGATGTTTTGTGTCAGGATTAAATAAGGAGCTGGCTCAGTGGGTAAGAAATCTCCCTGAAGTGCAGGAGACACAGGAGACATAGGTTTGATCCCTGGGTCAGGAAGATCCCCTGGAGGAGGAAATGGCAACCCACTCCAGTATTCTTGCCTGGCAAATTCCATGGACAGAGGAGCCTGGTGGGCTGCAGTCCGTGGGGTCGCAAAGAGTCAGACACAACAGCTCATGGATGCATGTGCGCAAATAAGGAGCCCNAAGATCCCCTGGAGGAGGAAATGGCAACCCACTCCAGTATTCTTGCCTGGCAAATTCCATGGACAGAGGAGCCTGGTGGGCTGCAGTCCGTGGGGTCGCAAAGAGTCAGACACAACAGCTCATGGATGCATGTGCGCAAATAAGGAGCCCAGCCATCAGATCTAGCCATAGGTTTGAACTTCATTTAGAATTGTTTCTAAAGGAAACCCTGGTGTTTCACAAACTCTTCATGAGACTGCAGACACTTTTGGGCAGGCAAATGCTTGATAAGTGCAGAAAAATAAACACCAAGATGCCCACAGAATGTACTACTTCATGAATTCAGGGGAAAGATGCCAACTTATATTCTTGTTTGACTCTAAGTATTTATGCCCATTTTCGCTTAGCTTTATTACTAGGTTCTTATGCCCCCTTAGACACACTGGGTTGAGACAATACCGAGTTTTGGGGGAAGCTGGTGACCTTAGATGACTGAGTCCAACTTAGTGCCCCTTACATTTCACATCGCAATTTTCAGAATTCGGTCAGAGCAGCTTCCCTTTCAGAGCTGGTTTTCTTACCCCCTTAACTGAGTACCTTCTAAGATTGAGGAAAGATTTTTTTTTTTTTTAATGGCCTTTGGTGTAGAAACCTGCAGTTGACTTTCTGTCCAGTTCAGAGCAAATAATGCCAGGGTCAGATGGAGAATGTGAGCATCCCTGAAGTCCACAGGATCTCTTGGGAGGAAGCAGCTACCCCTCCCCAGGAGCTGATGATGGGTTGTCATCAGCAGATCCATGAGAAATAAATTACAGGCAAGGCCAGCTAAGCTGACCCCCAGGCAGGTAGAGGTTTCTACCTTTCCAAGTGCTGGGAAGGGAGAAGGGATGAATGGTGAGCCGATAAGAGTTTCAGAACTTTGCCACCTTGGAAAAATGTTTCTCTGACCCAATATACCTTTTTGCATCAAAACAAACTTTTTTATATCCATGGTACTTTTGTTTTCAAAAGTATCTTTATATCGCATTTGCCCCCTTGATTGTCCAGGAAGCTAGGTAAGCCCTTTATCCCCTTGCAGAAGATGAGGCCATTGATGTGCTGACTTGCTGAAATGACACAAGTTGGTGGCCCACATGGGACCAGATGGCTCTGATAAAGTGTGAAGAGCATCACACCTGAAGTGACAAGATCTGCCTTGGATCTTGTCCCTATTATTTCCCAGCTAAATATCCCTGGAAAGTTATTTAACCTCTTGGAGCCTCAGTAAACTGATCAGTAAAATAAGGATAAAAGATGCTTACCCTGCCTACTTCACAGGGGTTCCGAGGATTAAATAATACCAGCTAATTTCTATAATTGATCTCTGAGAGGATTTCCACGCTGCCTCCTGGAAACTGGTGTCTGGGATTGTTGTCACCATGTCTTGGAGATTAATAGCTTCTTGATATGCCTAGAAATGCCTGTAGGGGCCCCTTGTGTTCTAAGACATTCAGGGAATAGTTGTTTTGTGCTCTTGAGTTGACCAAAAGAAAAAGAAAATGTATATAGTATACGTATTTCAGATTGGCTGAATTCTTGGATACCTACTTTGCATATATGTCTGAGATCAAGAGTCTCAGATAAATTCAATACTATCTGAGACTCTTGATCTCAGATATATATGCAAAGATATATATGCACTAAGAATTCCTTCTCGTTCTTAACTCTTCAAGTTAAGCTGAGAAGGAAAAAAGAAAAAAGACATGGAGACCCACAGAGAGGACATGTAATGGATGGTGAGTGTGTATGGGGGGGGGTTCCATCAAGGATCCACAGTGGCTGAGAAGAGTCAAGACAGAATTTGTTTCCTCTCTAAAGAACAGAACTGAGAGCAAGATTGCATCTGTCCCAGCAAACCCAGAAAGTTCTCTCTAATCAGGGACGAACTTCATAGACTCTTCTGCATTGCTCCTCTTTCTCTTTCCCATGATTCCTGGCTCGCCCTGTCCAGCAGCCTGTACCAAGCATGCTGCAGCACTCCCGGTGAACCTCGTTTTATGCAGCACACGTAGGCCTCTGTTCCCTTTAGACTGCTTTCCTTGTTGGCCCTGAGCACTTGTACACCTGTCCGCCTCCGCACTTCTGCTTCTGTGTCACCGCCTTCTCTCTGAAAGTGTCCCAATTGGTCCCTTTTAGCCAGAGTGTCTACCTCTTAGGACACCTGACCAGCTCTCAGCTCTTCACCACCGTTTCCAGAGCATTTCAGGACTAAAGCACTTGCCGGGCATCTGGCTTATACCGCTTGGCTCTTCATTGTCACTCACCTCTTCAGGCTGTGAGCCCTTGGAGGATGGGGCCAAGGTTGCCCCCACAAAGTCCTACTTATGAATGATTTCTGAGAATGAATGAATCACAGAATTTATGCAGTGATAGAATATTAAAAGAGAATGTTGTTTAAGATACATGAAAGCTCTGCACAGTGAAGCAACACAATGAGGATCTCTTAGACAAAGTGAATAATAAGCACTTATGTCAATGACTTTTTATATTTTTGGCTATCTTTCAGGGGCAATCACCCACTCTCAGTTATTCCCTCAAAGCCTGAGAGTTAATGATGCTTTACTGCATGTACATCCTATCAGTCAGTGATTCACGTATTCATTCAATCATCAAAATATTTATTAAGTACCTACTAGAGCCTGCTCGCCACTCTAGCCCACGTAGCTCTTGACTTTCTCTGAAAATTCCAATTGCATTTTTTGTCCACCACACTCATTTTGGCACTTAACCATGCAATCTTCTTTGTTACTTACGTCCAAGTGCTTCTCACTCCTTGGTGACTGAATGCGCCTAGCTGCCGTGGAAAAGAAGGCTGAGCAGAGAAATGCACTCAGAAGGGAAAGTTCTGGGCACAGGCTCCTGCAAGACTGGTAGCAGGCTGGATTGGCTCCCGGTCAGCACGTGGTATAGGACAATCCTTTCTGCTCCTTAGCTTGAGCCATGGTAAAGAGAAAGAGTTTGGATTATTGTGGAGGAGGGGCCCCTTCTGAAATTCTGTGACTCTATAGGCAGAAGTGTCCCAGGAATTTTAAAGGTTTCTTAAAGCTCAGAACTCCTCAACCCCATTTAATGGCACCCCAACAACTGTCTACATTACTCCCACTAAGAAATCATGACCTTTGCTAAGTGTTTGCTGTGAGTGAGAGTTACAGAAGGAGACATGGGACCAGGAGAAACTCAAAGAGCCAGACTTGGGGACACGGAAAGAAGAGGAGCGGATGATTAGTTAAATGTAAGGAAATACGATAGTGAATAATATAGAAGGAAGAAAAGGATTGATCTGATACATCTTTGAAAACTGGCCCCTGTTGATGAAGTGACCACATTGAGACAAGGGAAATGGCTTGTCTCTGACAAAGAGGACAAAGGTGGCTTCTGGAAAATCTGTACTGTATTCCCTTTCTGGGCTTTTTGCTTACTACTTCCTGTGCCCAGTAGGCATTTGGAATCTCTGCTGTGGTTGCTTTTGGACCTCATGGGTCTAGGGGGCTAGGCATTGTTTTCTAGTGTAGATTCGGTTGGGCATAAGGGTTAAGGCTATGCCTGTGCTCCTGGGATGTCTGTTCAGTCTTCATATCAGAGTCTGCCCTTTCATGGCCTGTGTTCAATAACAATGTGTGAATTGGTTTGCATGCATTTTGAGATAAGAGGGAGTGACCTGCAGTTTTTCCAAAGCCAGAGACCTCTGAGGTTAGGGTGGGGTGGAAATAGGAAAATTGGGTTTTGACCTGAGTTCAGCAGTCATTCTGAGTCACCTAGGGGCACACTGTGAGTATTTAGGACCAGCAAGGCTCTACAAGCTACTGAGATGCTTCAGTTACTTTTACTCTAGGACTTGGGATATAAAAAAAAAAAAAAAAAAAGGCAAGCAACTCGATTAGTCTAATTAGGTAAAAAGGAATGTCTTCATTATTCCATTTATTTGTTAAAGATTGCGAGATCTGTCAGTGGAAGGACTGGGCTTGGGGGCTTTCAGCTTGGGCCTGGAAAGATGTAGATGCTGGAGATGCTAAATTTGATGAATCCAATGTTGTAGCCTGAAAACTCCCATTAGAGGCAATTGGGGCACAGTTGTGCTTGTAGCAAAATAATAAACTCTGGGTGGCAAGTCCCTTGCAGTTGTTGGGTGGTATGTCTGTGACCTATTGTTATTCGAGCAATGAGAGCTTTGACTTTTTTTTTTTTTTTTTTAATATTGATTCATAATGGTGACTAAAAAGGATGATTTGATGTGAAAGCCCTGTGGGCCGTCTCTCTGCTCATTATTTTGTACTCTGGAGCTCAATTACAGTTGGGTTTTGGATCCACAAATGTTTGTTAAGGTCTCAGCATTGTAGTTTGTGCCATTGTTCTTGGCAATGTTGGGTGAGAAAGGTCTGGTATGAGATGGGGATTTTGCCCTTGACAAATGGACAGTATATCTCAAGAGACAGGCTTAGCTCAGATGGAAAGCATCAGTCTGCAGCCAAAGTGGGAGCGTGATCTAACTGGAATTAGCTATTTGGGTGATCAGGGATGAAGTACAGTCAGGGAAGGCTTCAGGAATGTTGTGGTTTTAGGTTTGATGGTAGAACTGGAACCGGGGGCCATTCTTGGTGTCCCAGTTAGCTCTGGCACAAGAGCAGAGATGGGACAGAGTTTGAATGTGAATTTGGAATTGCCACCGGGAAACAGATGCTAATTATGGTCATGTACTGCATCTGACAGGAGCAAGGAGGCCCTGATGCTGAAGGTCCAGCTGGCTGATACTGAGCCACAGGTCACTGCAGCAGGCGTCTTGCTGGTCTGAAGTCTCCTGACAGCAGCGGGAAGAACGACACTCAGGGCCCACTCAAGTGGGCCCTATTTACATTTAAACAGGAGTATCATAGACTCTGATGGGTGCTGTGGGGCCCCAAAGAGATGGAGAGGAAGTTGTCTGTGTTCTCAATCTGGTGGAAGACTCCGTAAGAACTCATTAAAAACCAGTGGAGGAGTAGAAGCAGGAGATGGCCCTCTAGGGTTCTGTGGAGTGTCAGTCAGCAGAACAGACGGGGTCGGGTTCTGAGGGGAACAGGTCAAGGCTGTGTCTCCCGTGCTGAGATGGGAGCCACGACTGGAGTTTTCAGAATGTGAGGCGTGTAGGTGTGAGGAGCAGAGGTAGGTGCCAGTTGGAGGCATTCCACGTGTGCCACACACAAGAAGAGCCTGGCATCTGACTGTCCTGCCCTCTACTAGTCCTGTTAGCCACCAGCTCTTCAGTGTGGAGTTCAAAAGAGGCATCTTTAGGACACAAAAAATCAAACTATGTATAAGCATTCAGAATGGAATCAGCCACTTGGAGGAAGCTCTCTGACATGGGTCCTCATCTCCAGGAGTTTAAAACGTAATTGCAGATAGACATGTTCAAATTTCAGTAACAATGCAATATTTAAATGTCAGTTCAGGATAGCTGGAGGAGAAATATCATAAAGGACAGGAAATGGAGCCAGTATTTGTTTACTCTCTGGTATGCCTAGCATCTCCTGTGTGGCAGAAGCGCAAACGTCTAAGTGTCAGATTACACGTTACATTCAAATGACAATGAGCAAAGCAGTTGCAAATCAGATGGTTGAGAAGTCAAGGAATTTGAATTAGGACTGAATAGGTAGTGTGGTCAAAATTAAGGGACCTTGAAAGAAAGACTAAGGAAGTTGTTATCTGTTCAGTTATTCAGTTTAGCTGCGTTGCCCTCAGGTAACTCTACCATTTTCATCCCCAGTTTACATGTGGTATGGTGAAGGATCAGAGTTTAAGTGACTACTAATGCTGGATATTTAAAAACTTGGGGGTATTATGGTTTAGGGGAAAGCAAATGACAGTTGGGGTCAGACAGAACTACCTATGTGATTTCAACAAATATCTCTACTTCCATTTTCTTATCTGTAAAATGGGTAAATCTCAGGTTTAAATCAAAGAATAAACTTAACATTTATTATATACTATTTCCTTGTTCAAAGTTAGGATCATTTTCTTTACTATGTGGGTGTCTTCTTTGATACACTTAAACAAAAGATATTACGATCACAGTTACTTCTTACAGGTGAACCCTGCATATTTAACCTATTTAAGTGCTATTCTGTGTATGTTATTTTTTTCTTTTCCTTGTAGAAGTTGGTGAAGAGATTAGGAGGCCGATGAGAAAACTGATACCCAGAGAATTTAAGTGATGTGGCAAGTCAGATGGCAAACTGGTTTTAGAGCTTCTATGTATAAAAATGGGCTTACCTTGTGGCTCAGCTGGTAAAGAATCTGCCTGCAGTGCAGGAGACCTGGGTTCGATCCCTGAGTTGGGAAGATCCCTTGGAGAAGGGAAAGGCTACCCACTCCAGTATTCTGGCCTGGAGAATTCCATGGACTGGTATGGTCCATGGGGTTACAAAGAGTCGGACATGACGGGACAACTTTCACTCATCTATAAAAGTAGCTGGGAGTGTTTGGCCAAAAGCTGGCATCATTTTGTTTTAGAGACATCATGATCTGAAAGTAAAAGCACAGACTTTGGAATCATATAAGCCTGGATTTATTGTGGATCTGGCACAGGTAGTGTGTGCAGAACAAATTATTTGCCTCTCTAGACGTTTGTATTTACATTTCATCTTTAGTATGAGGGTGTGTCTTTTGCATCACAGGGCTGTTGTCTAGATTGAATAGATAATGCCTGTAGAGACCATTTATTATGCTCAACCCCTTCTCTCACTACAAGTGTGTGCTTTTCTTGATTGCATGGAGAAATGCAGAGAACAGGTAGTACGCCAAAACCAGAGCTCCACCTCCAAACTGGAGGATTGGCCCAGGCAATGCTGTCGAGACCTTCCCCTAGGGTCCAATACCCAAGGATTCTACCATTGCGTTGTGTTATTGGTTCCCAGAGGAGGCACTGTTTTTGCAGCTAGAATTGGAACTGTTGATTAACAGTACGTGTTTGGCCTCAGGCCTTGGAAGTTTGATTCTGTCTCTCCCTCTCATGGAGATCCCTGTGCACAGAGACCAATTCTTAGTTTTGTGTTAGGCTCACCCAACAAAAGTCCGTCTAGTCAAGGCTGTGGTTTTTCTANGGTGAAGGATCAGAGTTTAAGTGACTACTAATGCTGGATATTTAAAAACTTGGGGGTATTATGGTTTAGGGGAAAGCAAATGACAGTTGGGGTCAGACAGAACTACCTATGTGATTTCAACAAATATCTCTACTTCCATTTTCTTATCTGTAAAATGGGTAAATCTCAGGTTTAAATCAAAGAATAAACTTAACATTTATTATATACTATTTCCTTGTTCAAAGTTAGGATCATTTTCTTTACTATGTGGGTGTCTTCTTTGATACACTTAAACAAAAGATATTACGATCACAGTTACTTCTTACAGGTGAACCCTGCATATTTAACCTATTTAAGTGCTATTCTGTGTATGTTATTTTTTTCTTTTCCTTGTAGAAGTTGGTGAAGAGATTAGGAGGCCGATGAGAAAACTGATGCCCAGAGAATTTAAGTGATGTGGCAAGTCAGATGGCAAACTGGTTTTAGAGCTTCTATGTATAAAAATGGGCTTACCTTGTGGCTCAGCTGGTAAAGAATCTGCCTGCAGTGCAGGAGACCTGGGTTCGATCCCTGAGTTGGGAAGATCCCTTGGAGAAGGGAAAGGCTACCCACTCCAGTATTCTGGCCTGGAGAATTCCATGGACTGGTATGGTCCATGGGGTTACAAAGAGTCGGACATGACGGGACAACTTTCACTCATCTATAAAAGTAGCTGGGAGTGTTTGGCCAAAAGCTGGCATCATTTTGTTTTAGAGACATCATGATCTGAAAGTAAAAGCACAGACTTTGGAATCATATAAGCCTGGATTTATTGTGGATCTGGCACAGGTAGTGTGTGCAGAACAAATTATTTGCCTCTCTAGACGTTTGTATTTACATTTCATCTTTAGTATGAGGGTGTGTCTTTTGCATCACAGGGCTGTTGTCTAGATTGAATAGATAATGCCTGTAGAGACCATTTATTATGCTCAACCCCTTCTCTCACTACAAGTGTGTGCTTTTCTTGATTGCATGGAGAAATGCAGAGAACAGGTAGTACGCCAAAACCAGAGCTCCACCTCCAAACTGGAGGATTGGCCCAGGCAATGCTGTCGAGACCTTCCCCTAGGGTCCAATACCCAAGGATTCTACCATTGCGTTGTGTTATTGGTTCCCAGAGGAGGCACTGTTTTTGCAGCTAGAATTGGAACTGTTGATTAACAGTACGTGTTTGGCCTCAGGCCTTGGAAGTTTGATTCTGTCTCTCCCTCTCATGGAGATCCCTGTGCACAGAGACCAATTCTTAGTTTTGTGTTAGGCTCACCCAACAAAAGTCCGTCTAGTCAAGGCTGTGGTTTTTCTAGTAGTCGTGTATGGATGTGAGAGTTGGACTATAAAGAAAGCTGAGCACCAAAGAATTGATGCTTTTGAACTGTGGTGTTGGAGAAGACTCTTGAGAGTCCTTTGGGCTGCAAGGAGATCCAATCAGTCCATCCTAAAGGAGATCAGTCCTGGGTGTTCATTGGAAGGACTGATGCTAAAGCTGAAACTCCAATACTTTGGCCACCTCATGCGAAGAGTTGACTCATTGGAAAAGACCCTGATGCTGTGAGGGATTGGGGGCAGGAGGAGAGGGAGACGACAGAGGATGAGATGGGTAGATGGCATCACTAACTCAAAGGACATGAGTTTGGGTAAACTTCAGGTGTTGGTGATGGACAGGGAGGCCTGGCGTGCTGCGATTCATGGAGTCGCAAAGAGTCGGACACGACTGAGCGACTGAACTGAACTGAACCTAGCTCCAAATGGCAGAGTGGGGAATTGAATCTGGAATTCCTGGTTGAATTAAGTCTTATTTCCTCCACGGGACAAATTGGGTACAAGAAGAAAGCAACAGTCAAACAACTTTAAAACACTCAAGTTAGTGGATACAAATTAAACTACTTGAATGTGCTTCCCATTGTAAGGGGAGATGGAGGAGGTAGGTCTGCAACTCCCAAACCTCAGGCTTTACTTGGAGTCTGGGAGGAGAAGGCAACATTTGGCCTCATGCCCATGTGGGTGACACAGACTGTGGGAGTAAATCAGATTCACTTAAAAGTTTTGGATACCCACTAAGGTGATCCCAACATGATCTTTCATAAATATCTTATTTTGATCTTCAACTACTTCTGAAAACAACCCTTGAGGTAGAATTATTACCAAGTTTTCAAATGAAGCAAACCGTTTAATTCCTTAGAACACAGTTACTCACTGGAAGAGAGAGGTTAACTAATCTAAACCCATGACCTCAAGTCAGTGCTCCTTCTATTCCTCTTTTCAAGAGGAAGCATCCTTTAGACACTTGCTGTGGGACACTTACTGAGCGTGTTCGCTGTTCTCTGGTGTACGGTAGAGACCCACTTAAAACCCAGCCCCTTCTTTATGGAGTCCTTGGTCTGGTGGGAGAGATCAATAAGGGAACGTTGCAATACAGTTTGCCAAATGCTTTGAGAGCAGAATGCCCAGGGAAGTGAGAGCAAGATCATCTGTGAGTGTGACTGTGTTTATGTGTGTGCACATTTGTACACACAGAGAAAAGCAGGAGAAAGGGAAGGCCCAAGTCGTCTTTATGAGGGAGATGAAACGACCCAATTATTGAAGAATGGCTTAGAGATTAGCAGGTGGTGAAAGAAGAAAGGACAGGCCAGCCAGAAAAATTAGGGAATTATATGAAGTTATGCAAATCAGTGGGATTTGGGGGAAGCTGCCCCTCAGGACATGCTGCTCTGCAGTGTGCTGGATGGAGTACTCAGACAGCGCTGCTTGGAGGAGGTGATCTGTGATCAGGAATGTACCATATAGGTGTGTGTGCTTCCATGCTAAGTCGCTGCACTTGTGTCCAAGTCTTTGTGACCCTATGGACTGTAGCCCACCAGGCATCTCTGTCTGTGGAATTCTCCATGCAAGAAGACTGGAGTAGGTTGCCATGCTCCCCTCCAGGGGATCTTCCTGACCCGGGGATCGAATCTGTGTCTCCTCTGGCTCTGTACTGCAGGCAGATTCTTTACCCCTGAGCCACCAGGGAAGTCCATGTAACATAATAAAGTCACTGAGTCTGATCTTCATCCTCTGCTGGAGACCACTGCTGTGTTTGCAGGGTCAGCGAGCTGTGTGCAGAGCTGCCTTTGCCCTCACTGATTGAGAGCTGGCCAGGGTCGCATTGTTTCCCTAGTGGCTCAGGGAAGGCCAAGGCAGGAGATGTGCGTTCCATCGCTGGGTTGGGAAGATCCCCTGGAGAAGAATATGGTGGCCCGCTCCAGGATTTTTGCCTGGGAAATCCCATGGGCAGAGGAGCCTGGTGGGCTGTAGTCCATGGGGTCAGGAAGGAGACATGACTTAGTGACTAAGCAACAGCATGGGTTGGATTGCTTGATCACTTTATCAGTGTTTATGGAGCTCTCACTCTGTGAGCTTCTGTAGCAGGTGGACTTTCAGACCGGGGCCTGAATAATGAAAAGGCATTAACTCAAGGGGGCAAAAGAGGACCTCAGACACATGTAAAGTCCCTCAAGAGGAAAAGGCCACTGCTGACTCTCCACTTAAATACCTTGGAAGACACGTAGAAAGATGAACGCTCAACCGCTCCAATGCAGAAGTCAGACAGATGATCCATCTCTTGCTGGAATTTGAGAAGGGATTCTTATATATAGCTGATGACCCTCAGTTGAAAATACAGTTGCTTCCCTATCTGAAGCCACAGAGTCTCACACTCCATCGTTTTACACAGTTTGTCCCTCTAAGATCAGAAACTTATAATTTCTGTCAACAAGAAAACTAGGCTGCCATCAGATCTTCTGCATGGACAACTTTAATAAAATGACCAAAGACTGTCTCTCCCCTGACATCATTATATGTATTCTCAAAGTCTACAGCTTTCAGAGAACATAGGCAAGACTGGGGGAGGGAGGTTTGGAAGGAGATTTGACTTCTGGGCAGAGACATTTCCTCAAGGAAAGTTCTAAGGAAGACATGAAGAGTCTCCGCGACAGTGCACGTTGTACATTTCAGCTGTTTGGAGTTGTAAAGAAGCTGACGGAATAATCTGCAAAACAGTAGTTGTAGCTGTTTGCTATCAGTGGTGTAAATGCTTAACACTTCGTTCTCCAGATTTTTTTTTTTTAAGCCCTGATTTGTTAAGTTTGCTGTTCTTGTGGTATAAATACTCCCACCACAGCTGATTTTCAAGCTATCAGCTTGATACTATTGAAAGTGGAGTTGGGAAGAACTCTCATGGATGGGCTCTAATGAGCCCCAGCACACCACTGTTAATGTTTGCGAGGAACTGAGGTGACCAGATCACTGATAACAGCCATAGCTCTGAGAGGAGGACTTGATTGACTTCAAGCTGAATAGAAGATGGAGTCAAAAAGCTGTCTAGTACTTTGTAGACCAAGGCTGCCTTGCATGGCTTTTTCCTCAATAGAGCGTGAATAAAGAGAAAGAATTAAACACAAGACATTAGGGATGAAACACTCAGAACAAGGGCTTCCTAGGTAGGTCAGTGGTAAAGAATCCACCTGTCGATGAAGGAGATGCACGTTCAATTCCTGCATAGGAGATCCCCTGAAGGAGGAAATGGCAACCCACGGCAGTATTCTTGTCTGAAAAATTCTATGGACAGAGGTGCCTGGAGGGCTACCGTCCATGTGGTCAGAGAGAGTTGGATATGACTGAGTGACTGAGCACCAGCCCAAGCACTCAGAACAAGGAAGAAGGAATAGTATTATGATATTATTTACAACAGTAGCAAAATAAGAATTTTAGATTGTTACCAGACATCTGAAACAGGAAGAATCATGACCACCCACCCCCTCCCTGGTGGGAAAGGAGCATAAAGTAACAAAGAGAGAGCATTATGAGATGAAAAAGCATCAGAATTAGAGAAAGAAGGATGAATAAGAAAGATTGCAGGGAGGCAAAATGTGCAATTGCAAAATTAAACATCCACAGCAAGGTAATAAAGGCAAAGGGAGGATGAAAGACAAAATTAAATTGGTGTTATGGGCCTTAGATTAGGAAAGGCTCTCACGTGATGCAAAATAAAGAAATAGAACAGTGAGAGAGAAAATGAGAGAAATGGAGAACAGAGATTAGAGTTCTCAACTGAGGTAAAAGAAAAAGACAGAACCACTGAATAGAAGAAATAGCTAAAGGAATAATTGAAGGGAATGATTCTGATTTAGAAATAACCTGCACTTCAGATCCAAAAGTCTCACTCTGTTGGAGTGAGAAAAAATAAGATCCACATTCCTCATTTTGTTGTTAGCAAAATTGTATTATAATAAAAAAATTTCAGTTAGAAAAGCATAAAACTCATTGTCTACAAAGGAAACAAAACCAGACTGGCTTCCATTTTTTCTTCTTTTACTTTAAGTTCTAGAAGACATTCTACAGAGTTTTGAGGGGAAGAAGTTCTGACCTGAGGATTATGTGGGCAGCCTACTGTCTTCTACAATGTAAAGGTGAAAGACGTATCCAGCTTTATGGAATTTGCAGAGTAAGGAGCTGAGGTAGGGGTGAGGATGTGGAGTTCTGGGGGAGTTTGAGAAAGGTCAGGAATGAGGCAGCAGACCCTTCTGATATTTGTCATTGTTTGCCTTTAAGACCTTCTGAGTTGTATGTGTTATTTAAAAAACTTACAAGAAGCATGTAGTTCCATCAGAAAAAAAGATAAAAAAAGATAATAGGAAGATCAGAAAGTCATCTTTTCCCCCATTTTATTGATGAGACAATGAGGCTGAAAGAGTCTTAAGAGGACTCCTAGGTGTCAGAACTAGGTCCAGAGTCCACATCTCTTGAC
Organism: Neotragus moschatus; assembly: GCA_006410615.1. Taxonomy (NCBI): domain Eukaryota; kingdom Metazoa; phylum Chordata; class Mammalia; order Artiodactyla; family Bovidae; genus Neotragus; species Neotragus moschatus. The sequence continues at coordinate 351,412 of SJYA01002865.1, forward strand.
TCCTGTTATATAAGTGAAGGGCTGTATCAGTTCTACCCGGATGACACTTTGGAAAGCACTGGTCAGGGTGATGATGGTNTTTTTTTTTTTTAAGCCCTGATTTGTTAAGTTTGCTGTTCTTGTGGTATAAATACTCCCACCACAGCTGATTTTCAAGCTATCAGCTTGATACTATTGAAAGTGGAGTTGGGAAGAACTCTCATGGATGGGCTCTAATGAGCCCCAGCACACCACTGTTAATGTTTGCGAGGAACTGAGGTGACCAGATCACTGATAACAGCCATAGCTCTGAGAGGAGGACTTGATTGACTTCAAGCTGAATAGAAGATGGAGTCAAAAAGCTGTCTAGTACTTTGTAGACCAAGGCTGCCTTGCATGGCTTTTTCCTCAATAGAGCGTGAATAAAGAGAAAGAATAAAACACAAGACATTAGGGATGAAACACTCAGAACAAGGGCTTCCTAGGTAGGTCAGTGGTAAAGAATCCACCTGTCAATGAAGGAGATGCACATTCAATTCCTGCATAGGAGATCCCCTGAAGGAGGAAATGGCAACCCACGGCAGTATTCTTGTCTGAAAAATTCTATGGACAGAGGTGCCTGGAGGGCTACAGTCCATGTGGTCAGAGAGAGTTGGATATGACTGAGTGACTGAGCACCAGCCCAAGCACTCAGAACAAGGAAGAAGGAATAGTATTATGATATTATTTACAACAGTAGCAAAATAAGAATTTTAGATTGTTACCAGACATCTGCAACAGGAAGAATCATGACCACCCACCCCCTCCCTGGTGGGAAAGGAGCATAAAGTAACAAAGAGAGAGCATTATGAGATGAAAAAGCATCACAATTAGAGAAAGAAGGATGAATAAGAAAGATTGCAGGGAGGCAAAATGTGCAATTGCAAAATTAAACATCCACAGCAAGGTAATAAAGGCAAAGGGAGGATGAAAGACAAAATTAAATTGGTGTTATGGGCCTTAGATTAGGAAAGGCTCTCACGTGATGCAAAATAAAGAAATAGAACAGTGAGAGAGAAAATGAGAGAAATGGAGAACAGAGATTAGAGTTCTCAACTGAGGTAAAAGAAAAAGACAGAACCACTGAATAGAAGAAATAGCTAAAGGAATAATTGAAGGGAATGATTCTGATTTAGAAATAACCTGCACTTCAGATCCAAAAGTCTCACTCTGTTGGAGTGAGAAAAAATAAGATCCACATTCCTCATTTTGTTGTTAGCAAAATTGTATTATTATAAAAAAATTTCAGTTAGAAAAGCATAAAACTCATTGTCTACAAAGGAAACAAAACCAGACTGGCTTCCATTTTTTCTTCTTTTACTTTAAGTTCTAGAAGACATTCTACAGAGTTTTGAGGGGAAGAAGTTCTGACCTGAGGATTATGTGGGCAGCCTACTGTCTTCTACAGTGTAAAGGTGAAAGACGTATCCAGCTTTATGGAATTTGCAGAATAAGGAGCTGAGGTAGGGGTGAGGATGTGGAGTTCTGGGGGAGTTTGAGAAAGGTCGGGAATGAGGCAGCAGACCCTTCTGATATTTGTCATTGTTTGCCTTTAAGACCTTCTGAGTTGTATGTGTTATTTAAAAAACTTACAAGAAGCATGTAGTTCCATCAGAAAAAAAGATAAAAAAAGATAATAGGAAGATCAGAAAGTCATCTTTTCCCCCATTTTATTGATGAGACAATGAGGCTGAAAGAGTCTTAAGAGGGCTCCTAGGTGTCAGAACTAGGTCCAGAGTCCACATCTCTTGACTCCTGTTATATAAGTGAAGGGCTGTATCAGTTCTACCAGGATGACACTTTGGAAAGCACTGGTCAGGGTGATGATGGTCTGAATGTGCCCTGGAAGCAAAGCAGATGGGAGAGGTAGATAATCCTGGGAAGCCCAGCACGAGAAGATTTGAATATTTATTAATTCAATCAACCAACATTTCTTGAGTGCCCATTATTCATTGGGCACTGTTCTAGGTGTTGGGATTGCATAGATGAATAAAATGCCACTGATGAACAGTAAGGGAGAATTCCCTTTAAATATAAAGCAGTAGTGCTTTTTGATAAAGTCAGTTGGTAGGGGTAAGCATATAGTCCAGGCAAAGCCTAAGCCCATTATAACTTCCTAGACGGCTTGGTACCAGCCAGAGTGCTGGGCCTATCCCTGCAGCCATAGGTGGGGCTTGAGAATTGGCATTTCCACCCAGTTCCGGGATTAGTAAGAGCTCCCTCAAGGCTGCAGGTGGAGAATGTGTTCTAGACTAGGAAAAATTCTTTCGTTTAACAGATCGTGGAGAAGAGAGGATGTACTTACTCCCTGGGACTCATCTGGTTCGTGAAGCACACAGAGCCAAGCGAGATTCCCCTTGGCCCTCGGACAAATAATTCTGTAGGCTCATAGTACCTGCTTTGGAGTGTCTCATAGGTCTGTGACCGTGCTGGGTGTAATTACAGAGTCTAGAGCACAGAAGAAACCTTGGTCTTGTTGCAGATAAGTACAGAGTAAGGGACTCAGACTGACTTGTCTAGCACCTCACTGTTGGGGAAAGGCAGGCCCAGTCCCTGGATTGCTTTCTCGGTGTTTTTCTGCAGCACACCCCTCCCCACGCCCCTCTATCCCTGGGACCTGCTGAGTGGTCCTTCCCTAAGCGCATGTTATGGTACCTACAGTGCTCCTCTCACCTCAGGTCCAGCAGTCAGCCACAGACGGGTTAACTGTTGTTGGCCTGGAGGCCTGAGACAGCACCAAGTGTTCTTTGTGCGCTGCCCACTCTGGAGGAGCCACTGGCTGCTGGAATGGGACAAGGCGAACGGTTTTCACCTTGCTTTTGTTTTCACTTTCGTCTGAGTGTGTGCGTGAGCCTGTGCGTGTGCTCACGGGTACGTCGGCTGGTGATGCCACAAGAGGACTCCCAGTGTTCTCCCAGATGCCCCGAAAAAACTGGACCTGTGACTCTGGGGTGACAGCTAGGTGCTGGGAGAAGGCCAAAGGAGAACAGCGGCTTTCTGTGCTGGTGCAGTAAACAGAAGGTTTATGTCTTTGCTCTTTACTCTTGAAAGTGTCTCTCTTGCATGTGGCCATGAGGGGCACAGANCCGAAAAAACTGGACCTGTGACTCTGGGGTGACAGCTAGGTGCTGGGAGAAGGCCAAAGGAGAACAGCGGCTTTCTGTGCTGGTGCAGTAAACAGAAGGTTTATGTCTTTGCTCTTTACTCTTGAAAGTGTCTCTCTTGCATGTGGCCATGAGGGGCACAGACAGTGAACTGCGCAGGGGCCGCCCGCCTGGGTGGATCTGCAGTTGGAGTCGTTTGAACCGCAGGACTTTGATGAGCTGTCAGGGGCTAACTCGTTTTCATCCAGAAAGAACTTCAGGAAGTCCTCCCTGTGCTCCGTCCTGCACTGGGTGCTGAAGCGAATGTAAGTGTCGTATAGCCATCACCGACCTCAGCCTGAGCCTGAATTGCAATCAAGACAGGAAAATAAGATTTGTATCCTGGAAACAATGAGGAGACCAAGTATGACTAGTATTTAGTGGCAAGCTCTGCAGCTGCAAGCAGTGTTCAGTCCGGCCAGGGAGTGAGTGCTGTGGTTCAGAGTTTGCAATATGTTGTCATGGAGAAGTGAAGACTCGGGCATGACTTTGAAAGGTGGGAAGGCTTGGGGTCTGCTTGCTCCTTTGTCCATTCACTCCTTCATACAACAAACATTTGGAAAACACCAGTTGTATGCCAGGCATTGCCTGGATGGTTGAGAGAGGATATAAGAAGAGATTCTATAAAAATATCAAGGCGGAAAGAACTCTGTGTAATGCCGCTGTGGAAACTGGTTTGACTTGAACAGGGAATGCAGCTTGATGGCTAGTGAGCTCTAAGACTGAATTCTGAGGGTAGGCAAGTATGGAAAGTCTGGAATTGTGCTCCTGGATGGGATTATTTGAAACTGCGTTATGGTTTCATCTCTAGTGTTCATCAGGTGATGCTCATGCTGACTTGGTTTAGTCCTTGTGCACCAAGAATCAGATTTCAGCCAAGCCTCTTGATGGTCCCCCAGTCTCTAATATTGGGTTCCCTTAATTTATCTTTCTAAAGCATAGTTTTACTAATACCCCTTGCCTACTGACATCCCCTACTTAAATGGCTTCCCATTGTCTGTAAGATAAAATCCAGCTCATTAGTGGCGTGCCGTCCAAGGATGTCCGTGATATGGCTGTAACCTTTTTTCTCTCACCAGTTCCCAGTTATGCCGCACTTACCAGTGGAACCTCAGCTTTCTCTTTCCTGAACGTAAGTCTGTGCACTCCTGCCCAGGTCCTGCCTCGTGCTGTTCTTTCTGTCTTCCATGTCTCCCTTCTTCCCACTTCACTTATTGAAGCCCCTCAAGGTCAAATGCTCTCTTGAGGCCTTCCTGTGTGCACCTTGCCCAAGAGGAAAACCCCTCCTCTTCCCTTTGTTTCTATCCTTTATTATAGGAGGTGAAAATCTTCTCTGTTTTGTTTTTCAAGCCTCTCTTCAAGAGTATAACCTCCTTGAGGAAAAAAAAACTTGTATATTAATCGTTTCTTAGGATCTTGACTTGAGAACCGAAAGAAAAAATGTTGAATTTTCAAGTTTTGTGGATCTCTTACTATTTGAGTTTGTTTTGGAACTCTGTGTCCTATATTCATTAGCTACTGATTTGTGCTACTAAACATAAGAAGTAAAGTAAATGTCTCTCAGTCGTGTCCAACTCTTTGCGACCCCATGGACTGCAGCCTACCAGGTTCCTCCGTCCATGGGATTTTCCAGGCAAGAGTACTGGAGTGGACTGCCATTTACTCTGAAGTGAATCATTATTTAAATGGAAGATGCTTTCTTAATACTGATAATTCATCTACCTCGTACTCCTATCTATTCATCTAACGTTTAGATTTTACCGTCTTTTCTCTCATCACAAAACTGGCAATAGCGTTGGCCTACTCTGGTTCAAAGGTCCAAATAGATTTAGTTTAGGAACTTTTTATGGAGAATATGCCTCAGCTTTTGCTCTGACCAAAGTATGCTTTGTAGACAGGTACCAGTATATTAAAAGGCTACCCCGGAGATCCCTGTCAGAGGGAGCAAACCACTGACCACTGCTGCGGTAAGATACATGGCTGCCGATCTGTGTGAATCTGATGCATAGCCTGAGATAGACCTCCTGGGCTTTTGCTCAGTGGCGGTAAGCAGGGACAGGTTCTCAGGCATCCTGATGCCTCCAACAGCAGCGTGTTATCTGACACCAATTAGAGCGGCCTCAATGAATATTGACTTGAATATGACTTTTAAAAACTTATCTAAGGTTTTGGGCAAGTAGGCAGATCAGTCTAGATGAGACAGGAACCTCACCAGTAAAGAAAACATGAAATGTCACCTGGTCTAACTGCCTTCCTCCGCTCCTCAGTGGGGCCTTTGGCCCTTTTGTAGCATGGGGCATGGGCTGCTGCTCAGTGTTGACAGGTTTGGGGAGGATGCTCTCACCAAACAGCCGCTTCTTTGCAGAGGTGCTGCATTCACTGGGTTTTCCCCCAAGTGGAAGCAATTGTAAACATGTCTTCCTGTGGGGCTGAGGAGTTTCCAGGAGCTGACTATGTTCCTGGGCTTCTCTGGGGAGCAGGGTCCATGGTGAAGCCCTGCTGCCTCGCTGGCTGGCTTCCTCACAGGGCATCAGCTGAAAATCTACTGGTCCCCGAGGGTGGAAGTACCTGCACGATTTCCAGTTCTTGGCTGTTCTAAATGTGTCTTTATGGGCATTTCTGGAAATTTCTGGTGGGCACATTTGCTGGTCAAGTCTTTAAATGATGGGCTCAAAGCTAACAGTATGCCACAGGGTCTTCTGCTGAGTGGCCATTTGTGAAGGCTTGGTTGTAACCTTATCTGCACCTGGGATAGGAGATGATGTCTTGAAGTTCAGGGCAGCCCCAGAGCTTGAAGTTTTCTCTTGAAAATGAGCATTTGGGCTTTCTTTTGAGTTTTAAAGTGATGCGAATAAAGTTGGGAATAATGGGACATGGAGTGAATAAGGGTGAAAGATAGCTTGGTGAGGAGAAATGGAGAATAAAACATCCTGCAGGAATTCCCGACACTTCCAAAGGCCTGTGAAACGCTCCCTCTCTCCCTCTCTCTTTTTTTGTTGTCATGTAGACATAATGCCACTTTATTTAAGGGCTAGGAAGGGAATTAAAACTGTCTCGGGTGGTTATTTTTATCTAAAAGATAGATAGCGATTAAAAAACTTTTGTGTCAGAAACGCATTTAGCATTTGTTTTGCATTAATCACAGCATTAGAAGCAATTTCTTACTGAACTCTTTCTGTTTTCCTTTTACAAACCTTCACTTCAGCTTTGCGTTTGTTTTAAGAAATAAAGGCAAGACACGTGCATGATTAAAATAATTCACAATGAAAGATGATAAAGAAAGAACAGTCCAGAAGCTCTTCTTCTGAGGGGATGGAGAGCTTGGCCTAGGCAGCCCAGGACTGTGTTCAGCTTTGCAGACTGTTCTTCACATGTGAGAGGGAAGTTGTGCAAGAAGCCAGCCAGGTGCGGTTTCCACAGACCTGAGTATCAGCACTTAGACTTCCTTTTGTCATAGTTGGCTTTGAGAGTGACTCAGCCGGCTGTGGCTTTGGTATAAGAAGCATCTAGCTTGTTACTGGCCTGGAGGACTCCTCTCTCTTTATTCTTGGACCCACAACCATAAAAATTAGTAACAATTCAATGAAAGACTGTGTCTGTGTGTGTGTCTCCCCCTCTGCTCCCATATAATACAGTTTGGGGATGTGCTTTGATTTCTGGTTTGATTTCTTTCAAATCTTTTTTTTTTTTTTTTCTTTTTCTAATGCCATTGATAAGTAGGATGGGGCTTCTGGAACTTAGTTTGAGTTCCCTTTGGGGGTCATTTTTTTCCCGCCTGCCATGGCTAATTATCTCTCTGCTTCTCAGTTGCAGATCTGATCTCTTCTGAACAACCTCACGGTGTCTCCTTCCCTGGGGCTCTGAGCCCAGCCGGACCACTTTCTCCTTGGAATTTTGGGTGCCGTCTCTTCTCACCTTTCCCTTTTCCCTGTCTCCCTCCTGAGAACTCTTGGCGACTGGAGGATTGTCATGGAGTCCAGGGAAGTCTTAAGTGGCTCCCGGCAAAGGGGCAGTGAGTCGGAATTCCTGCCAGTCTCCTCAGCCAAGCCCTCGACTACTCCTAGCTGTACAGGAGAACCTTTGCTGTCTGCTCCGGAGACTGGGAAGGGAATCCCAGCAGGTGGAGAACGCATGGAGCCAGAGGAGGAGGATGAACTGGGCTCAGGGCGGGATGTGGATTCCAACTCCAATGCAGACAGTGAGAAATGGGTGGCAGGAGACGGCCTGGAAGAACAGGAGTTTTCTATCAAGGAGGCCAATTTCACAGAGGGGAGTCTGAAGCTGAAGATTCAGACCACAAAACGGGCTAAGAAACCCCCAAAGAATCTGGAGAACTATATATGCCCACCTGAGATCAAGATCACCATCAAGCAGTCGGACCAGAAGGTGTCCCGTGCTGGGAAAAATAGCAAAGCCACAAAGGAGGAGGAAAGAAGCCACTCCAAAAAGAAGGTAGGGGTCCCTGTTGACCAGGTGTTTTGGTTTGTTTTTGCTGTTTTATCCTCAGCTGTTAAAGGGCTACTTGCTTCTTTATGAATTACTCATTTCTCTGATGGAACACTTGTGGCCTACAGAAAGTGTCTTCTGTGTCTTGGTATAGTATCCAGTTTAATATTATGGCTTCTACTGACTGAAAACAAAATGAAAAAAAACTACAATTATATTCCTGGAAGTTCTTATTTATTATGTAGCAGCCAATTGGCTGGCTCAGATCTGGCTAGCTGTGAGAGAATTTTGAGGGTGCTTTTTGGTTTTTTTTGGTTTGATATTTATATCTGTTCTCATAGTGAAGAGTAGGAAGTTGAAAATTTTGGTCATTCAGAACAGTCAAGCACCGTTCTAACACCCTTTTGGTTTTAGTCATTTCTGTGCATCTTTCTAAAATAGACAAGTCGCTTACTTGAGTGAGGAAGCCCAGTCTTCATAGTAAATTGAGGCTCTTCTTGGCTGAGAGATCATCTTCCCAGGAGCCAGTGGTGAGCTTTTGAGCTGGTGCTGGGAAAATGGAAGGGACAGGGGACTGCTGAGGTTTTGTCTAACACATTACAGACTTCTCAGGTGAAGTGTTGGATGAACTCAGTGTATTGTCATTTTCCTTATAAAAGTCAATGTGAGTGTGGAAAGCAGATCTCTAGGTGNAATTATGGCATTCCTTACATATCACAGCTAGCGCTTTTCTGTTTCTGTTTGTACATGCTCTGCTGCCGTGTGTGTGGTATCCTTAAGAGCTTTATTCTGAATTTCACACCTAGACCCAGTCTTCCAAACTGGAGAATTGTTATAGATTTTCAGGTAACATGGCCACATCAGCAGTAGGATGTTAGGAGGGACCCATGAGAACATACCACTTCATTGGCTCAAGGATTCATGGACTTGTCTAACCAGTGGACAGGCCACCTGCCTTCCAAGTAAACTTAGGGTGACACTTGAGATGCTACCTGGTAGAGGATTTATGATGAACTGATTTATGTGATGTGTAAGAGCAGCATTTGATAAGAAGTGGTGACTGAGAAGATAACTCAGAATTTCAGGGCCTCAGAATTGTCCTTTGGGCAGGTCCTGGGTTGCAGATGGATCGTATAAATACACCTTGCACTTTATCACAGCATGCATGTGGTTACACCTTAGACTGACTCAGGTAAGTGGAATTATAATGTAAGCTTCTTCTATTTCCCCTCTAGGTCGCTCAATAAAAACTGGAGAATATGAGAATAAATCTCTAGAAGCAAGTTCAGGTGTGATATGCGGACTTAAAATGTTCTGGCAGTGACAGGTTTTTAAGAGGCTCTTAGCTGGACAAAGCTTAGTAGCTCACATCTTTCTGAGGACTTTCTGTGGGAGTCAGGGCACTCACCAGATTTAATGGCATGAGGAGAGGGGGTTCTGAGACAAGGACTGTACAGTGACCCAAGGTTGGAAGTGTGGCATGGCTATCAGCATCAACTGTCTTTGTGATTCTGGATTTGGAGTATAACCTTGCTGAAGCCCCAGTTTCTGCATCTGCCAAATAGAGATGATAGTTTACATGATATAACCCAATGGAAGATTTTTTTTTAAAAGATGGGGAATGTACATTGTACATGTCATAGTAACAGTCCCAATTTATTGAGCCACATGGCAGACCTTCAGCTAACTCTTTTATCTCTATTTGCTTTTTCTATTAGTCCTTATAACAGTCCTGTCAGATGAGAGAGATTTATTTACAGATGAGGAAATTGACTCAGTGGCTTCACATAAGCAGGAGCAGGGTTGGCCTTTGAAGTCAGTTCTAGACTGTTTAGCCAATGCTGGAGTCCAGGCCCCAAGTGCCCACACTGGAAAGGGCTGCTGGAAGGTGAGGATCCAGCTCGAGGGCATTTCTCTCCTACTTCCCCACACGGTAAGGGTGGCAAGATCATAGGCTGGTACACTGTCCTTAATTCCAAGTGTTTCAAAGTGTCATGAGTTAAAGTCTTATTTTTTCCCTTTATTCTGCTTTTGGATTATTATTTGCTTTTGACCAAAATGCAACTTCTATTTTGTTTTTTTTTTGATTTAATGTTCACCTTTACCCAGCTTCATCAGGAGAACTGATTTTCTCTCGCAATCTCTTCTTCCTCAGAGTCTGCCATGGTCCTAGGAAGATGTTCAGGATTCCTTCCCAGTAACCCCACATAGAACATCATCATACATGTGTGGAAAGAACCTGTATTTTCTTCTAAGTACTCATAACCGTCTCTTAGGAAGTCTAATAGATTACAAATTCACTTACTCATCCTTCAGATAGCACCCTCCTTTTGTCAAACCCACAAAGTATGAAGAGGAAAAAGAGTTTTTTAGGTGATGTAGATGGGAAGCGAATCTGGCATCAGATTGCAGAGACTGATGAATATCAAATAAGCAAATTAGTTTGCATTTAATTCTGCAAATAATGGGAGTGCTATGCAGACTTTGAACTGCAGAAAGTAAGGTTTGCGAGTCCAGGGAACGTAATGAGAGTGATGTAGGGCAGAGGCACGAAAGTGGTCCACTTGTGAGTTAGAAGGGCTGCACCGGATCTCTCCATTTTCCCTGAAGGCTTCTGAGAAGCAGGTTTCTCACTCAACTCGCTATGGCTGTAGCAGTTTAGAGGGTGTGTTGGGCAGGGATGGAAGGTGGCTCAGACTGCTGGCCCTCTGGTACTGCACCACTTCCTCCTCCACTCTGATGGGTGGTCCTGAGCGCCCGTGAGAGCCTTCCACACCCCTTAGTGTTCAGGTGTCCCTCTCTCACTATCATTTGCCCAGCACCTTCTCTGGTCACTTTGAGGTGCATTGCTTGACTGGAGGCTTGCCCTCCCTATTTCAGTGCTTGTGAATGTGAGGCTTTGAACTCCAGGGTGTATGGGCTTCTTCCCCTACAACACCCTTAACCTGACTGGGAGAGTAGGTCTGGCCAGCTTTTCTTCATAAGAAGCTGAATTTGCCTTGTTTAATTTTATATTTTCTCTCTGTTGATTTTTCATTTTAAGCAGCATGTTCCTCTTTATTCATCAGAGTACCTGAAAATTTTGTTTCCTGATACGTTTCTCTGTAGTTATTTTATAGCTTTAAAAACCTTTTCCACAAAGTGATTGTATCAAGCAGCAGGTAATATTTAACATCGGAGTTGGTATTTGGGAAAGGACACTGGACTTGGAGACAGGAGCCCTGGGCAGCATCTCTGCCTCTGTTAATAACAGCTTCAATAAGAATGCTTTCAGTTCAGTCATTCAGTTGTGTCCAACTCTTTGCGACCCCATGAATCACAGCACTCCAGGCCTCCCTGTCCATCACCAGCTCCCGGAGTTCACCCAAACTCATGTCCATCGAGTCCGTGATGCCATCCAGCCATCTCATTCTCTGTCATCCCCTTCTCCTCCTGTCCCCAGTCCCTCCCAGCATCAGGGTCTTTTCCAATGAGTCAACTCTTTACTTTCCTGAATTTCAGTTTTTTGCATGTAAAAAAACAAACAAACAAACAGCTATTGACCTCTGAAACCTTATTTCTCTTCTAAAAACTGGAAACTTTAAGAGTCATTCTGTTAGATGAGGCAAGTCTTCCTCTCTAAAACTAGTTACTATAAACAAAATTGTTGACCTCTCTTTGGGACCCACTGTTCTGTCTTCGGATTGTTTCCTTTTTGCCCCAGTGTCAAAAGGCCTAAAATCATGGGAGCGGAGGTCAGAATTGAGCTTACAAAGCAGGGAGGTTTATCAAGCTTGCATTCCATGAGGATATTCTGGGAACGTTTGGTTCCCCTCTTTCTTCCTTGTGTGCTTCTTATTTTACTCCTGTGTTCGGGATTCCCTGGGAGTTCACAGCACCCTGCTGGCTCTTTCCCGCTGTTGTTAGTTTCTCTTTGGAGTTCAACAAGGATCCTTCCTCGGTGAACTCCATACCTTTGAAGATAAACCTGTTAGAGTAAAAGTAGGAAAACTGTGTTCTGTTCTGGATGGAAAGTCATTTGTTCCTTGAACTGTTCAGATAAGAAATAAGGGATCTGTTAGAAAGATTGCCGGTCCTGATTCCAGACCAGATTCTCTGCAGAGAACCTGCACTAGAAGCTGGTCCCCTGTAACATTAAGCAAGTCTCTTAACCCCTTGAAGCTGTTACCTAACTGTGTGAAAACCAGCGGTCATAGGAACACTTCCTTGCTGGTGTCTTGTGGGGATGAAAGTGCCTGGTGTGCTTAGCACAGCCCCTCACTCAGTGTGCACCACTTTAATTCCTGTTGTGCATGTCTCTCTTCCAGCTCACCCACAGGACCCTCTCAGCACCAGCATGGCTAGCCACATAGTGCCCTGCAGTTGTGCTGGGTGCTCAGAGGCATGGACTGTCTCAGAAGCCATATGTTTCTTTAGGCTGATCCTGTTTTTGTACTGCTCATGGCTATGTTGAACTGTGATAGGTGGGTTGCAGCACCAGTGTCTTATTTCTGATACTTGCATAAGCACCTGCTAATCAAACATGCCTCTAATGCTTTTTTTTTTTTTTTGGTGTTAAGAATTGGTATGGGGATATATTTAAAGTCAATTCAAAGGTCTTTTATCTTTGATAAACATCTTTTTTCTTTGTGGTCACTTATCTGCCAGATGAGGATGGCTGCTGAGCTCAAAGCCTGACTCAAAATGAAACTTCCAAACTAGTGTCATAAGGACGATCAGACGGGGTTCAGCTGGCGCTTCCTTGCATCCCTGCCACACTCCCAGCGTTTGTACAGTCACCCCCTCTTCTCGATCATCAATTCTACACATGCAAAAAGTCCTCTTGTATCTGCATTTCCAGTTGACCTTGAGTAACATTACCGCTTTTCTTTTTAATAAAAGGCAAAAGAAATAATTCCTTTTTGCCCTTCTCTGCCCCATCCTTTGATTCTTCTGATTCCTGCAACTTTAAGTGAAAAACATCCCACCTTCAAAATGCTGGAATGCAGGACATCCCAGGATGTCCCCTCCTGCCTTCCTTGTTCCTCAGACATGAGTCACTTTGGTTGGGAAGTCGCTGCTTAAGGACTGCCTAGGCAGACAGCATGGGGATATGGCAGGGAAGTTCTCGAGGCCTGGGCCACAGGCATTGGTTCAGGCTCTTGACTGCCTTACATACAGAAATCAAAGCCAGGAGGCAATGAAGAGGTATTTTTTATCCACAGTAAGCTAAAAATTCACATTATAATTTGCACATACCAGACTACTTTGTGGAAATGGTTTCAACTTGTTTGGTTCTCAGGATGACTTGACTTGGAAGATAGCATTAAGGCTCTGCTCCCTGCCACCCCCACAAGAGGAACCAGTGGCCAAAGGGAGACGCGGCCAGTGAGGAGGGCAGAAGCTCAGTGGAGCCAAAGGTTCCCAAGAGGTGTGCCGATTTACACAGCATGCAAACACCTGCGTGGACTAGCAGTTGTACCCAGTGCATGGAGGCTTCTGAATTATGTGCTTTCTGGTGAAGCCGAGAGCCCTTGGTGCAAGCTGAGGCTGCTGTCGGAGCGTGTTGGAACATAGACAGCCAGTCAGAGTCCTGTACTAAGGGCAGGTTTCAATGACATAATTTCTAGGGCTCCTTCCTAGCTTCCATAGTGTTCCATTGAATCTTGCCCTGAGAAGGCCAGGGGCCTCCATCTGTACCTGCAGTGTGTCTTTGTCTCTAAAGTCCTAGGTTTGTTTTTTTTTCCTGCCTGCCCATCCATCCCCCGGCTCACTTCTCTTGCCTTCCCACCAGCCTCTGACCTCACCAGAGGAAACAATGGAGGCCTTTATTGACTCTGAAAAGTCCAAGTAGTTCCCACCTTGGTACCTGGCCCATGAAGCCATTTGATAATCATCATTAGTATCAAATGCAGTTGCTTCAGTAGTTTTTCCTAGACCGTATATATTGTGTTTTTGCCACATTGTCTTCTTCAGCTTTCACAAATTTCAGCCAGTTTCGCAGTGGGGAGGATCAGTGGAAGTAGAGAAAACGGGGTACAGAATTCTTGAAGGGATATGAACAGATCGCCATTCTGTCCCTCGTGGTGGGCCACCATGCCTTCCAATAAGAAGTAATTATTTGCAGGTATGAATGTGCCCAGGAACGTGGGCAGCCTTTCATGCCAAACCAGTTACTTGTTCAGTGCTGTGAATGAAAACACGTTCACAGCACTGAACACCTAGGGGATTTCAGCATTGTTCACTACAGACTGTATCCCTGGAGAACTGTCTTAAAGCAGGTGCTTCTCATGGTGGATCATGAGTATAGCTAAAGGGGGTCTATTTGTAACATACAATGGGAATCTGTCATTTCTCCATCTTTGCCCTTTCAGGCGAGCCAGAGATGGACGTGGATTTATTTGGGCGTGTGGCTCTTTCTTGCACCATCAGGTTCCTGAACTTGCCAATCTTCCACTGGATTCCTCCCATTGACTAAGTGGCAGGTCAGCATCATGCTGGGATGTGGGTGCTGTTGGGTCATGAAAGCAGCCATGATTAGAAAATCCAGAAAGGGTCTAAGTACCAGGAGTTAAATCTGACACAGGCTAGAACCTGGCACCAGATCAGGAGACAGGTGAAGGCCAACTACAGAAGGTATGGGTCAAAAGGAAAGAATGGGTCCATAGCTGGGTCACCCTTGCAGAATCCTGGACTTCACTAAGAGTCAGAAGAGCCTCTGGATATTTCCATTTCAACTTCCTTTGTAAACAAACAGAAGACACCTTCCAATATCCCTCATGGACAGTTATTTGGCTGCTTCTCAATGGCCCTCAGGGAGGAGACTCGCTGCAACCTCTTGAGGCAGCTCTGGTTTTAGTAAAACTCTTTCTTACATTGCACCAAAATTATTCTTTTAAAACAGGACTATTTCCACTTCCTGAAACTGTTTCTGGGATTCCATGGTTTGGGGATGCTAAGGCACCTTGGTTCCTGTGCTGGGGATGCTAGTTTGTCTGTGTCCTTCCTAAAAGGCTTCAATGGGGAGGGCTCACAGAGCAGAGGACAATACCAGCAGGTGGTCTGGCTGCAGGGGATTGTGCCCTCCTTTACTGTAAGTGTAGTATCTCTATTAACAGGTCTCTGGGCTCTTTCAGCTTTCTGGCAGCTTCATCATTGTTGATGAACTCAAGGTCAAGGAGACTCCAACTTAGAATTGCCTTCTGCTGTTTTTGAGGGTCTAAACCATTACATCCTATGTGTGCTGTGCTTAGTCGCTCAGTCGTGTCTCACTCTTTGTGACCGCATAGACTGTAGCCAGGCTTCTCTGTCCATGGGGATTCTCCAGGCAAGAATACTGGAGTGGGTTGTCATGCCCTTCTCCAGGAGGATCTTCCCAACCCAGGGTCTCCAGGTCTTCCCAACCTGGACCCCAGGTCTCCAGCATTGCAGGCAGATTCTTTACTGTCTGAATCACCAGGGAAGCCCAGAAATATTGGAATGGGTAGCCTATCCCTTCTCCAGGGGATCTCCCTGACCTAGGAATCAAACCTGGGTCTCCTGCATTACAGGAGGATTCTTTACCAGCTGAGCTGCCAGGGAAGCCCACACATCTTACATACAGTGGTCCAAAATGTAGATGTTTGCATTATCCTTATTATCATTTCTTTGGGCGTAGTTCTAGACGGCATCTAGGTCAAATATTAGTCAGATGGTCTGGTTAGGGTCTGCGGACTACACAGAAATAGGGCCACTTTGAAATGTAGATGCTCTCCCACAAAAGAGTTCATCTTTTGTGGTTGCCTTACTGGGGCATCCACATGGCTCTCCACCATCTGTGAACCTGGTTTCTCAATTACATAGTGGTCTTTTTGGATCTAATGAAAAAGGTTTTAAAAGTGCGTTATCAAAGGTATTTTCTTCTTGGTTATAGTGTAAGCTCTCTGAGGACAGAAGTTGCAGCTTTTTATTTCCTGGCCTGGGCATTAAAGAAGTTCTTGTTAGCTCTGTGCCAGTGAAGGTAGTTCTATGGGGAAAAAAAAACCGAAAACCTCTCTCTCTCTCTTTTCCTTTTTTTATCAAAATAGGTTCTGCCTAGTCAGCCCTGTGTATTTTGCATTGGTTTTTAAGAAACATCTAAAACCTTTCATCATGCTGTCTTTTCTTGTGCTCTCATCCAGATACACTGTAGCAGAGCTAAAGCTTCTAAATTCTGCATGAGTCTACAGAGTTGTATGGTGTGTTCAGCATAAATGCTGCATAGGGTTTAGACAGTTCTTATTTGGAGGAATTGATCTCAGAGCATTTAGAGAAAAACCCAGGGCGGTACAAGACTGTCACAGTGAGTGTTTCAGATAGTGCTTAGTGTGGACAATCGGCGGCAGCGGTCTCATCTGCCCAGCACCTTTACGGAAGATCTGCCTCACCCAACTGTGACCTCTTTCTGGATTGTTCTTGGGATAGTTCCATGAAGTAGCTGTTAGTCCTCCTTGTTTTAAAGGCTGAGGGAGGGACTTGGAGGGTTTTCCATCAGGGTTTCCCAGGATTACAACCAGTGGAGAGGGAGTGGGAGACAAAGTTACATCAGACCCTCGGATTCCTGGTTTCCGGCAGTAGGAAGCCATCATTGACCGGTGCACTTTACTGGTCCTGCTGTTACCTCCTCAAGGAGAGAATAATTGAATTCTATGCAGACCCCCTAATTGCTCCTCCTGCATGTCCTTGGTCTAGGCTGTGGGTGAACCTGGGTGTTGTAGCTTCATCTGGGAGACACACAGCTCCTTTCTTGGGCCCATAGCACCTCCCTGATGGAGAATGTTCAGCAGGACATGGCCACAGTGAGACCTGGTAAGAAGTGATGGCTGGCAGTGCATGCAGTGTGGGGCAATGGATACTAGGCTCGCTGAGACTTAATCTAGAGCTGTTTATAAAAATATTCTCAAATATCCTGTTTTGGGCTGAAAATGTGGGATTCAGCAAAGGCCCCTTCCAAAACAAGATTCCATTGAGTCCTGTCTGGCCTGAGACTTGAGGGAAGGGTGGCCACCCTGTGCTGGGGGTTCTGGTTTTGATTTCTTCTTCTGCCTTTAGCAAATGAATCTCCCTTTTCTCATATTTAACAGGGCATTAATGCTGTGTCTCTTTCTTACACATTACTTTGAAGATAATCTGAGTGAATGGTTGTAAAAGGGTTCCGAAATGTTAAAATTGCCATGGAAATATAAGACTTTTCTGTAAATAGCCCTATAGTAGATTATTAACAAACTGCGGTCTCTAATTAAACTTTTCCAGGCTTCCTCTAGTATCCCCCCACCCCTAGCCTCTCTCTACCCCAGCATTGGATAAAGGCCCCAGACGTGACCGTGATAAACAGCAGCTGCAGGTTGGACACGATCAGTGGCCTAGTCCAGGTCACCACCACATGGAGTAATTGCCCTTTGTGAAATTCTAGGGCAAGAGGTCAGCCCTCTTTCCCCATCTTTGTCACTTCTCAGTCATCTGTATCCCGGTGGCAGTTGTGTTATCCCAGCACCCTTCCCCTCCCCCCTACCTCCCCACCCCATCCCCCTCTCATGGAGCCCAGCAAAAAACCATCTGCTGAGTTGGCTTTCAGAAGATTTTTTTTTTTTTAAATACCAATTTCCCTTTGTTCCGAGGCAACCTCCAATCAGAGCTGGGGTCTGCTGGGTTTGGTGAGAGGCTGGTATTGTGTTTCATGCTCCCGGAGGAAAGGTTGTCCACTTGCTTTTCTTTTTGATTCGATTCCCTGCCATTCTGCAGGAGAGGCAGAGGTTGCAGCTGCTGCTGTCAGCTGTAAATGGGGGACCCCCTTGTTTAAGAACGTGCATGTTAATCCTCTAGCAGGGGGCGGAAAACACAAAAACCAAAACAGGAAAAAAAAAAAAAGAAAGAAAGAAAACCACCACTAGCAAAAGTATTTCTTCCTGTTCCCACCTCATTTTGTAGGTCACACAAGATCTTACTGGCTGCTGAAGCTTAGGGCTTGTTGTCCTTGGATGTTCGCTTGAAGGTCTTTTGATGTCCAGCTTCTTATGTTTCCTGATTTCCTGCTGAAGAATATGAACTGTGCATCAGAGGCAGAAGAGAGTCATTCTTTGATGGAAAACTTGAATCACAGGGAAAGCCATTGGCCGTGAAAGCTACCATTTTGTTGTTGAGCTGGGAACCTTGCCAAGCACTGGACACACACTGTCTCCTGACTCCTTCCCACCTTGGCAGTGGAGGTGTTTTTATCCCCATTTTGCAGTTGTGTGCAGGAGGTACAGAAAGCCCCAGTGCCTTGCCTTGGTCTTAGGATTGGGAAGCTGGGATTCCAGCGTGTCCACCCTCTAAACCCTGAGGCAGCTCCTCACTTGGGGCTCAGCGGGACTGAGCCTAAGGTGGGGGCCTGAGATCCTTGCTTTCTAACCCTGCCCCACTGAAGACCTACAGGCAAGGGGCCTTCTCAATGCTTCCGTTTCTCTGTAAACTGGAACCAGATTAGCTAGATTTCAGAGAACCCAGAGGGACTGTTTGTTCACATCTCCTGAAAGTTTTATAAGCTCTTCTATTCCTGAATCTTGGGCACTGGTTGTTTTTCTGGCACCCTCTACAAGATGAGTGAAAATCCTCTTAGCAGGTTTCGGAGATGTTCTGAGATAACTTCTCAAGTGGTCCTGCGACTCTGTGCACAGAGCACCCTGCCGGCCTCTGGCCTTGCACCCCCAGCCCTCACTTGCTGCAAATGCTCCCAGCCTTCACTCCTGGATATTGCTGGGTGAGAACCCTTTACAAACTAAAGGATGCGCTTTGCTCCTTTATGGTAATGAGATGATAGATCGGGGAATGAACACATGATGAATTCTGTAAATTGGTGAAACCCCATAAAGTTGCTTTTAAACATACCATCTCCTTCCTTCTTTCACTGTTAGGTTGGAATTATGACCCAGAGCACAGAGGGGCTGGAGTATCTGCCTAGAATGGAATATAAAATAAGACAGACACAACAGAAAGAGAGAGAGGCCAGGGCTTCTCTTTTGCTTCCTCCTGAGGAGATAGAATTTTCCAAGATAACTTACAATGCATGTGTGTCTGTATTTATTTTAGTACCTTAAAATACATTGTAGGCTCCTGTTCATGTGAATTATAAGAAATATAGTGACTTGACTTAGCAATCAAGTCAGCTTTGCACTTGAAAATATCAATGAAGTCCTCGTTCAAAACCTTAATATATGAACCGAAGTAATTTTTACTGAATGATCTCTCCTTCACTTTCTAATACAGTCCATGAGTAAAAACAAATCTAGCTTGAATCAATTCAGAGAGAGAGCCAGAGGAAACACGTAGACACACTGGATTAGGTGAGAGAGGTTCTAATTGATGGCGACCGTAAGCTGGGTGACGGTGGGTGCAGGGGCAATGGGCCTGGGGCCAAGAAGAATGGTCCCTATACTCAGCTCTGCCAGCTGACTCAGGCTGTACTTTGAGTTAGCCTGGGTCCCTTTCTAGCTCTGTTTCACCTGAGGCTTCGGTTCTCAGAGGTCTGAAAGCAGAAAGAAAAGGAGGAACTAGTGAAAGGAGATTATTGACTTCAGAACAGTGGGCTCTGCTAGGCTTGAGAAAGGGGCCCCAACAGAGAGTCACAGAGCTGAGCTGAGCAGCCCTCAGTGCCCCTGCTGATACTCACTGTCCGCACACGGGGCTTCCTTTCTTCTGCATCGCTGAGTCATTCATTCACTAATTTAATAGAAGGTATTTTCTTCATTTCCTATGTGTTGCATTTGTCCTTGAGATTTTGTGTATAGAAAGAAGAGAGAAAAGCAAGGTTGGCCAGAGGCGTGGAAAAAAATCACATCATGCCTTTTAGCAGAAGGAGTGGAACCCAGAAAAGGTAATGGAGAAGATGGAAGTAGACATCTGCTATGTACCGGCGCAAATCAGGTACAAGAGCGGAGGCCATGTGAGAACTGGCGCCTGGAAAGGGAAGGAGAGAAGGACAGCGGCTGAAAGAAGTGGTGGGGCGTGGGGCAGGGGAATTGTTTATGCTTATGGGCTGGGGGAAGGGCTGCCTCCGCAAGGCTCCCTCAGTCCAGGCAACCAGTGCGGGGGAAGGATGGCGTGGCTGGTGAGAAAGTGGGTGCTCCTGGATGAGCTTGGCTTTTGGTCCTAGACCTCTCAGAAGTACTTACTGCTGCACCTGAGGGACTGATGGCTTTCTACCAGTGTGGAAATCACTGCTCACATCCCCTTGGGGGCAGCCACGCAGGTGGGCCTAGGAAGGGCTGCCGCAGGCTGGACCAGCTGTGCCCCTCCAGCTCCTGGGAGGAGCAGGTGCTGAACTTCTGGATGCCTGGCTTTCCTTCTGGCTTCATTCCTAAATGACAGCTGACCTTTGCTTCTGATATTAGGCCTAGAGGCAGAACCCACTCCATCGGGGCCAGACTGCCCTGCATCAGCGGCTGCTTCGGCTCATTGCATTAAGCCCAGGGAGACAGTTGCTGGTCCTTGGAGCTTCTCTTTCTGCAAAGAGGACAACCCAGTTGTGAGGGTTCACCCTGTGGACAGTGGAAGCAAAGAGCCGGAGAGGAAGACGTATGTCTAGGAAACGATCCGCGCGAGGCCTGGAGAACATCAGGGAGGATGCACAGCCGTGTCCTTCTGTCGTCACGGTCTCTGAGGAGCTCTGTCTGGGGAGCCCTAAGAAGGCGGTGTGGTTTGGTGTGTGTGTGTTAGCGAGTATTCAGTGTTACGTGCACCTGCATGTGTGTGTGTGTGTGTGTGTGTGTGTCTGGCCTCTGGGCAGATAGATATTGTATACGATGCAATAGAGCCCTAACCGGGAAGCAGATTAGTCTCTGCCCCTAACCACCTGCGTTTCCTCACTGCCTGTGTTCTTAGGAGTCCCATCTTGAAATGAAGGCAACGAAGCAGAAGATACCAGAGTCTTTTCCAACTCTCATATTCCAGTAAATCGCCATACAAATACTGATTCATGTAACTAGGAGACATATTAATATATGGGCTTGGCTTGACCTAATTATTACTTTCATTAACATGCATAGTTTTGAAGTAGTCACCTATGAGTATAAACTACATATTTATTTGAGAAAAGGGTAGACATATTCTGTGATAGTTGATGTGAATGATGATAGACAATGAAAAAGGAGGGAACTCATGCGGGTACCTGGGCAGGCAAAAGAATGCAGAGTCCTTCCTCCCAGTTTATATGGACTTGTTTGGCCTTCAGGGAAGGCTCTGAGCTTTACCTCTTGTTGGGGAGCTTGCGTCCAAGCAGGATGGTCATTTTGTGCCAGATACTGGGGTGTGCGAACAGTTCAGAGAAGGATGGAAAAACAGAGGAGGCTTGAATGGATCTTGGTGGAAGCAGAGGATATAGTTCAGTTCAGTTCAGTTCAGTCATGTCTGACTCTTTGTGACCCTATGGACTGCAGCACGCCAGACCTCCCTGTCCATCACTAACTCTTGGAGTTTACTTAAACTCATGTCCATTGGGTTGGTGATGCCATCCAATCATCACATCCTCTGTCGTCCCTTTCTCCTCCCACCTTCAATCCTTCCCAGCATCTGGGGCTTTTCAAATGTCAGCTCTTTGCATCAGGTGGCCAAAGTATTGGAGTTTCAGCTTTAACATCAGTCCTTCCAATGAACACGCAGGACTGATCTCCTTTAGAATGGACTGGTTGGATCTCTTGGCAGTCAAAGGGACTTTCAAGAGTCTTCTCCAACACCACAGTTCAAAACGAGGGAAAAGCAGCTCGGGTATTTCTGAGCCATGGTCCTAGGGGCAGGGTGCTCACTGTATGCCTTGAACCCGTTGGGCTGGCCTCCAGGGTTTACCTGGAAATCCAGAGTGCAGGAAAACCTTGGGAGAGCAGATGAGGAATCTGACTTCTTCCTGAATGGGACAAAAAAAGTATGATACCATCCACCCCCACACTGGGGAGCAGAGAGCTGGGGAGTCTGTGGAGAGCTGCTTTAGGAAATCAAAATATAACAGCATTGGAGGGAAGTGGGCCCCGAGTGGACAAGAAACAGAGGCCCACGGCAGCACACAGTGAAGAGAGAAAGCGCCCTTGGTTTTTGCTGCCCACTGAGGAGGCCGGAGCAGCCTTCAGCAGGCGAAAAGGACGGCTTCTAACATTTTCATTCCTGTGACTTAGAGAAGCTCAGCTGCTTTCTTAAGAATCCATTGACTATGTGTTAGGGACACTTGTATCCCTGGTGGCTCAAATGGTAAAGAATCTGCCTCTAATGTGGGAGACCTGGTTCGATCCCTGGGTTGGGAAGATCCTTGGAGGAAGGCATGGCAACCCACTGTGTTGGGAGGATCCCCCTGGTGGAGGGCATGGCAACCCACTCCAGTATTCTTGCCTGGAGAATCCCCATGGACAGAGGAACCTGGTGACCTACAGTCCATGGAGTCGCATAGGGACACTTATGAAAAGATGATTAGAAAGTCCCAGAAGAGGTTGAGGTGTCTACAAAAGTCCCAAATCCAGCATTTTGCCGTGGAGTTTTATTTCCAATTATCTGTTTCACTGTTTTGTTTTCTGCGATGTTTTGCACCCATCCCTCTGCTACTACTGAGTTCTCCAGTTCAGTATGTGCATGCGTGCTAGGTCACTTCAGTCATGTCCGACTCTGTGCAGTGCCATGGACTGTAACCTGGCATGGATTGCCATGCCCTCCTCCAGGAGATCTTCCCAACTCAGGGATAAAACCTGTGTGTCTTGACATCTCCTGCATTGGTAGGCAGGTTCTTTACCAGTAGCGCCACCAGGGATGCGTCTAGCTCAGTACAGGACTCAGTAAATCTCTGCTTTTCTACCCCTTCTGCAAACAGGTAACATGGGAAAGAAAATCCAGCTTATGTTTGCTTCCCCTCTTACCTCCTCTGAAACCTTTTTTAAACTCCTTTAAATGTGAACTTCCCCTACACAATGAGGAGGGACAAGTTGCGCTTTTCATGTGTTAGAGAGGAACAAAATGCAGATAGCCATGATGGGGAATTTCCCCCACCTTTTGAGGGCAGGTGTGAAAGAATGAATTAGTTATGGCAAATCTCGTTAGTGTCCATTGTAAGGAGAGAAGCTAAGCCATCTGTGGCCACTTGCAAAATTGTTCCTTGTTTGTTTGGGCTCCCCACCGAAGCAAATCTTTGTGGCTTCTGATAATTTGCATACTGTCACTTGTTTGCCAAGTGGATGGTGTCTGGACATGTGTAGGTGAGAGAGTGTCTGAGTGGACATATATGTATATGTTGGTGTGTGCTGTTGAAGTAGATATCTCGGGGGGGCTGCCTTGACTGGGCTCTGGGCTTAAGAGGGGAATCCTGGGAGCTCTTACGTTATTTTTGGACATTCCTAGACAATGTCTCCAAGGTTTTTGGTGCTCCTGTCCCTTATTCTCCTCTGAGTCTCCCATCATCGCTTCAACGTCCAAGTTCTTAATTGGTGGTGTGTGTTCTGAAAGAAGCAGAGCATATTTAGGGCAGTTTACGTCCTAGTTAAAAGCTAGGAGAGGCATGTGCCTTCAGTGTGACCACATAGTTCTGTGTCAAAGATATTGTTGGTCTACCTCCATTCATTCTACAAGTGTTTCCAGTGAGCCTGGTGGAGACAAGTGATGTACTGGATGCTGTAGGGACCTAAAGGCTGCATGACCTCCATTACCCCTGCCTTCAGGGAGCTTCCTTGGAGTACAAGGGATACCTAATGAACAATACATGCTCCGTGGACGGGATGAACAAAGTTCTGGATGTCATGCACGGAAGGACTGGTTATTATCACCCAGTGACCACTGAAGTCTGAGGGAGTGTGGAAAGATTGTGTAGGGTGTGTGGTCAGAAGGGCTCTCGTGCTAGACTTCTGGAATTTCCAGACTGGCATCCTAGGGAAAGTGGCAAACACAAATCTACAAAAATTAAAAAGCAGAAATGCTCCTTTTGCTTATCATCAGGCCATCCTATGGGAAAGTTTATATAATGGGATGAGAATCTGGGACAGAAGTTCGAGTTCTTCTGTGTTTATATCTAGTCGCACCAGTAATTTATTCTCTCTGTGATGTTGCCACACTGCGCCTAAATTTCCCTTTTGAAAAAAAGAACATCCTGGACATCCTGCTTTTTCCTTCTTTTCCTCTTACTTTCCTTTATACTGGGCAGACTCAGGCTATAAAAAGCTTGGTGCTTTCATCTCTTCAGAAGATCCTTTTTTGTACTGTAGGGGGCATTCTCCATATCTATCTGAGTGGGTCAAACTGCTTTCCAGTGCTCAATGGGAGCACTGGGAAGCACATTAAAAAATATTAAAGCTGAAAGAGACCTTGAAGATCATCAGAGCAATCTTTCCTTTACGGATGAGGACAGAGTCCAGATCAGAATGTCTCATGATTTGGCAAAGATCACATGGGCAACCAGTGACAGTCTGGAAAAAACAATGCTAGGTGCTAAAAAAGAGACAGGACACTCGATTACTGTGGCCTCCCCTTGCCACTGGATGGGAGTCTGCCTGCCTGTTTGCTTGGCCCATCTTAGCACAGTTTGGTCCTTCTCTCTTGAATCCTGAACCTCCATGGCTCTGGTCTAGGAGGATCAGATAAAAGAGCCTGTATTTCCTAGCTGCCCTATGCATGCAACATCAGAAAAGAGAGACTGGAAATGGAGGTGGAGAAGAGAGAAAACATTTGCCTTTTAATACTTGCCTGACATGAAAGCCTCACTGATAGGCACTTTGAGTACTCAGCTAAATAATGGTTGCAGCCAAGACAAAACATAAAACTGACCCACTAGTTATGTGGTTACTTAAAGATGATTTACCCTGCATTATGCTGGCTGGGACCTGGGGTTCTCATTTCTAATGAACCAAGAGACAGCACAATTAATTACATTCAAAGGAGTGCTATTAGACAGCAGACTGGTCATTGCAAGGGAAAAGAAAAAAAAAAGGTCCTTCAGTATTCCTCACCTTCCCCCCAGTTTTGCAGAAATGCTTAAGAATAGCACAGCTCACATATTGGTGGACACAGACAAGTTTGGAGAAATGGTGAGTGCTAGTGGTCCCAACATGGGATGTGGGGTGGGGGGCGATTAGCTGGAGTTGCAGTGATTGGGAGATGGAGGGGCAGGGGTTTGGAAAGGAATCGTTATATGATTTGGCCAAATGTGAAGAAAAGTTCACCAGGAGCTCTGCACCCTCAGTGCCCTGGTGGACCTGATCTGCGTCTTCTGTGTACATCTGACAGCCACCCCTGAGCCTCTAACCTCAGTGACCTGCCCTCTTGAGGTGGTTAGCATTTAGAAGTGGCTAGAGTAGAAATAAGGCTCTGAAGGTTTGGAGGCCACATTTAGGCCAGTGAGAATGGGGGCCCAGTTACAGGAAGAGTCCCGTTCACCACGGTGATGTGCCGATGTATCTAATCATCTTTTGAGCGTGCGAGCCGATCACAGGTGCTTTCTTCTGACCCTGATCATTTTAAGGGTGTTGCTGTATCTCCTTTTGGTTGAACATAGTAGAGAAGTCAGCCCTGGGGTGGAGTGTCTAAGCTGGAAAGATGAGAAGGTAAAGCCTGAAAGATTTGAAGAGGGCAGGGCCAAAGGTTAAAGGAGAAAGGTTGGCAGCAGGCAGAGGCCCAGGATTAAAATATCTGCTGAAGGCTGACAGGCAACAGAATAGAGAGAGGCAGACAAGTGGCAAATTCCTGTTTTCTTCTCTAAATGAGAAAATACTTAGCGTGCTATTCAGTCAGACTGCCTAATGCTCTGAGGTGGGAGCGGGAGATGGAGAGAGAGAACACGAATGAGAGAGAATATTATTAAATTACCCAGGAAGCCAGTGTGACCGCAGAGCTCAAGGAGCAGTGCAGTGCGCCATCCGCCCTTGCCTCCTTGTCTGGGCAGCTCAGCATTCTTCACTCACTCATCCAGCGCGTGGTCATCAGGACCTGCCTTAGATGGAGGGTTTAGAAGCTGCCCATAGAGGTTAGCAGCAGACAAGTGAAAAGAAAGCCAGTCCTGCCTCGCCAAGGTATGCAGGTGCGTGAACGGGTGATTCCAATGCAGAGTGCAACTTTTGGTTTAGTACTCTTAAGGTTGTTTTCTTTTAAAACCTAAATCTTAAAATTGTCTGTGTCTGCTCACAGTTTAGTGAATACTTTTATATATATAAAAGTATATATATAAAATATATATTTTATATATATATATATATAAATTACTTTTATATACTTTTATCTTACATGTAAGATAGACTATAAAGTGATTGCAGCTACCCTAGTAGTCAGGCTATCCCAGGGTGTTGCTTGCTGGTGGGGTTACCTTGCACTGCCCAGGGAACTAAATTAGCGAGGCTGAGGGGCCGTGTGTGCGGATGGAAGAGTCTGGGTGTGGGAAAGTGGTTAGGAAGTAAAACAGCTGGTTCTTGACTTAGAGCCAGGTGCTCCTCCTCCTTGCTGGGTCCTGCCTGCTCTTGCTTGTGAGGGAGGCCTCTGTGCTCAGGAGTGCAAGTTCCCTTAGGTTTCTAGGCTGGCTGTGAGCAACACTGGTAGCTTATGCACTGGGATACTCATGAACGACGAGAACGTAGAGCTGGGAAGGCCGTGCCCGGCATTTCACAGAGGGCAGCTCGCAGGAGCGGAGTGACGTCCCCATGGTGCCTGGTGAGGTTGTGGCACAGCCGGGACCCACCGCAACCCCTTGACTCCCCAGCCAGGTTTGGGTTCTCTGCCACCTCTTCCAGGAAGTGATGACTCAGAATATTTTCATCAGCCTGTCTTACCCCGCCCCTCCTGTATTTTCTTCCCACATCCACCAAAGCCAATAATAGACCAAAGCAGTTTCAGTTTTAGGCAGTTTCCTTTTTTACTTAGAAATCTATGGTTAGAAAGGTGGCTGGGGGTGGTGATGGTGGCTGGGGGTGGGGAGGGAGGTGAGAGAAGCTTCAAAGGGGGTGGGTCTCTCCTGGTTCTCAGCCTGGAGGAAATCAGAACTAGGTACCTTCATGGAACCTTGGGTAGGCCTCTGAAAGATTCCTTCCCCTCTGACGTTTTTTGGCTTTTTAGTTCAGGAGGGACTTTCTCTTCTGTCAGCGTAGGAGCCCTGTGAAAACTTCAGGACATTCTTATCTAAATTTTAAACTTTAACAACTAACTAATGTGGATTGTTACAGAGTAATCTGTAAGTGACATTTCAAGCCTTGGGTCTTTAGTTCATTCCAATAGGCCTGTCCTAGATACCTATTATTTTCTTTTTGAGGGAGGTAGAAACTTTGCTTTGTTGTAGGGCCTGAAGTTGGAACTTACTAAAAGAGGTTATGAATAAGCTAATGTTAATTGCTACCTCTTAAGTTTTGTATATTAGGCACCGAGTTAAGGCCTTTACATACAAATTTATATGTATTCCTCCCAACAGCTCCAAGAGGTTAAGTCTTATTATTTCTGGTTTGCTGATGAGTACGCTGTGGCTTGTGGAGGTTAGATAGCTTAACAAAGTGTAGGAGAATATAAGGTCAAGTGTATAAGAGTGTGACTACATGAAGTTAGGTTATCTGATTTGAAAGTTAATATTCTTAATCATGAAGGTATATGAGCTCCCATTTGCAGTTTAGAGGTCTTAATATTACAGTAGTATAGCCCAGTTAGTAAAGAATCTGCCTGCAGTGCAGGAGACCTGGGTTCGATCTCTGGGTTGGAAAGTTCCCCTGGAGAAGGAAATGGCAGCCTACTCTAGTATTCTTGCCTGGAGAATCCCATGGACGGCGGAGTCTGGCAGGCTACAGTCCATGGGGTCATAAGAGTTGGACACGATTTAGTGACGAAACCACCACCACCAGGTAACAGTAATGCTTTTAAATTTCACGATATGCTTGCTTTCAAATGAACTATACTTGAAATTTATTAAATTAAGGTAAACAAAGATTTTCTGGAGGCCTTGTTTTAACAAATGCCTCAAACCACTATTGTCTGCGTTCCATAACTTGTTTTTGGCGTAATATGAGAAGAAGGGTCCAAGGTGAAAGGCCCTAGCTAAACTGCTGTATGACAGCCATGTTCCCACTCTGGTTTCTGCTTTCACATTCTGGGGTCAACTGGGGAGATAAATCCCTTTACCATTGATCTTCATGAGGAGGAGGGGGTGTGGAGGTGATGGCTATCAAAGGATCTTGGAAAGTTGAAAGCATTATTCAAGTGCAAGAACAGAACATGTTAACAGCTTTTTTTGTTTTTTTTTTTTTTAACAGTCTAAGCATGCTTCAGTCTCACTTTCCAGATCCTAAATGAAGCAGGTTTAGTTTGAGTTACTCAGTGTTTTAGCTCTCAGGAAGTGTTAAATGTTGACTTGGCCATAAAATTGAGTAATGGAAAAACCAGAATGAACTTTTTGGCCAACCCAATACATTTGACTCATATATTTGGTCAGGATATATATAGAAATGTATGTGTTTGTATATATTTTGATTTCCCAAAGAAAAACAAACCTTTACTTTTTTTTTCCCACTGTCAATGTTCTGTGTCCTCTACTTTGGGGTAGAGATTATGATAAATGCTATCTGTTGAGGTTCCTGTCTTCGAGGGCCGTATCATCATTTCATTTTCATTTGAAAGCATTTAAGGATTTGTTGTTGACTGTCTGCTGTGTCTCACAAAGATGCATTCAGATGAGAAACTTGCTGTTGTAGAGGCAGGTTTTGCGCTGAATGGCAGGAGTCACCTTTGAGTTCAGGAGAGTGGATAGCTGGCAGAGACTTTCTTTGTATGAGCTCTGTTAGGAGTTGACTGCTATATTATTTGAGGTATCTAGAGTGTTCCCTCCCACCCTAATGAGAACAAGACTCATTAAGGCAGCCCCTGTTATGTTGTCACCAAGGTCTCAAAACACCCTGAATGTGAAATCTTGACCACCTTCCTAGCATTGAATCCTCATAGGTGAGATGGACCGTGCTCCTATTCCCAGTGGATGCTTAGCTGCCATTGTGCTTTGTGAGTACCTTTTCCAGTGGTGTGTGGTTCTAGGCTTGGATGCTTTTTCCCTTCTTGGGTTAAAGTATTCCTCTTTGTAACCCTGCCTTTTAATACAGAAGCTATGCTAAAAAGTTGGTGACACTTCTCTAAGACTCTAAACTGAAACCCAGATCACTTACACCTGGTAAAAAAAGAGACTGGATTTGGGGGGAGATCCTTAGAAATGCTACTCATACAGTCCCTCATTTGTTATGTTGCCACTTATGAAGTCCATCTACAGAATGAATGAAGGCTGTCTCAGGAAGAAACCAGAATCGTCCCTTCTCTCCTTCAAGACTCATTGCTTACGGAATATGCTGAGTCTGAGAGACTGAGTCAAGGCCCTCTTCTCCTTGAGATCACGTTAGCACAGCTGGGCTACTTCTTCCAAACTCCAGTGTGGCGCTGTCTGATTTGTTCCAGGTAGCAGGCCAGTCTGGGATTTGGGTGAAGTGAAACCTCTGGGATGTCTAGAGGCTGTTCACTATTAGAAACTTGTGGTTCTCAGAATGGGTCGTCTCTCTGGATATCACCACATTTCTCTGTGCTAAATTTATTTGCAGTCTATTAAAAATCACAGAAGGTATACATGATTGAAAAGTGTACTGTTTTAAGTGCAAGCAATCAAATTGAAGGTGCGTCTGGGTACCTGCTATTAGTGTCCCGTAGTGATCATTTATTTATTCCACTAACAATGAAAGAGTTTAGATTCTGAGGCAGTCATTGCCCTTAATATTAAGAATACAAAATCCAAGTTGTGTCATCTTTCTTCAAAAATCACACAAACTTTTACAAATCACAGCAACTTTTTTTTTTGGCTGTGTATTGGCAAAACCAATACAATATTGTAAAGTAATTAACCTCCAATTACAATAAATAAATTTATATAAAAAAATCGGACACACTTAAAAGTTTTTGCAGAACAAAGGAACCCATCAGTTCAGTTCAGTTCAGTTCAGTCACTCAGTCGTGTCCAACTCTTTGCGACCCCATGAATCGCGGGATGCCAGGCCTCCCTGTCCATCACCATCTCCCAGAGTTCACTCAGACTTATGTCCATCGAGTCCGTGATGCCATCCAGCCATCTCATCCTCGGTCATCCTATTCTCCTCCTGCCCCCAGTACCTCCCAGCATCAGAGTCTTTTCCATTGAGTCAACTCTTTGCATGGGGTGGCCAAAGTACTGGAGCTTCAGCTTTAGCATCATTCCTTCTAAAGAAATCCCAGGGCCGATCTCCTTCAGAATGGACTGGTTGGATCTCCTTGCAGTCCAAGGGACTCTCAAGAGTCTTTTCCAACACCACAGCTCAAAAGCATCAATTCTTCGGCGCTAAGGAACCCTTAGACAGAATGAAAAGACAACCTACTGGATAAAGGAAAATATTTGCAAAAGATGTGACTGCTAAGGGGTTAATATCCAAAACATACAAGCAGTTCATACAACTTGACTTCAGACAAGCAAACAAACCAATTTAAAAAATGGGCAGAAAACCTGAGTAGACATTTTTCCAATGAAGACATACAGATGGCCAAAAGATGCTCAACATCATCAGTCATCAGAGAAATGCAAATTAAAACCACAATGAGATATCACCTCACATTGGTTAGCATGGATATCATCAAAAAGAACACAAATAACAAATGTTGGCAAGGATGTGGAGAAAAGAGAACCCTTATATACTGTTGATGGGAATGTAAATTGGTATAGCCAGTATAGGGAACAGTATGGAAGTTTCTCAAAAAGCTAAAAACAGCCACCATATGACTCAGCAATTCTATTGCTGGATATATATCTGGGTAAAATTAAAACACTAATTTGAAAAGATATGTGCACCCCAGCGTTCATAGCAGTATTATTTACAGTTGCCAAGATAAGGAAACAATCTAAGAATTTATTAACAGATGAATGGTTAAAGAAGATGTGGTACACACATGCACACACACACACTGGACTATTACTCAGCCGTAGAAAAGAATGAAAATTTCCATTCATTTTTGCAACAATATGGAGGAACTTGGAGAGTATTATGCTAAGTGAAGTAAGTCAGGCAGAGAAAGATAAGTATTTTATGATATCATTTACATGTAGAATCTAAAAAATACAAAAAAATGAGTGACTATAAAAAAACGAAACAGACTTACGGAAGGAAGGAACAAGCTAATGGTTACCAGTAGGGAGAGGGAAGGAGAGAGGGGCAAGGATAGGGGTATGAGATTAAGAAATGCAAACTATGCAGAAGATAAACTACGGGGCATATTGTACAACACAGAATATAGCCAATATTTTATAATAACTATAACTGGACTCTAACCTTTAAAAATTGTAAATCACTCTGTTGTACACCTGAAACTTGTGTAATATTGTATATTAACTATACCTCAATAAAAATGAAAAGAATCACACAAAATTGAGAGAGACAGGCAAATAAAGTGGAAATTATAAAAGAATATCCTAAATGTAAGGAACAGAAAGCTTCAGGGATGGAAAGAAAGGTAACCCTGGGAGCAAAGTTTTGAGAGACAAGAGGAATCAATTGGACTCAGGAGGAGAATGGACATTCCACAAAGAAAGAATGGCCTGGATACAGGCCTGTGTGGTCAAACACAGGTTTGGTTAGAGGAAATGCAAGTAGTTCTGCTTGGATTCGTGACACACAGAGTGCGCTGGGAGCAGTGAGGAGGGCCGAGCAATGGGAAGACTGCAGATAGGAACTAAGCAACATTTGTTGCATCCTTACTAAGTGCTGGACAGAGTTCTAAGCCCTTCACCTTTTTACTTCATGAAATCCCCATGAAAACCTAGGAGACAGCTTCATTCTACTTTGTAAGTAAGAAAACTGAGGCATAGAAACATTGAGCACTTTGTCACAGAACTAGGAAGAGGAGGAGGTTAGAACTGAGCCCTCGTAGTCTGGCTCTAGAGCTCACTTTGAATCGCTGTTCTTGGTTCTTGTGTACAAGGAGGTTGAACTTTATCCTGAAAATTCTGATTTATTTTAGACACAGGAATGACCTGGACAGAATTACGTTCTGGAAAGGTCACATGGAGAGCTGTGTGGAGAGTAGATCACAGGGGAGAGAGGTTGGAGGCCTTTGACATAAATCTAGGTGAGAAGTGATAAAAACCTGGAACACACTAGAGACAGGGACCGGCATCAGAGGTAAGTAGATTCAAAAGGCACTGAGCGAGTAAAATCTGTGGGACTCCAGTTAATAGGATTTAGTTGCTGAATGAGGAGATGGAATTTATCTCCTAAGTAAATGGATATTACCATTCATAAAGAAGAGCTGGTTAGGAGAAAGAATGGTAAGGTATTTGATTCCTGCTGAGTTTCCAGTTTCAAGGGAAATCATGGGTGTGGTTTAATTTGCCTGGAGTAACTTGTAGAGTCTGAGGGTTGTAGAAAGACCTTGGGGATTATAGGCACTTAAGAGATAAGGAGAAGAAAAAAATTTACAAAGAGTGATGGGACCAGTATAGAAGAAATCCCCAAGAGGCACAGGAGTGCTTGCTTTATGTAGCACAGGCTTTGGCAACATTGGTCACTGTGACTTCTGGGAGAGTGTTTCCACTGAAATTGTGGTATCAGAAGCCTATGAAGAAGGGATGCAGAAACTGTAATGTGCCCTGTCTTTCCAGAAACCTACCAATGAAGTGAACTTTAGCCGTGCATCCATGTGAGTTAAGTTCTTGAAAACACATCAGGAAACATTTGCAGAAACCTGGAGTGGTGAGGGGGCTTCCCAGGTGGCACAGTGGTAAAGAATCTGCCTGCCAATGAAGGAGACTCAGGTTCAGTTCCTGGGTTGGGCAGATCCCCTGGAGGACGGCATGGCAACCCACTCCAGCCTTCTTACCTGGAGAGTCCCTGTGGACAGAGGAACCTGGTGGGCTACAGTTCATGGGGTCGCAAAGAGTTGGACGCCGTTGAGAGACTGAGCACGCACACATGGAGTAGTGAGGCTGGAACGTAACCTGCCCTTGGTATACGGGCAGTACTAAATTTTAGTCCCTGGAGACATTGAATAGGACTAGTTCAGATCTGGACCCGGCACTGTGGAATGTGAAAGGAAGCAATGTATTATATTAGGTGTGCAATCTGTGGGCAGTGTCAAGAAGAAGAATTGGGCCCTTCCTGTTGGCCTGTGCCAGCTGCAGGTGTTGCTGTTTTTGGTGCATCTCACTGATTTGCTGAGCACAATTCTCAGATGCGGTGGTTTTGCCAGGATTCAGAATGCTGTCGCGAATCAGAATGGCAGCAGACCACCAAACAGTGACCGTGACCCTTTTTTTGAGGCAGGCTTGGCTATGGGAAGTGCTTTGGAGCTTTTTATTGGTCCAACCACTGAGTTGGTTGCTACTGGTTGTTGTATAAAATCCACTTTTTCATCACATGTCACAATCGTAAAGAGAAATGGTCCATTGTTGTTGCATAGAGTAAGGAGACAGCGCTTCAAAATGACGATATTTTTGATATGTGATCAGCTCTTGGAGTACTGACTTATTGAGATGTTTCACCCTTTCAATTTGCTTCAAATGCTGAGTGACACTGGAGTGGTTGACATTGAGTTCTTCGGCAGCTTCTCATGTAGTTGTCAGAGGATCAGCTTCCATGATTACTCTCAGTTGGTCATTGTCACCTTCCAATGGCCTGGCCACTGTACTCCTCATCTTTAAGGCTCTCATCTCCTCTGCAAAACTTCTTGAAATACTACTACACTGTATGTTCATTAGCAGTTCCTAGGCCAAATGCGCTGTTGATGTTGTAAGTCGTCTCTACTGCTTTGCAACCCATTTTGAACTCTTATCTTTCCTCTTAGTTTCCCATGTTTGTCTTCTCCCTATAATTGGAATAAAGAGAGATGCTAATCAGTAGGCTGTTAGAGAAGGAGAGATTTTGCTGGAGTCCTTGAGGATGCAGACAGTGAATTCAGTTCCATCCTGAATGATGGAGCCAGGGAGAGTCTGGGGAGCACGGTGTGAGCTTTGACGTGGAAACGTGCCAAGGGCCTGGGGGAGGAAAGCAATGAGGAGCCCACCTCATGCCTCTCATACTCAGAGTTTTCTTTTCTCCAGTTGTCTCCTTTATCACATGCCTTTTCCGAATCTCCTTTTTCAGAAACTTTGTGCATGCTCACAGCCTGTGTTGCCTGGTCTCTGCATCCAAGAGACTCTTCTGTATCATTTCTGCCTCCCAAGAGGAGGGCATTTGATATCTGCTGCCTGTTTCGCCTCTATTCTTTTTTAGACTTTCAACTGATTCTTTTCTTTTCAACATTGCCCAGTGGCCCAAGAGGGTCACCAAGGGGGTGGATGAGAAAGCTGTGGCTGTGGCTGGGGAAGAAAAGGCTCAGAAGGTCCCACGTGTTCTGGATGCTTGGATCACGCTGGGAGCCCTTTTTGCTGGAGACAGATGTTGTTCTCATAGTTTAAGTGCTGTGTAGCAAACCACCCTGAAACTTAGTGGCATTAAAACTATAGCCATTTTATTTTATTGTGCCCTCCATGTTGTAGATAAGCATAGCAGGGATGGCTCATTTCTGCTCTTCAGGGGTCTGGAACTCACCTGGAGTGGCTGGGGCGGCATGCATTTGCGGGATTTTGTGACTGTCTCTAGCTGTTGGCTGGGTCTCTCTTTTCCCTGCGTTGTGTCTGCTGGGCACTTCTGGTGCCTGGCCTGGGATGCCTGGTGTAGCTGGGACTGTCTTCGAGCTGCCTTCTCCACACACAGCCCCTCGGTGTGACTGACTTGAGTTTCCCCACAGCATGTCAGTCTCAGCATAGCTGGATTTTTTTCCCCCAATATCCTTCTAGAGGAATTGGGTGGGAGCTTTGAGACTTCTTATATAGTAGTCTCAGAATGAATAAATGTCACTTCTGCTCCATTCTATTGGCCAAGCAAGTCAGGAAGGCCGTCCTAGATTGTTTGGCTCTGTAGTCCTGCTTTTTCTACATGGCCACAGGAGAGAAAGGAACCACTTGTTTAACTGATATGTTCCTGACAGAAAATAGGTCCTCCGAAAAGTTTCTGAGATTGTTACAGTCCTTGTGGAGAAGACCCTTGTTCAGTGGCTTAAAGAGCTCTGAACCAGGAGCCAAGAGACCTGGGTTCTGGCTCTGGCTTTATCTTCATCTGACCAAACTTAGAGAAACTTTGACCTATAAATTAATATCCTGGTCATATTGGTTGTCTGTTTTACTCTGCTCGACCAAGACCCTGGGTTGGATGGAGTTACACTGATTATAGGAAATAGAGAATCTCTCTCTCAAGCATGTACACAAATACACAAGTTCTTATATTCTCTCTAAACTGCAGAAAGAGTTGAAACTGAC
Source organism: Neotragus moschatus (assembly GCA_006410615.1). NCBI lineage: Eukaryota > Metazoa > Chordata > Mammalia > Artiodactyla > Bovidae > Neotragus > Neotragus moschatus. Next base: position 386,326 of record SJYA01002865.1, read on the forward strand.
TATAATCAGGCAGACCTTGGCCAGATCCTGTTTCTGCCATTTATAAACACATGGTCTCCCAATCTCGTTTTCCTCATCTGTCAAATGTGAGGATAAGACTGCTTACCTGGTCAATGTGTCACCCATATAAAGTAAAATGTTCCATGTCTGTTTAGACTCATAGATTCTTATAGCATCATCATTGTCATTCTGATTTCTTGCCTTAATAAGAGTTAGAATTTCAATAATGTCTGGTTAGACTTCTTTTCCTCTTTCTTATGCCATGTCTGATTCTACTTTGACATGTTTCCTTTACCACCAAATTCCATTGGCTGGGGTGTGTGTAGATATATGTATTTGTGAGTTATGCGTTCTTAGGTTTTGAGCTGGGACTATCTAGATCTACTTGATGAATAATGTGGTGTTGGACTGTGCATACGTGCTGGACTCTGCATGGATGATTTAGATTCAGAACTGACCTAAGAAACCTGATTACTACGCAAATAGATGATCACATAGCCTTACTAAGAGAATAGACTTGGTTGAAATTCATATCTAAATATAGTCTTCTTGGAATTTACCTTACTGCTCCTTGAAGATGAGCAGGGCTCTGAGATTTTATTTTCTTTAGCATGCTGCACCTTGAATGCAGAGGTTGCCTGCCCTTAGCCCCTGCTGTCTTCTGCTTATATACAATCGCGGACTCCTCCCCACTCGAACTTGGTGTGCTGAGCAGGCATCCCGAAGGAGGAAAACCCAAAGCCTGTGTCAGGACATATGAATAAGTAAAGATGTTTCCAACATGCATAGAGTGCTATTTCTCTCCCTTGCACCTTCAACAGAAGCAGCCATCTTGAATGTTGCATTTATTTAAACCCTTACTGCTAGTGATAAGGGCTCTGTAAACATGTCCTGTGTAGGCCCTACTTCATGTACTGTTGCCTTTCTAAGGTCGTTAATTCAATGAAATAAATTACTTAAAAAACAAAAACAAAAAAAGAGCTGTGCTGCCTCTTAGAACAGTAAACAAGAACAGTTCAGGTCTTTTCAGGAATCTGAAGCCAAAGGATGGCTTGTTGTTTTGGTCTCCAGGAAGAGCTGGTACAGAAGGAGGTATTGACCTCGCTGCTTTGGCTGGCACCCACCAGGTCCCTTCCTGGCGCTCACATTCCCTAAACATGTAACTTAACACCTGTCCTTCTGCCAGCAAACAGAGCTCACAGTGATGGGTGAGCCCCTCCGGTGCCGGGTCTCCCAGCCGCTCAGGACACTTTCTCCTATGATTTCAAACCCTGACAAACCAGAACCAGAGAATACACATGCCTCCCCCCCCTCCCCCTCCCCCCACTAGGATTCTGATTTTGGGACGAGAAAGAATTCAATCAAAAAACAACTCTCAGGGGGCGGTCCTGGGATCAGTGCATCCCTCTGTTTCTATTTCCAGAACTAGATGAGGAAAACAGGTATAAGGATCACAGAGCCCTTTAAGAGGACCGAGCAGCTTCCGTCTCTGTCAGAGGTGGTCATGGGCTGAATGGCGTCTTCTCTTACTGTTTCAATGCTCTCTCACATGACGTACAACTACACCCCGGCTATTTCCATCTGACATAGCCAAGCTGAATCTCTGGTAGGTAAATAATTAATTTGGAAGTTGGGGATGGCAGTGGAAAAGTCAGCTGTGATGGGCTCAAATGACAAGCCCCAAAAGTGATAGCCACTCTGGCCTCTGAGAGGACCTGTCGGCTCTATTAGACCCGTACAACCCTGTCTCCAGGCCTGTCTCTCCACATTATAGTCAAGGGACTGAACTCCTCATCCTTGAATCACATCATTGTCCCCAGTGCTTGTACACACTGGGCCAACTGGTGTTTTCATTCCTAAGTCCACCAGGCCTGTGCACGTCTGCGTGACTCATGACAGAGAGGAGTCTCAGTTCCAATATCTCTGTGGGTTTGGGGAGGGGTCAAGCTGTGAATAAACCATTACGTGGCTGATTCTACATCCTTCTCTTTTACCACAAAAACCTCAATTTCCCTTTTTGTGGAAAACAAAACCCTCTTTCAGTGCCCTGTCAAGGGGACTGTGGCCTTTGAATTACAAGCTGTCCTCAGGAAATTCTGAAGATGAATTGGCTTTTGGATGGAGTGGTTGGGACAGCCTCTGCCCACTGTCCACTGGAGAGTAAGGAGTCTTCACTTCCATCCTCTCTGACCTGCCTGCCAACTTCACGTGTAGATGAGGAAATTGATCAGTTTGTGAATGATTTGTGAATCCACAGACTTGTGGCTGAGAAACCCTGAGGGCATGTACTGTAAATCAGCTGGATTGAAGTTGCCTCCCTCCCACCACAGTTCAAGGCTTCCATGGAACTGGGGGAAGGAGTGAGTGAGGATGGGACTGCAAATCCCAGATCTCAGCAAATGGGTTCAAGAACAAGGGCTGAAAATCAGAAGACCTCTTGAGGCCTTCTCCAGAGGACTTTCCAGAACACAGGGTGAGATAATTTCTATAAGGAGATAAAAGAACAAGATCAGACACAGTATAAAATCTTGTATACTATAAATGTGGTATAAGGGAAAGATGTGATGCTTATTGCTGGAGGGCGTTTCTACACCCTTTCATATATCTGGATTTGTCATTTGTGAACTATTAATTAGCTCCCTACTCTGTGCCAGTTTTAGCTTCTTCCCTGGGCCTTCCCAAAGACTGAGTGTGCATCCTGCTAGCGGTCCGCTCTTTGAGCTCTCTTGTTTATGTTGGTAGTGTATGGACTGACTTTGTTGTTTATTTGCTAAGTTGTGTCCGATTCTTTTGAGACCCCATGGGCTGTAGCCTGCCAGGCTCCTCTGTCCTTGAGATTTCCCAGGCAAGAATACTAGAGTGGGTTGTCATTTCCTTCTCCAGGGGATCTTTCTGACCTAGGGATCCTAGGAACCCATATCTCCTCCATTGGTAGGCAGATTCTTTACCACTGAGCCACCTGGTAAAACCATGGATTGACTTAGGCCCTTGTAAATGCCATTGCTTTTACAAGATGATGTTCAAAAAGGCTTCTGCATTCACCCAAACTGTTATTTAAATACTTGTCTCTCACTATTTTCTGAGTGGTTTGCTCATTCCCTGGCGATTTCCCATTTCCATTCTTCTGTTCATATTACTGTGACCTTAAATGCCTTCCTCTCTCTTCCTCCTTGAGCCAATAGTCACCTTTCCATGGAAAGTCCACTCCTTCCTGATTCCTCAGCACAGCTTCCTTTCCTGAAGTCCTAGCATACATTTGCTGTGTCAGTTGTTCAGTGGCAAAATGTGTTCCCATTGTCACATTTCTTCTTTTGAGCTATTTAAATTGTTTGCTTTTTATGTTGCTTTCTCCTGTTTAGATTAAGAAATCTCTTTGGGGGTTAAAGGATTTAATTTATTGGTATTCCCTGCAGCACTTAGCATAGCACCTTATACATAGTAAGTTATTCAGTGAGTACTAATTTACTATATGAATAACTTCTGTAGAGTATAAAATTACGTTATATTCCATTCCTCCATGTAAGGAATTTTGCTCTACAACAAGCAAGTGGAGATGAGGTTACCTGTACGTCCACGTAGAAACCTATGTAGAGATGTTTATTAATTAAACATTGTGGAGTTAAAAAATCAAAGCTAAATTTTTCAATATTTGTTGGATAAAAGCATCCAGAGAAAGGAGATTTGGTATGGGGCAAATAATTTAGTTGAAATGTGCTTAAAGAGTGACCTGTGGAAGCCTGAGATTGTGAGTTCAAGTCAAGAGGGATTGTAGGTTGAGTATGGACATCAAGGTGGTCTGTGGTAGTGGGGAGCTAAATTCAACAGTGCCCCTTCCCAAGCATTCTAGAGCTTCCTTTGGAGGAGAATGCTCTCCTTTTGTGGAAAATGAAGAGTATGACTAATTGGAAGAGAAATTCAGGAACTTGACTCAGTGTTGACAACACTTGGGCACATAGATGTTTTCAATAACTACTCAGAAGGTGATGGGTCAGGCTGCAAGAAACCAAGAAGGACAGACTAGACTTCAGATGAAATCATCAATGCCAACCAAAGCACGGGTGTGGGACCAGACCTGCATGTTGGTAACTGATTTCAAGCAGTCATTTCAGTCTGTTGGGTAAGGTGGCATGACCGTCTTTTATATGAGTTCAGGTGGATGGTTTCCTAGCATCAGGAGGATAGATTTGTCCTTTGAAGTGTTTCCCCCGGCCCCACCACATATTTAATACCACCAAACTCTACTAAGCCTTGAGCCAGTGGGCTGGAATAATAATAATACTTGTTTTAGGCACACAATTTGGGGTTTGATAAATATAAATTTTATTTGTGTACATTTATGGTTCAGCCTATTTCTGAACTATGATCTCTGAAATATGAAATTATGGACCACTCTGTAAAAGGGATCCGTTGAATTTGAATGGGGCACTGGTGCATAGCAAGCATGTAAAAAGGTTTAGTTAGGAAATGTGAGCCTTGAATTCTAGTTCCTCTTCTTCCATTTGTTAGCAGTTCAGCCTCAGGCAAGTCATGTAATTTCCTAGGCTCAGTTGTTTTTTCCCTACAACTAAGGTTGTATTAACTGCCTGAGGTTAGAGGTCTGAACCTCTATTAAATCTGTTAAATTTCCTTTGTATATCTAAATTCTTTGATTCCATTATTTAATGAGACTAATATTGCTTGCCAAATAAAAGTAACTGAATATATACATCTTAACAAATAAAAGTGCAACTGAACTGACATTGCAGAAACCAATGCCAAATGTTCAAAAGACTAAAGATTAAAAAGGGAGACGCCTCTGAGATAGAGGTGTCCACGACAGGTTCTCCTGGGCACAATGTAGGTCAAATACCGGAGTGGCCGTGTTTCCCTGGGTTGAGAATAAGAAAGATCAAGGATGTTTTTAGATAAGATTTTGGATAAAACCCTTAAGTTAGCATGGTCTTTTCTTTCTCATTTAAGTCTCACCAATACATCATGACTTCCCACAAGTTTCACAGAGGACTTCTTTCACAAAAGAATAGTATGAGGTATTCCATACCTGCTGCTCCTGGGTTCAAGAAGACTCCAGAAAGAAGTTCTCTTTGGCTTCTCATGGGGCTGTTTCCCATCAAGTATCTGGGCTGAGTGCAGCCTGAAGAATGTATACTGCCATCCTCAGATCCTGTGGTTTGAAGGAAAGACCATATTTCTCCAGGGCTGTTTTAGTAGCTGCCAGCTGGTGCTGCCTTGAAAGAAGAGAGAACAATTTTACCTTCAAATGCAGATCACTCTACTGGTCTTTTGGGATGGCCGAGGAAAGAAATGCTGTATTCACTAAGAATATTAGTATCAACTCTTTCCTGAACATAAATTGTCTTTCTGTTAGCCTAGGCCCTATCAAGTATGCAGAAGAACCCCCCAGATATGGTCCTCAACAGCACAAAATTGATACTGCTGTCGAGAGACAAGGTTTATAGCTCTTAGTGAAAGTGAAAGTCACTCAGTTGTGTCTGACTCTTTGTGACTCCATGGACTATGCAATCCATGGGATTCTCCAGGCCAGAATACTGGAATGAGTAGCCGTTCCCTTCTCCAGGGGATCTTCCCAGCCCAGGGACTGAACCCAGGTTTCCCACATTGCAGGCAGATTCTTTACCTGCTGAGCCACCCGGGAAGCCCTTATAGCTCTTAGGGTGACATTATTAAGTTGGGAGGGTACTGTCATCTTGTCTAAGACACCTTCCCTGATGACATCAACCCACTGTGCTCTTTCACTTTTTTTGTTCCACACAGTCAGTATCATATTGTTGTTATTGTTCAGTCAATAAGTTCTGTCTGACTCTTTGGAACCCCCTGAACTGCAGCATGCCAGGCTTCACTGTCCTTCACTATCTCCTGGAGTTTGCTCAAACTCATGTCCATTGATTCAGTGATGCCATCCAACCATCTCATCTTCTGTTGCCCCCTTCTCCTCTTGCTCTCAATATTTCTCAGCATCAGGGTCTTTTCCAATGAATCTGCTCCTCATATCAGGTGGTCAAAGTATTGAAGCTTCAGCTTCAGCAGCAGTCCTTCCAATGAATATTCAGGGTTGATTTCCTTTAGGATTGACTAGTTTGAACTCTTTGCTGTTCAATGGACTTTCAAGAGTCTTCTCCAGCACCACAGTCCAAAAACATCAATTCATCAGCAGTCAGCATGCCTTATGGTCCAACTTTCACATCCACACATGACTACTGGGAAAACCATAGCTTTGACTATATGGCCCTTTGCTGGCAAAGTGATGTCTCTGCTTTTTAATATGCTGTCTAGGTTTGTGATAGCTTTTCTTCCAAGGAACAAGCGTCTTTTTAAATTTTGTGGCTGCAGTCACCATCCACAGTGATTTTGGAGCCCATGAAAATGAAATCTGTCACTTTCTACTTTTTTCCCATCTATTAGCCATGAAGTGATGGAACCAGATGCCATGATCTTAGTTTCTTGAATACTGAGTTTTAAGTCAACTTTTTCACTCTCCTTTTTCACCTTCATCAAGAGGCTCTTTAGTTCCTTTTCCCTTTCTGCCATTAGTGTGGTATCATCTGCATGTCTAAAGTTATTGATATTTCTCCCCACAATCTTGATTCCAACTTGTATTTCATCCAGCCTAGCATTTCTTATGATGTACTCTGCATATAAGTTAAATAAGCAGGGTGACAATATACAGCCTTGATGTTCTTTCCCAATTTTGAACCAGTCCATTGTTCCATGTCTGGTTCTAATTGTTGCTTTTTGACCTGCATACGGGTTTCTCAGGACGCAGGTAAGGTGGTCTGGTATTCCCATCACTTTAAGAATTTTCCAGAAATTGTTGTGATCCACACAATCAAAGGCTTTAACATAGTTAATGAAGCAGAAGTTTCTTTGGAATTCCCTTGCTTTTTCTGTGATCCAACAGATGTTGGCAGTTAAATCTCTGGTTCCTCTATCTTTTATAAATCCATCTTATACATCTGAAAGTTCTTAGTTTATGTGTTGTTGAAGCCTAGCTTGAAGGATTTGGAGCATTACTTTGCTAGCATGTAAAATGAGTGCAATAGTGTGGTACTCTGAACATTCTTTGTCATTGCCTTTCTTTGGGATTGAAATAAAAACTGACCTTTTCCAGTGCTGTAGCTGCTGCTGAGTTTTCCAAATTTGCTGGCATATTGAATGCAGCACTTTAACAGCATCATCTTTCAGGATTAGAAATAGCTCAGCTGGAATTCCATCACCTCCACTAGCTTTGTTCTTAGTAATGCTTCCTAAGGCCCACTTGACTTCACGCTCCAGGATGTCTGGCTCTAGGTGAGTGACCACACCATTGTGGTTATCTGGGTCATTAAGACCTTTGATGTACCGTTCTTCTGTGTATTCTTGCCACCTCTTCTTTATCTCCTCTGATTCTGGTAGGTCCTTGCCGTTTCTGTCTTTTATGTGCCCATCTTTGCATGACGTGTCCCCATGGTGCCTCTAATTTTCTTCAAGAGATTTCCAGTCTTTTACATTCTGTTGTTTTCCTCTATTTCTCTGCATTGTTTACTTAAGGCTTTCTTATCTTTCCTTGCTATTTTCTGGAAATTTAGTTGGGTATATCTTCCCTTGTCTCTTTTGCTTTTCTCTTCTCTTCTCTTCTCAGCTATTTGTAAGGCCTCTTCAGACACTGAGTTTTCCTTCTTGTACTTTTTCTTGGGGATGGTTTTAGTCACCGCCTCCTGTAGAGTGGTACAAACCTCATCCATAGTTCTTTAGGCACTCTGTGTAGCAGATGTAATCTCTTGAAATGATTTGTCACCTACATTTTATAATCATAAGGGATTTGATTTAGGTCAGACCTGAATGTCTGCGTGGTTTTACCTACTTTCTTCAATTTGAGCCTGAATTTTGCAATAAGGAGCTGATGATCTGAGCCACAATTAGCTCCAGGTCTTGTTTTTGCTCACTATGTAGAGCTTCTCCATCTTCTGCTGCAAATAATATAATCAATCTGATTTTGGTATTGACCGTCTGGTGATGTCCATGTGTAGAGTCGTCTCTTGTGTTGTTGGAAGAGGGTGTTTGCTGCTGTGATCATTGCGTTCTCTTGGCAAAATTCTGTTAGCCTTTGCCCTGCCTCATTTTGTACTCCAAAGCTAAATTTGCCTGTTATTCCAGGTATCTCTTGACTTCCTACCTTTGCATTCCAATCCCCTGTATGAAAAGAATATCTTCTTTTTGGTGTTAGTTCTCGGAGGCCTTGTAGTTCTTCATGGAATTGTTCAACTATCCTCTTCGGCATTAGTGATTGGAACATAGACTTAGATTACTGTGATGTTGAATGGTTTGCCTTGGAAATGAATGGAGATTATTGTTTAGTTTTTGAGAATGCACTCAAGTACTGCATTTCAGACTCTTTTTTTGACTATGAGGACTACCATTCCTTCTAAGGGATTCTTGGCCACAATAGTAGGTATGAAGTAGGTATGATGGTCATCTGAATTAAATTCGCTCATTCCTGTCCATTTTAATTCACTGATTCCTAAAATGTCAATGTTCACTCTTGCCATCTCCTGTTTGGCCACATTCAATTTACCTTGATTTGTGGACCTAACATTCCAGGTTCCTATGCAATACTGTTTTTTACAATGTTGGACTTTGCTTTCACCACCAGACACATCCACACATGGTCATCGTTTCTGCTTTGGCTCAGCCCCTTCATTCTTTCTGGAGGCATTTCTCTGTTCTTTCCCAGTAGCATATTGGACACCTACCAACCTGGGCTGCTTATCTTTCAGTGTCATATCTGTTTGCCTTTTCATGCTGTTCATGGGGTTCTCGTGACAAGAATACTGAAGTGGTTTGCCATCCCCTTCTCTGCTGCTGCTGCTGAGTCGCATCTGTTGTGTCCAACTCTGTGCCACCCCGTAGACGGCAGCCCACCAGGCTCCTCTGTCCCTGGGATTCTCCAGGCAAGAACACTGGAGTGGGTTGCCATTGCCTTCTCCAATGCATGAAAGTGAAAAGTGAAAGCGAAGTCGCTCTGTCATGTCCGACTCTGTGCAACCTCATAGACAGAATCCCACCAGGCTCCTCTGTCCCTGGGATTCTCCAGGCAAGAACACTGGAGTGGGTTGCCATTGCCTTCTCCAATGCATGAAAGTGAAAAGTGAAAGCGAAGTCGCTCTGTCGTGTCCGACTCTGTGCAACCCCATAGACAGAATCCCGCCAGGCTCCTCTGTCCCTGGGATTCTCCAGGCAAGAACACTGGAGTGGGTTGCCGTTGCCTTCTCCAATGCATGAAAGTGAAAAGTGAAAGTGAAGTCGCTCTGTCGTGTCCGACTCTGTGCAACCCCATAGACAGAATCCCGCCAGGCTCCTCTGTCCCTGGGATTCTCCAGGCAAGAACACTGGAGTGGGTTGCCGTTGCCTTCTCCAATGCATGAAAGTGAAAAGTGAAAGTGAAGTCGCTCTGTCGTGTCCGACTCTGTGCAACCCCATAGACAGAATCCCGCCAGGCTCCTCTGTCCCTGGGATTCTCCAGGCAAGAACACTGGAGTGGGTTGCCGTTGCCTTCTCCAATGCATGAAAGTGAAAAGTGAAAGTGAAGTCGCTCTGTCGTGTCCGACTCTGTGCAACCCCATAGACAGAATCCCGCCAGGCTCCTCTGTCCCTGGGATTCTCCAGGCAAGAACACTGGAGTGGGTTGCCGTTGCCTTCTCCAATGCATGAAAGTGAAAAGTGAAAGTGAAGTCTCTCAGTCGTGTCTGACTCTTAGTGACCCATGGACTGTAGCCTACCAGGCTCCTCCGTCCATGGGATTTCCCAGGCAAGAGTGCTGGAGTGGGATGCCATTGCTAGTGGACCACAATTTGTCAAGCCCCAACTGGCAAAGATATGTCCTTCAGCCACTCCATGCAGATGGATGACATGCCTGGCACCCTGGTTGTCCCACTGCTGATTCTCGTTGAGTGTGTAAACCGTCACCAGCTGTTGGATGTTGGTCAGTAAGCCACTTGTGGGCCAAGGCAGAGGCCTGCATCATATTGTTGGTAATATAGACTTTGTCATATCTCACTCTTTCCATTTTTCACTCTGCTTTCAAATCAGCATATATTTCAATTACCTGTAATGTCGCATATACATTTTATCACTATAGTAACTCTAGAAATTTATCAAAGCAAAGGCTTTGAGTCATATTCCTCTCATAATCTGCTGTGCTTTTAGAACAAGATGCTGACCCACCATTGCTGACCAGGAATTTGTTGATTGATTTACTGCCACCATGATCCTCTTTCTCATAGAGTTTGCATGATTTGCAGTTATTTGAAGGGATGACATTGCTGGAAAAGATAGGACTAGCATGACTGAGAGATTTATTAGTATCCGGAACTGTCTTGTAAAGCCTTCTGTGACCTCCATTGTGCCCTAGGCAAACTTGGCCACTCTGTTCTCTGTATTCCTTCTTTTCCCCCTACACACTTGGTTGCTCTCCTTCTCCAGTTATTTGTCTGCTTAATTACATCACCAGTGTTGATAATGGGGCCTGGCACATAGTTGACACTTAATACCTGGGTGCACGCTCCATTGTGTCTGACTCTTTGCGACCCCATATACTGCAGCTGCCAGACTCCTCTGTCCATGGAACTTTCTAGGCAAAAATAATGAATAATGAAGAATAATGCCATTTAATAAACCTTTGTAAATGAATGGATGTTAAAGAATTAATTAGTGAATATTGAGCTTTAGGAGCTCAGATGGTAGTTCAGGATGGGAAGGAGGGGTGAATTTGGTTGCAAGTCTGGCAGGTTCCTTGGTGAGTAATGGTTAGCAGACCTGACTTGCTGGAATCCTCTGTTGAATTTATCTGGGTCAGACCTTCTTGGATGGTCCTCTTTTGTGATCCAGCAGAAACTACAGGACACAGCTTTCTTGGCTTATTGCCTAGCAAAACAATATGTTAGTCTCTACAAAATGTTAGTGGATTGATTGCTGAGGTGAATACGCCCACTTGGACACAAATGGCTAACTTGGTTACCTGCTCTAGGAGTGGAAACCCTGGCAGTCTGGTTTCTCCATGATATGTAGACTCATAGGCTCTCTATACACACACACACACACACACACACACCATACGCCACTAATAATTTGCTTGAGAGTACTTTGTGCTTACTTGTTAAAGGCCACAAGATGTAGTATAAAATCCATTGCGTTCAAAATTAGAAGACACAGATTCCACTTCCAGCTCTGGTCTTTCCTGAGTGTGTCACCTTAGCAAAGTCACTTCTCTGTTTCCAGCTTCTGTTTGTAGGATGAATGTATACACTGCATGATCTCAGAGTTAAAGCTGGGAATTTCCAAGGATAGAATGGGTTGCTACTGAAATCAGTGAGGTTCCAATTGCTGGCGGTGTTTTGTAGTAGGAATTCTGTGCCTTATAAGTGTGGTATTGTTAGATGACCATCAGGGCCTTTCCAATCTAAGACTCTGCTGTTATAACTTTCAGCTGGTTTGAATTGCATTGGCATAGGCCAAACTGATGTCAGGAGAGGGAGAGGGATTACATTTTTTGCAGCGTACCACTCACAAGTGAATTAATTACCTGCCATGGCTGTTTTGATAGTGACAATGTTGTCTCCATTGTGTGTTGCTTTTCGAATTCTTTTTTCAGGCTTGTTAATTGTTGGGCATCTGTATATCCAGAAGCACACACAGCTCCACAAGCTCTTATGCCCATGCCCTTTCTCTTTACTCCTTTGACATCCTGGCTCACGGAGCCCCTTAGGACTTGCCATTTAAACTGGGGCCATGGAGCCCTGCACTGTGTCCTTCTGCAGGAGGCTCAGTTACTGGGATCTCCAGAGCCACTTAATAATTCAGTTGCCCTTGTTTGGAGAGTGATGTTCACTTGTAGTCATACGTGTCTTGTGTTGATCTCTTTTCATTGACTCAGCAATCCTGTCCTAGTGTCCATACTGCCAGAGATCTTTATTAACATTAAAATACTTCTGAAGCGTCATAATCCTAAGAGCAAAATTATGACATTGATTATATTTATTTGATTTTATTTTCCTGAACGCATAGGAGAACAAAGTTACATAGTAAGAATAAATATTTGTGTTTGCAAGAACATACATAGGTTCATGTGCACACATACAAACACATACCTACACATGGACACAGAGTCACAACTTCTGTTTAATTTCCTATTGCTGCTGTAACGAATTGCCACGAATTTAGTGGCACAGGACAAATTTATTACCTTAGAGTTCTGGAGATCAGAAGTCTGAAAAGGGACTCCCTGTGTTAAAATCAAGTGTTGGCAGAGTTACAGTCCTTCCGAATTCTTTAGAGGAGAACGTTTTCTTTCCCAGATTCTAAAAGCAGTCTGCATTCCTTGGCTAACTGCTCCATTCTTCTGTCTTCAAAACCAGTAATATCAGTTGGGGTTCTCCTCATACCCCTCTTCCTCTGAGAGTACTTTCCTCTTTTACTTTTAAGGAACTTTCTGAGAATTTATTGGGCCTACCTGGTTAATCCAGGGTGCTTTCCCTATTTTAAGGTCAGCTGATTGATTAGTAGCCTTAATTATATCTACACTGTTAATTGCCCATTGCCATGTAACGTAATATACAGGTTCTGGAGATTAGGATGGGGAGCATCTATGGGGAGGGGCATTCTTTATTCTGCCTGTGCTCAGTTGCTCAGCCATGTCTGATTCTTTACAACCCCATGGACTGTTGCCCATCAAGCTCCTCTGTCCATGGAATTCTCCAGGCAGGAATACTGGAGTGGGTTGCCAGTCCCTTCTCCAGGGGATCTTCCTGACCCAGGGATCAAACCCAGGTCTCCGGCATTGCAGGCAGATTCTTTACCATCTGAGCCACAAGGAAAGCCTATTATTCTGCCTGCCATATCTTATTGTAGTAGTGGTAATAACTTTGATTAACAAAACATCAACAATCTTACCTTGCCTTTACCTCCTTGATCTGTGACTACACCCCCAAGCACAGTCCTTTACACTTGAAAATAGTTGTGTTTTGTTTAATCAGATTTGGTATAATTTGTGGAACTGTTGGAATCATAACATTTTAAAGATCTGTTTTAATAATAAGATATTTGTATATATGTAAAAAAGTCTAAATATGTTCATTCATCAGAGGTTCTGCTAAATCTCTTTTTCATTGTCAGTGATATCTGAGTTTGGATTCAGGTCCTTTGCATTTAAAGTATTCTGGAAAGGATCATTTGCCTTTGTTATTTAATCAAATGGGTAAAGATACAGAAGAGGTTGGCAATGCGTTCATTAAACTTACAAAATCATATATTAGGTTATAGTCCAATAAGTGTGCACTGTGTCTTGGCTGGTGTCCGAAGCCCGGGGTTGGAATAATTCTAGTTATTGAGCAATGACTTGACACTTATGGAGTTGCAGGTGCACATGTGGGGAGTGGGGAGTTGCCCTGTGACCTTCTATGCTGATCAGAAGAATAGAGTCTAAGGAATAGACTTTGGTCAGAAAAATAGTTTGGTACTGTCACAAAAACTGAAATATAGATCAATGGAAAAAGATAGAAAGCCCAGAGATAAACCCACACACCTATGGACTCCTTATTGTTGACAGAAGTTGAGAATATTCAGTGAAGAAAAAGACAGCCTCTTCAATAAGTGGTGCTAGGGAAACTGGACTGCTCCATGTAAACTAATTAGAATACTTCTTAACACTGTGCACAAAAATAGACTGAAAATGGCTTAAAGACTTGAATGTAAGGCCAGAAACTATAAAACTTTTAGAGGAAAACATAGACAAACACTGACATAGAGATCCTCTTTGACCCACTTCCTAGAGTAATGGAAATAAAATAAAAAATAAACAAGCGGGGCCTAATTAAACTTAAAAGCTTTTGCACTGTAACCAAGGTGAAAAGACAACCAGGTCAGAATGGGAGCAAATGGTTTCAAATGAAGCAATTGACAGAAGATTAATTTCCAAAATATACAAGCAGCTCAGATAGCTCAATAGCAGAAAAAAACAAAAAAACTCATTCAAAAAATGGGCAGAACACCTAAACATGCTTTTCTCCAAAGAAGACATACAGATGGCCAGGAAATACATGAAAAAGTGCTCAGCATCACTCATTGTTAGAGAAATGCAAATCAAAACTACAATGAACTATCAGCTCACACCAGTCAGAATGGTCATCTTCAAAAAGCCTACAAACAGTAAATGCTGGAGTGAATGTGGAGAAGAGGGAACCCTCTTGCACTGTTCTCAGGAATGTAAATTGATTCGGCCACTATGGATAACAATATGGGGATTCCTTAAAACCTAGGAATAAAACTACAATATGTCCCAACAATCCCACTGTGAGAAAGCCATAATTCAAAAAGATGCATTGTACACCTCTGTTCATTGCTGTACTGTATACAATAACCAAGACATGGAAGCAACCTATATGTCCATCAACAGATGAATGGATAAAGCCGTTGTGGTACATATATACAATGGAATATTACTCAGCCATGAAAAGGAAGCAGTTTGAGTCAGTTGAACTGAGGTCATGAACCTAGAGGCTGTTATACAGAGTGAAGTAAATTAGAACGAGAAAAACAAACATTATATATTAACACATATGTATGGAATCTAGAAAAATGATACTGATGAACCTATTTGCAGGGAATTGACACACAGATGTAGAGAAAGGATTTGTGGACACAGCAGTGGAAGGAGAGGATGGGATGAATTTTGAGAGTATTATTGAAATATACACATTTCCATGTGTAAAATAGCTGGTAGAAGGGAACTATATTCAGTATCTTGTAATAATCTATAATGGAATAGAATCTGAAAAAGAATACATACACACACATATACACATACATATGACTGAATCACTTTCTTATACACCTGAAACTAACACAAGATTGTAAATAAACTATACTTAAATAAAAGTGGTTAAAAATAAAACTTTAAAAAATGAAAAGAAATCTTTGGATCACCCCCTCCACACACAGACAAAGAAAGGTAGTACGTTTCACCTTTACACTAAGGGTCACATTATACATTTTATATATTGAAAGTGTCAAGTATTGAATTTCCAGTACTTCAAAAGAAAGTGGAACAGAAAGGGAGAGGTAGAGTTGATATGAACGAATTCACTCTCTGACCCTGTGGTTTTCACTACGTTTGCCCATGGATGCTGGAAAAAGATAGACTCTCTTTGTTTAGAGTTACAAATCCTGCACACGAATTGAGGTTTCATTACTTGGTGGGGCATCATTCCTGGGATGGAGTTTGAGTGTAGGATAGAAGGCATGTATGGTTGGTTAGGGTGAGCTCAAGTTGTATGATCTGTTATCAGTTTAATCATTTTCAGTTGTTTTAAATTTAGTGTTTTTATCTCAACATTCTACATTCACAAAACTTTATTGGATGGTTCTATAGGCAAATTAAACCTGTACTTAGATAAATTGGAACTTACATTTTGATTTTTCTTTATTCTTGTAAATGTGGAGCCCTACTATATCTTGGGGCTTCCCTGGTAAAATTGGTAAAGAATCTGCCTCCAAAGGAGCCTGCTTGTAATGCAGGAGACTCCACCATTGTACCTTAAGTGCAGGCTGGTAGATTCTAAGATCATAGAATGTTAGAGATTGGAGTGACTTAAACATTGTCTGGCCCAGAGGATTTTTTAAAGATTTAAAAAAAAAAGGCAAAAATTGGGCATTCATTCAATGTGATATAATATTTTCATTCAATCAGGGAATATTTTAGAGTACCTGTTCTGTGCCAAGCTTTGAGCTAAGTGCTAAATATACCAAGATGACAGACTCAGTGCCTGCCTGTAAGGAATTCTTGGTCCTTAGAGGAGATAGGTATTAAACAATTAGTGTTCAGTGCTCCTGCTGGGTCTGGCTGATAGGAGGATATACAGGATAAACCAAGAACAAATAGGAAATGTCCCTAAGATTGCCTGAGGGTGAAAAAAACAAAGCTAAGTGTTTTGTATCTCTTTTCTCTAGGTAAATAAAATAAGACTAGGTCCATAAGAGACTAGCTCTTATTGCTTGCCCAGTCAGAACCTCTTTTGCTTTTTCATTCTCTGTCAACCTATGATCCTGGAAGTCTAAGATCTATTTTTTACCATCGTCCTTCTTATTGTTATTATTTATGACGGTCATTGTTTTAACTGCTCCAAGGAGATAATTGCCTTAGTTGCTAAGGCAACCCAACATATTGGGTATAAGAGCAGCCAGCAGAAAGGGTTTGCCAAATTGCAGGGCTGGGTGGGAGGTGTGGGGTGGGAGAGCAAGGAGCTCAGCTGTGGAGCTTGAAAATAGCCATGTTCAAATTATCTCTGCATTTCTTCCACCGAGGAGCGTGAAGCCACTTGGAATTCGGTGCCTGCCAGCTCCTCAGCTACCCCGACGCTTCCTGTTTTCAACCCAGCTAGTGCACTCTCTCTCTCACCAACTGTCGGTGCTCGGCCCAGGCTTCTTGGGCCTGGTTTCCAGACTCACAACTCCTATCTGCTGCTATTCAACCCTAGAGATGTTCTTGCTCTTTATTTCTGGGGTCTGCAAGGGTGGAGAGGTAGGGGGTTTAGAACCCCTCTCTAGACACTGCACATTGTCTATTTCAAACAGACCACAGTCTTTAGTGGTCTTGCTCAAGGCTATAGTCTCCTCCCTGACTTGGAGAGGGGGCCAAGTATGGACTGAGGACAATGAACTTTTCCATTTTCACTTTTGAAAATTGGAACATCTTGGGAGATCAGCTTTGCTGCCCCCATCAAGTAGATAAGTTGACGCTGAGGCAGAAGAAGGTGTGGTGACATGGTGATGGAGCAAAAGTGGCTATTTAGGCATTGAACTCAGACTTCTTTCATCTTATGCTTATTCAGTGCCATTGGCTATTGTCCTTCGTTACTATCTTAGTCTGAGGTCTTCAGGTGGTTTTGCTTCCTTCTCTTGTGTTCCCTGTTAGCTCGATTTTTGTCTCCTGGCTCCTGATCCTTATGCCAAGATAAGGAGTGGGTCCAGAGAGGATACTGGGGAAGGAAGATGCAGGAGACAACTATGTTTCATTGGCTAGTTTTGCTTGGCAACATTTGGCCATCCAGAAGCAGCTTTTGCCATGAAATAGGGTGATGGGCATGGGATAGGGCAAGGTGACAGAAAGAAGATTTGAATGGATGTTAGTGACTTCTTTCGGCAACAACTTTCTCCTCTTCTTTCCTGCTCCCCAAGCACATGCTTAGCCCCAGGATATCTGTGGGGAGGGCCAACTTGCCTCTATGTCCTTAGCAGCCTCCCGGGTGTCTCCCCAAGTGTGTCCCAGCACCCTCTAGAGCGCAGCCTCAGAGTTGATCTATCTGAGCAGGTTAAATAAACAGGTCTGTGTTTGGGTTAATTATCACTGGTTCTGTTGCTCTCCATTGCTGCTCCATCCGGGCCTCTGGCCAAGGAGCAGATGGGAGAGGCTACGTCATCAGCCCTGCCTCTTCATTGTGTCTGGCTCTCCCGCCTTCTCTCTCACTCTGTCCCTCTTTCCCTCACCCTCGCCCTCTCTCTCTCTCCCTGCCTTACCCTTCCCCATTTTCCTCCTTCTTTCTCCCTCCTCTCTGCACCCCCCTTGCTTCCCTGCTTCCCATTCCCCTCGCCCCTCCCCCTCCCTCTTTTTGCTCTTTCTGTCTCTCTCTCTCTCTCTCTCTCTCTTTCTCTTTTTGGCTGAGCAAATAGGCCAGATGGCGGTGAGGGGAACAGACAACAAGTGAGGCATGGCATATGGGGAGCTTGTTTAATTTCGGCTCCTGTAGGGAAGTAGATTGGAGGAGGTGAGCTACAAAAGCAGAAAATGGAAAGGGGAAGGGTAAAACGCGCGCGCACACACACACACACACACACAACAACTGACACACACACACACACACACACACACACACACACACACACACACACACAACAACTGACCCTTCCAGGAGGGAAAGTGGGTTCAGTTTACTATTGTTGGCCAGTGGAATCAGTTGAGAATGAAGCGACTCTAAAGTAGAAAGTACCCTTTTTGCGTCTTGAAGTTTTACCGTCTCCTCCTTTCCCACCTCATGCTATACTGCCCAGGGCTCTAGTTCTAGAGGGTGGTCAGAGAGGGGCAGCGGGAGGTGGGCAGGGTTTCTTATATAATGTGGTAAATGGCTGGCTGTTCATGTATCAATTCCAGGAAGAAGTTTAGCCAGTAATTTAGCAAGAGCAAAATAGAGGTATCTGTGGCTAAAATAAGGGGCTGAGGGAAGACTGGCCTGAGTTAACCCAGGCCCAGCTTCTACTCAGAGCTCCTTGCTTGGTTTCCTGTGCCGTCTCAGTTTGATTCAGCTCTCTCTGGGGCAACTGCCCACGTAACCATGCCTGTTCTGCAGACCCTGTCCACTGCCTGTGCTGACATGGGAGAGCCAAGGTAGGATGGCGGAGGGAGGTGTAAGGGACTTGATGGAAAGTCCTTTGTTTTCTATCAGAGTTTATTTAACCTTTTTTGTGGCTACCTAGAATGTCAAATTTAAGGCAGCTACACCTGGAGTTTCTGGAGAGATTCTGGCCTTAGCACATAAAATGGCCCACAGATCAGTCAAATGTCCTCCGCTACCCACAGCAAGGTTCCACTCAGCCATTGCTGGGGGCCCTACTCCCTAGATGCAGGTCGGATTCAGCCATCCAGGGGAGACTGGCCTGGTGCAGCACTGAGTGTCTGGCACTGTGGCCTCTGACTTGGTCTCTGAGACTGGGAGAGACCTTGGAGGCTTTAACAATGACGCTCGGTACAATCCAGGCTCCTCTGCTGTAGCGGCAGCTTGCCCCCCTTCCCTGCAGGAGCTTCCCCAGCTCCACCAGGCAACCCGTTCGGCAGCTGATAACCGGATTAGGCAGCAGAATGGGGCAGATGAGTACCTCCAGGGGCCCTGCCTGGGAAAAGAGGCTGCCTGGCCTGGCGTGGGGGCTGCCACTGTCAACACCCTAAGCCGCTGCCTCGGGCGGGATATTTGCATGTGTGTGCGGCTACTGTACGGGCTGTGCCTGGAGCCACTGGGAAAAGCAGGCGGCAGAGGTTCACACGGGCCAGGGCTGCACAAAGCCCGAGGCCAAGTGGCGCGGTGGCCCTGGCCAGCGAGTGTCGTGCGCTGGGTCCTGACAGTGGCCGAGCGCCTGTGTCCTGGAGGGCGGGAGCCGGCTCAGCTACCCAACATGCTGCCTCCTCCCCAGCCTCCTCTGCAGAGCTCTTCCTGCTTGTTTTCAGGGGCAGGCTGCCGGTTTGATCTCCCCTGAATGCTGTCCCCTCATTTGAGCCTTCGATTCTGAGAAGATTCGAGGCATTGTCCAGGGTGGCGGGATGTCGGATTGATTTCGGGGGCCTTTGTGTGGACGTGGGGCTCCTGAATGAAGCTGTTATGCGCGTCTGGGCCTGGCGGGCAGGCTGTCCGGCTGCAAGCTGGGCCTCCCTTTGTTGTGGGGGCCTCATTGAGTCCACGGAAGAGGCTCATTTCAGGGTGATTTACTACCACCCAAACACCAGCTGTCTCCTGTGCTGCTGCGCGCCCTGCCTGGCCCCTTCTTGGGGGGAATCTCCTCCCCTTCTGAAGCTCTCAGAGTCCCCACTGTTTCTGTTAAACACTGGATGGAATACACTCATATTCCTGTATGTATATATGTGTTTGTAATATATATTTGTATAAGTATGAAAACATGTTTGTGCATGGATATGTCTAATACATATATATTCTTTTTTTGCTTTCTTTTTTAGCAGAGAGCCCTGGGCAGAGGCAGGGGAAGGGGCAGGTAATCAAGCTGCTGTGTGGGGAACTGTGTCACCAGGGTTCGGATCTCAGCTCTGTCTCTCATTAGCTGTCTTACTTTGGGCAAGTCACTCCATCTCTCAAAGCCAGCTTTTTCATTGGGAAGAAAAAAAGTTCTCTTTTGATAGGAAGAAATACTCAATTATTTCTTGAAACATTAAGGTCTTTTTAAAGCTATGAGAGAAAAGAATGCACCATTTTACTCTAATGATTTTATAAAGCATCGTTGAGTGAGAAATAAAGCCGAGAGGCAATGGGAGGAGGAAGCTGTGCTAAGGGAGAAAACCTTTCCACCTTTCTAGGTGATGTGCCAGGGGCAGAGGGAGCCACATCCAGACTTGGCTCACCTTAGGGTCTCAGAGTCAAGGGCTATTAAATAGGAGCCACAATCTGTTGAAAGTGCTAAATGGACATCAAAGAGAGGCACAGGAGGAAGCCTTGGGGTCAGGGAAAGCTCCTGGAGGAGGTAATGCAGGGTTATTTTTAAGTTCAGGGTGGTCTGTAAGCGAAGAGGCAGGGAGCTTGAGTGCGCAGCATAGTGGTGGTCCTCCCACTGTGGACAGCCATCCCTGAGCTCAAAAGCTGCTGTGCACCCAAGAGCAGAGGAAGGGTGTGGATGGAGGTGGAGGACATGGCCAGACACCTAGTGTAGAGAGGCAAGTCTGCCACTTTCATTTTCGCTGGTTTGAGGGTAGATTGTCAGTCAGCCAGAGGACAGTTTAGAAGGTGACTCTAATAGTTCAAGCATGACTGGAGACTAAGTGTTGGTGCTTCACAGGAGCACTCACCGAGGTGGAAGGGAAAGACATCTAGGTCGTGTAACTAATCTCAAGACTGGTTTGATGTAGGGAGTTGGGAAGACAGGCATGGCTCTACAATGATATACACCTTTATGTAAAATAGGGCAAAAGTTGTACAAAATTCAAAGCATTGGTAGCCTGCACAGAATAAACACTAATTTAATGCCATCTGTAATGATGATGATGTTTGCTTTTTTGGTGGCCAAGTGAGCGGTTGCCTCCAGGTCATGTCTACAAATGGGGAAAGCAGGAAAAGAAGCAGAATAGTAGATTGAGGTGAGAGGGGTAGGAAGAGCAGGATGATGAGTTTTGGCACCGTTAAGTCCTCACAGATGTTGTGTAATGTAATTTCTTTGGGAGTAAGGTCTGGTGGGAATTCTCTCCTAGTTCCCCCCTCATGTCCAGCTCACAGTAGTCCAGGCACTTAATAGATATTTGATGAACTTATAAATTAATGTTTTTTCTGAGTCTTAACTCTCAGGAACTACTAGCTTAGAAATAATCATTTATTTTGCAGATGTTAAAGAGTACCAATTAATGCCACGCCCTGGGGACAACAGTGAGGAACAAGCTGGAAAGTTATGTGCCAACCTGGAGATGGTTGTCTGCTCGTATGACTGGAGAGGACTATACATGTTGTTCCTGGGTCTCTAAGGATCACCTTAGAGGAGGAGAGAGGAGCAGATGGAGCATGCCATGGATGCATAAGGCATCTAAGTTGTGCTGAAATATTTTCATGCTTTTATATAGTGCCTCGTGGCCAGAGACAGACCTTGGCATAGTGGTTAGTCACAACTGAGCCACAGCCTTAGCTGCACTCTGAGCTGTGCTCCTTGGGCTTAGGTGAGCAGCATGTGGGTCTGGCTTCCTGGTTCCTGGTGACTCCAGAGTCATCCATATAGTGCCTGCCTCTGCATACAGGTGGTATAACTTGGACTTCCTCTCGCGGGTATCTTCATGACCATGGGGGGATTTTGCTGTTGGTTTTTCCTTTGTGTGGGTTGACAATTTCATGAGCTTTTTAAACTTTAAATTTAGAGCAACTGTAGGCTCACACTTCTGGGACTTGCTCCAGGAGGTGTTACAGCAAGTGTTAGAGTCTCTCAGTATCCCAGAAAAGGGAATTGAAAAGAGCCTTAGAAATCCTCGGAAGAAAAAAATCCTCCGTTTACTGAGAATGAAAATAACTCTAGAAAGGAGAGGTGGTGGCCCAAGCCACACAGCTCGAAAATGACTGGGAGGCAATTTCACTCAGATATCCTGGCCTCCACATCCAGAGCTTGTTGAACTTCTTATGCGGTGCTTCGTGTCGCCATTCATGTGCAGGATTAAGTGAGTCAAAGCCCTTCTCTATTTCTTACTTTCCCTAAGATGCGTATTGGACAAGGTCAGCATTTTACAATATGTGGTCTGTGGAACACACTTATTCAGAGCATTAGGAGGCGTTGGAGGCCAAAAAAGATTCTATGAGCGAAACAACGGAAAAACACCTGATTAAACGAAGCTACTTTGGGAGATAGTGAAGGACAGGGAAGCCTGGCGTGCTGCAGTCTGTGGGGTTGAAAGAGTTGGACATGACTGAGCGAATGAACGACAAACGAAGCTAGATAGAATCTTTGCAGTAGGATGTCTCAAAGTCTTTACTATGTTAGTAAGTATCATGGTTTTGGAATGTGGTTGAGTTTATGGTGTTTCACAAATTCATTAGATCGCTAACTGATGCCTACTAGACCAGCTCTCCCTGGACCACTCCCGCCTCCAATTCTTGTGAAGAGGTACCTTTCTGAGCCTTTGTAAAGATGTCTCACTGCATCTTGTGCCTTGGGAGGCTGGATGGGGTTGGGAGACACAAGAAAAACTCTGGAAAAGGAAGCTTTGTGAAATATCAATTCCAGTAAATGACACTGTCCCCACCCTCGTTGTGTTAGCAGCTCAGTTGTGTCAGACTCTTTGCAACCCCATGGACTGTAGCCACCAGGCTCCTCTGTCCATGGGATTTTCCAGGCAAGAATATTGGAGTAGGTTGCCGTTTTTTCCAGGGGATCTTCCCGACTCAGGAATCGAACCCACACCTCCTGCATGCTCTGCAATGGCAGGTGGATTCTTTACTGTCTGAGCCTGCCCTCAAGAGAGAAGGAAGGGAGGCCATTCCAGTAACATGAAGAGGGATGTGAATATCTTTCTCTGAGTTAGGATAAAAGATCTCTTTGTTTCTTCACTTATCAGGAAGAACAAAGTTTGCAAATATAGGACCTGAAAAGTGAAGGGGAAGAGGAGAATAAACAAGAACACTTGTCTTCTTTTCCAGAGGAGGAAAGGGAGGAGGGCAGACAAAGAGGATATCATACCTTTATAGTTTTATCAGCTTTTGACTCATTGGTTTTATAGGATGGTTCCTGATCTTGGACAAACCTCTAGTAGCTCAGGAATCCATGGTTTTGAAAAAGGTTGATTGAGAACATGCACTCAGTCTACATCTGTTCGAAACACCCCTCAGAAGGAAGACGGTCTGTGTGGGCATTGCATACACGTTCCTGCACGCACCGAAAGAGCGATGTAAGGAGAAGGAACGGTGTCCAGTGCTCATTTCGCTTCTACCTAATTGGGTTGGTATTCCTGGACTTTGGATCCAGACATAAAGATCAGCCTTTGATAAGCTGCTCTTGGCAACTTAGATTGTGTCTATTATTTACTGGGCAACACAGGATGGATCATGTAACGAGACATATTTGTACGCTCTGCCTGGGCATGCGGCAGGACACATGGGTAGGCAGAGACTGATGAAGAAAGGTGTCTCCAGAGGCTGCAGCCGAACCCTCCTCTAGCTCTCCTCACTGTCCGCATTCCCTGATTATCTGCGTGACCACCAAGGCTTTCCTGTTTGTCAGCAGAAAAGTTATTATGGAGAGAAAGGGGGTGAACTTAAGAAGAACTGTCATGGTGATGTACTGTGTGCGTACAGAACAGCAAACGTAGAATCTCCAAGCCTCCTTCCTTTTCCATCGTGGGAAACAACGTTCCCCTGGGCCAGTCACTTAATAATACTCATGACCTTCTCTGCACCATTGTAAGATACCATCATTTCGTTCTGTTCCAGTTATTACCCCTCTCTGAGGAGGTAAGTGTAATTGGACCCGTTTTATAGAAGGGAAAGTGAAGCACAGGAAACAAATGACACTCTGGGATTCAGAGATGGAAATTGCAGTGGAGCCAGGGTATGCCTTCAGTTCTAAAATTTTATGGTGTTGGGGGAAAGAAAGGACCAAGGATTAAGCCCCCTCACTATCCAACATACCCAAATCTCTGGCTGCTCTCTGCTTATCTCATCCTTTTTCAGGAGGGAAGGAACAATTAAGGAAGCAGTTTCCTCTTTTAGCAAGGGTGTACAGAGGATCTATGCTGTCCATAGAGTCTTTGCCAGACAAGTGAAGGAAAACGGAGGTACAATGTGTGAGTCCTTTTATAAAAGAGCTTGCAGTTTGTTGAGGAATAAAGACATACATATGAAAAGTGAAGTGCCATACATCATCAAATCTAAGATGCCACAGACTCGGAGGCAATTTCAGAGATGTTAGAAATGAAAAATTGTACATTTTAGAATCAATGGGAGATGGTAGTAATACAAAGGTAAATAAAAGTGAAAGTTGGTTGTCCAGAGTTGTCGTTCACCAGTTGTTTCCCCTAATATGCCCATGTGTGATGAAGTAGCCAAGGCAGGGTACAGACATGCATTGCTTTGAGCTCACAGTGAGGCAGGAGGCCTGGGTACCAGTAGGGTGGGCTAGTAAGGGGAGGATTTATGGATGATGAAATACTTGAGCATCTCTTCCTGTTCTTATAAGAACTCCCTTCATGGGAGTTTCATGGCCTCATCTAAACCTAATTACCTCTCAAAGGGTCATCTGCAAATGTCATCACACCAGGAATTAAGGCTTTAGCACATGAATTTGGGGACATAAAACACTCAGTCCATAACAATTGGGAAACTATTTAAATTAGGTTTGGGTCCTGGAACTTAGAACAGTAGGCAGGCTTGGAGAACTTTTGAGGATCTGAATAAGGTAGAATTATTAATAAGGCTGTTTTGAGGGGCAATCTGAGTCTGCCTGTAATCAAACTTAATGTCACTGGGATTCTTCTGAGTTTACATCTCAGTTCTATACACCTGTCACAGAGTTCTGCTCTCTGGAGTATATAAGGGGAAGGGAACACATGTCCTCTGTTCTCAGGAGGCTTAGCTAGGGCACACAGAATTTAAAGTTATGAAAGATTATAAGGGTAAGACCAGTAAGATGGAAGGTATGTGAAATACTGACAACTTGTTAAAGGTGGTGAGATAGGAAATCCATGTGGGCTAGGTGAGTCGGACAAGGCTTCTTGGGGCAGGTGGGATTTATGCTGAACCTTGAAGATGGCAGGGCTTATGGAATAGGGCAGATGGAGTTGGCAAGGGCATGAGCAAATCTGTTCAGACATGGAGGAGCTGGATATTTGGGAGCCCTTGAGAGGTTTGTCCAGGTGAGTGTCATTCCAGCATTTATCTACCTCAGGGAGGGCATAACAAGGGGCAAAGGTTTTTATCGTTGTTTTTTTGTTTGTTTGTCCATGGCATAGTCAGCGAAAGGGCTGGAGATGAGAAGGGGAGGAAGCAGGAAGATGAGGGAACATACCTTTCATATCAGCATCACACTTCTCTTCCTTTCTGTGGGGAGGAAGATGGAGGGAAGTTTACAGACTTACACTTAAAAATTATAAAAATTCTTAGAGGCAAGAATTTGAGGGAGTTTGAAATGGGAAAAAAAGCGAAGGAGGGAACCTACTGGAACAGAAAGGGCAAAGCGTTCGTATTTAGATTAATGTCCTTTCTTGCCTCCTATGCCCCTTCCTTTTTTTCTACCACTGTTTGTAATTAAGCTTATAGGGTTTCAGCCTGTATGTTATTACTGTTTACAGTTATTGTTATTTGATTTATTTCTAACTTCTTTTATTTATTGTTATTTGATTAATTTCTTCTCTTTCCAATTATAATGCCAAGTCCTTGAAAGCAGGTCCTGTTTTTTGTATCTCTCAAAGCATTGGGATATGTTTTCTTTTTCTTGGTAAATACTTAATAAATTGACTTCAATGCTTTTGGGAAAGAGACAGGATGAAATTTTTAAATAAAAGAAAAAAGATTGTATACAAAGAGTAGAGGAAGAACAATCCATGTTTGTTTATTTGATTTCTCTTTATTTGGTGGGTTACCCTCCCAATCCAACTGACTTACCAGCTATATTATGAGAGACTCGAGGAATGCAGTGGTGCTCGAATGCCTGTATCGCTGGAACATTGACTGGTAGTCTGTGCTGGGTTGGCCCAGGACCCTTTTCTTCATGGACAGAGAGCCTGGACAACTGAATCTGGTATCATGAGATGCATAGTGCCCGTGTTATGCTGAGAGACATGGGCAAGCGACAGGGATGCTTCTGAAGAATATGGCAGCTCTTGGGGAATGATCTAAGGGAATGAGGGTGGGTGTTTGCCCCTTTACTTGAGTAGAGATTGCTCTCCAGCAGTGGTAACTGTAGAGTTGCAGTAACGTGATTATCTATTGCTGTCTCTACGTCACCTCACCTGTTAGAATGACTACAACTGACACATTTTATTTGTTACTTTCAGTGCCATGTGGGTGTCGTGAGAGCTCTGTGTAACTAACTGGGAGCTGAAAAGCACAACAATACTTAATAAATATTAACATTCACAGAGAAGGTTGATGGAAAGCTGGATAGAAAGCTAGATAGAGAAGCATCGTAGAGTTATAATACTGGTCCATAGAGTTTTTAACCTGGGGTCCAAGGTTGCTATAGAATCTCTTTATAGGTGGTCTTCAGGTTTTCCTCTAACCTTCTGAAATTGGTTGTGCAGTTGACAGCTTTCATCAAATTCTCAAGATTATCTGTGACCCAGAAAAGTTAGGAACTACGGCAGAGTGAAACTTCTCAGGTCTGCTGATGAGGAAACTGAGGTTTAAAAAGGGCTAATGACTTTGCCAGGTCACTCAGAGTTGGGAGAGTTTATGCATGTTTTTCGTCTTATAGTGTAACATTCTCTCTAGCATTCCTCTCTGATAGATCAAGAAGTCACCTCTTCCTGTGGATTATTTCCAAAATCCTATTGAGAAGGATGAGCCACTAAAAAGAGATGAGTGACTGATTTCCTGCCAGGCCTCTTAATTCACAAGGCTACTCTTGTGTTGGAACCAAGGTGAACCACCCACAGGCTTGCCACAGAAAAAGGATTTTGTGCAGTGAATCCTCGAACACTAGAAGGGTAATCTGAATCTGAATATGTCCTGAAAGGAGCTGTGAAAATGCTCTTTCCTTGTACCTTCCACCAGTATAAGGATCCTGACTTCCAGGGATGGCATCCTAAGAATAAGAGATAGAAACGTGGTCTGACTTGCCTAATGTCATAGAAATGTCTTTGCATAGCCTTTGAAAGAACTGTAAATTAGAGCTAGTGCTACCTCAGAAATTCTAGAAACACACCATTGTGAGCCCTCCCAGGTCATTGCTTCAATCTCCCATACCTAAGGAAGTCCCTTCCTCAAATCCCTGACATATGGGTCTTGGTCTCTTTACTCCACGAAATGGTCTCTACCCCAGACAGAAATGTTTTAGATCAGCACGAGCTTTGCATTGGAGACGAGGCGTGCAGTGTGGCAAGGTGCGTGTCCTGGTTGGAAGTTAGGGTCAAGCGTCTGGGGAGAAATAGTGAAACACAAGGATGGAGCATGGTGGACCCAGGAGAGGGGGCTGAGGCAGGGAGGGAGAAAGGAAAACAAGCTAAATCGTAGCCATGGATGGGAAGCTGGGGATCTGAGGGAGACAGAGTGAGGAAGCATGGCAGAACTCTTAGAGAAAGCCTGAGGCTGCCCCTCTCTGACCTCTGGTTAGAGGTTCATTCAGAGAATGGTGGACGTCTGGCTTCCCTTCATTCGTGGGCAGCTCAGGTGTTTAGAGAGCTATTTATTTCCTGTATGTTGCCTCTGTGCTGCTTCTTAAAATCCTATAAACTAGGTCCTTCCTTTCTTCACAGGAGAGCTTCTCCTGTATTTGGAAACAGCTGTGGTGCTCTTCCTTATCTTTAGCAACTGTAGGGTCTCCAGTTTCCAGTCACTCTGCAGGTTGTTTCTTGCAATGCTTCCTGAATGAGAGGTACTCCCTCTGTGAACGTCTTATTTAAATGTAACTCAAATGCATATGAATAAAGTGGATTCCATTCCTTCAGGTGTAGTCTGATTAGTACAGAGAAAAAGTGGAGTCTATGTTGTATATTTTAGTACCTTGATTCCTTGCCTGTGTGCTCAGTTGCTTCAGTTGTGTCTGACTCTTTGTGACCCCCTGGACTGTAGCCCCCCAGGCTCCTCTGTCCATGGGACTCTCCAGGCAAGAATACTGGAGTGGGTTTCCATGCTCTCCTCCTGGGCATCTTCCCGACCCGGGGATCAAACTCACATCTGCCTGTATCTCCTGCGTTGCTGGCAGATTCTTTACCCACTGAGCCGCCTAGGCAGCTACCTTGATTCTTTATGCTGTGCTGCCTAACCTAGCCGTAACTAGCTTTATCAGGGATAAGTCAGTTTTGGATCAGCATCCCAGTCTATGGCGATATTGTGAGATGGTTTTTGTCCATTGTTTTGCTTGGTCCTCTCTGTTTTATGTCATCAGTGGAGTTGACTTTTAGAAACAGTGATTCGTGACTTCATTTGATAGAGATATTGAATAGATCAGAATCAAGTTATGAAGTTCTGGGCCTCATGTTAGAGAAGTTCCTTTATGCCTGCCATCTCGAGTTCTTAAATTGGACACTACACACTTGTAGGAATCTACAAGTGTGGTTTCCATCTGAAGGGGACACCATCTGAAGAGTCTCTCTAGACCCAGTCAGAATCTAGAAACAGTAGACTATACTTTATCTAGTGCTGTCTAGACCCCGTCGGCCCCATCATTGTGAACTTTGTCGCTGCAGTTCTCCTTGGCTCTCCATCCCCTGCTGGACTTTGCATTTCAGCTTTATGTAGCTGTGGCTGGCCCTCATGACCGATTTTGGATAAGTTTTTACTGTTCAATCTTGAAATCCTTCCTCGGGTATAATTCTGGGATTTACTGTGATCAAAACCCCAGCATAGTGAGTAAAAGGGATTCCTTCTTCAGCCTGTTGTAGGTTGAGAGTATGTTCAAAAGGCGGATAATGATCTGCTGATCGATATTCTGTCCTAGCATCTTGACTTGAACCTTGATTTTCTGGAACTTATCCCCACAATGTCATATACCTTTAACTCATGAAAAAGGCATGCTAACTTGTTTGTGACCCTTAGATCACTAATGCATACTTTGTAAAATGAAGAAGCTTAGACTAGAATAGCACTTCTGAAAATGTTTTTCAAAATGAGATTATGTTGCTAAGTCTTATATTAAAAAAATGAGAAGGGAAACATGATTAACCAAGTTTTAAAATACTTGATTAAAAAAAGTAAGCCGGTTTCTTTATAAAGCATTTCTCAGAGCCTTCCACATGCTAATGCGCCTTCTGAATCTCCGTGACTGAGATCGACTTTGCAGTTTTCCTCCAACTTTATTTGATCTTGGAGCACTTTCAGTTGGGGCAAATATTCTGTGGCACCCCTTTTGAGAAACACTGAACCAGCTGGTTTGGGCTGAATCTTTAGGGATCTCTGTGCTGACAAGTACGTTCCTCACTCAGAGAACCAGGGGCTGGATGTGAGGGCATGTTGCTGCCCAACCATCAGCCAGGCTCCAGTGCTCACCAGAAAAACTTGCGCTTCTCCTGCGATTATTACCATGAGCAGGGCCCCTCCTGACCACATCTGAGGCTGAAGAGTGGAAGCAGCTCCCCGTGGGTCTCTCCCGCCACCCGTCCCCTCTGCTGTCTCCTTCCTGCCGTTCAGGGCGCCTGCCTCGTGAGGCTCCTTAGCCTCTGTAATGATACAGTATCGTTTTTTCTTCTTTTTTTAATAATAGAAACATCTGTTCTGCAAATTTGCCACTCTCTGTACTTCCTAGGAAGAGAGGTTTCACCTGTGGGCTGTGCTATGAATCGGAACTCGCTCCTCTTTGTGGGAGAGTGCTGGGCACTCTAACTCTGGTGTGGGACATGCTTAGAGGAGAACCAGGGAACAGTTTTATGGATTTCTTGAATTTTCAGAATGACTTTACTGATTCACAAATGTGGTGTTTTGGTGCTGTACGTATTAATGCAATGCTAAATCTGACAAAAGGCAGAGTTGGCATTTTTTGTTCTTTTTGGGGAGAGAATGAGGCACGTAATTTAGTTCACACACCTGGCTCCTTAGCTATCCAAGATAAGAAGCATTTATTAGGATGAGACCCTTTGATTTTGTTCAGCAGTGCCAGGTGATACAAAGCAGTGGGGAAGAGATTTGAGTTCATTTCTGAAATCCCTCCAGTGGCCAGAACTCCACAGCCTCCTCCCCTCTGCCCTGAGTTTGCCTGTAGGGCTTGACAAATTGGATTGAGGTCTCAGCTCTGCCACTTATTAACAAAATGGGTGATCCTGGACAAGTCACTCGAGCGCTCTGATTTTTTTGTGTGTCAGTGAAATATGATCTGAATTATAAATACTTATGGTTTTTGGTTAGTAGATTCCCAACCATCTGTGGTCCACAGTATAGCTACCCACCTGCTGGGACATAGCAAGCGCAGCATTGTATGGAGCCAGCCTCACAGCTAATGGCAGTTCTTCTACACATCCACACTGCCCACCAACTGGCATTGTACACACATAAACACGGGTGTGCGTGAGCCCGTGTGCCCTGTACCTCCTGCCAGTCTCCACTGTGGTTAATGAATTGTTACTATGAGGTTTAAATCACGTTATTGGGGCCTCCCTGGTGGCTCAAATGGTAATGAATTTGCCGGCAATGCGGGAGACCTGGATTTGATCCCTGGGTTGGGGAGACCCCCTGGAGAAGGGAACAGCTACCCAACTCCAGTATTATTCTGGCTTGGAAAATTCCATGGACTGTATAGTTTCATGGGGTCACAAAGAGTCAGCCATGACTGAGCGACTTTCACGTCATGCTAATAATAATAGCTAACTAACATCTATTCAGCACTTAGATACGTTTTGCTTCTCTGATATGTGCTTCACCTTCACTGTCTCTTTTAATCTTCCCAACAGTTCTGCGGGAAGAATTTAACGGATGATGAAATGGAGACTTAGAGAGGTTAAGCAGCTTGTCTGAGGTCATGCCACTGGGATTGGAACCCTGACTCCAGAGTCCAGGTTCTCAGTTGCTCAGTTATAAAGTATAGGAAAGCAATCTATAAGTCATGAAGTGCTCTGCAGATCAGGGACCATTGCTGTGGCTGCTGCTGCTGCTAAGGCGCTTCAGTCGTGTCCGACTCTGTGCGACCCTNCTGAGGTCATGCCACTGGGATTGGAACCCTGACTCCAGAGTCCAGGTTCTCAGTTGCTCAGTTATAAAGTATAGGAAAGCAATCTATAAGTCATGAAGTGCTCTGCAGATCAGGGACCATTGCTGTGGCTGCTGCTGCTGCTAAGGCGCTTCAGTCGTGTCCGACTCTGTGCGACCCTATAGACGGCAGCCCAACAGGCTCCCCCATCCCTGGGATTCTCCAGGCAAGAACACTGGAGTGGGTTGCTAACCCTCAATTCAAAGCATACCAAAGGATAATGAGGGGAATTGAAGTCCCCTGGTACCCCAGCCACATTCCATTTCTGGCTGGAAATAGATCTGTTACGCGTGTGTCTGAGGGGTCTGAGGTTGAGGAGATGGATGTAGACAGACCTCAGTGTAACTCTCCATCAAGAGTCCCTCTTCGAGTCCTGTTCTAATTTGTCTCTGAGCCAGGAGGCTAAAACTACTGAGGTGGAGGATGACATCGGACACCAGAGCACAGGAACCAGCAGGATACACTTCTGAGCTGTAACCAGATTAAGGAGATAAGCGATAAATCAGTCCTCAGCTAATTCCCTTGAATTACCAGCACTTTCCTTTGGGCATAAAAGCAAGCTGATAATAGATCTCAGGAACTAAATCTTGAGACTCCAAAAGTTGCATGGCTAAATAGATTTTTTTTTTTAAGATCTTGCTATTTAATAACCTGCATCTGTGAACTATTGCATATTCTGGACAATCCAGCCTTTCTGAGTGCCTCTGTCCTCTTTCTTGTTTGATGATTATTAGTCTTACAGGAAACTATGGACATGCTTTCCCATCTCTGTGTGTAAAAAATATAGACCTGGTTTAGGGGTATTTCTTCCATTTTCCACTGCTGAAAAGGCACCTTCTGGGTTCCTGGGATGCCTGCAGGGACCACCCTAGATGTGGTGTTCATGTGATGTTGGTTCGTGCTCTAAACTCAACCTCTCTTCATAACCAGTTTCTTAAAGTAACTTTCTCCATCAGAAAACATAGGTTGGGGCCTTTCCAAAGTGTAGAAAGTTGTCTTTCTTCTATTTAGTTTGTAGTTGGTGAGTTAAGTCCTTTGTGATGTGGAAGAGGAAGAGGAACAGGAACAGGAACGTCGCTCAGGCGTGTCCTACTCTTTGCGACCCCATGGGCTGTAGCCTACCAGGCTCCTCTGTCCGTGGGATTTTCCAGGCAAGAGTACTGGAGTGGATTGCCATTTCCTTCTCCCACGGATCTTCCCGACCCAGGGATCGAACCCGGGTCTCCCGCGTTGTAGACAGACGCTTTATTGTCTGAGCCACCAGGGAAGTCCCAAGATGTGGAAGAGGGACAATGTTTATTTCAGTGATCAAAATGAGTACGTTAGGAATTGACGTGGTGCTGCTCCTCATGGATTTGGAAAGGTGGCCTCTTGATTTTACCTGTGGTGATCCCCAAGAGTGATCACTGCCCTCTTTTTTTTTTTTTTATTTCAGAAGGTGTGCTTGCAGTCAGCAGACTGTTACAGTTCTGTAGTTGCCCTCAAGAAAATGCCAGGTTGGCTGAACTTGACTGCGTGGGTGATACTTTCAACATGTAAAACATAATCCCTCGCTGAAACCTTAAATTATCCAAACTGAAAGAACTTTCTGGGTCTAACTGGTTTTTCTCCGTGAGTTGGTTTGTGTTCGTTTGCTTCATTTCTCCAGTTTTGGCCTTTGAGCTGATTCTTCTCAGTTTCGTTCCTATTTCAGGTCAGTTTCGCCTTTCAGTTCCCTTCTTCCACCTTAGCCCAATAGAGTTTCATTTCCCCATACACAGTGTGCCTGGGGCAAGGTGGGAGGGCTTCATAACTAAGTCTGAAATTAGGAGATTTCCCTGAAATAGGACCAAAATATTGGACAATAAGGGGAAGAAAGCAATTTGATTTAAGAACAAATCACTCAGTAGGGATCTTTGCCCCTCATCTTCTCCCTCTATATGTAATGATATTGAAATAGATCATAGTTCTCTGTTCAGGCTACATGTTGGGATTACTAGGAACTTAAAAACAACAACAACAAGAAAACTGATACCTCTGTCTTACTCAGACCAGTTAACTAGAAATCTAGAATTGGGTGCTAGGCTTCGTACTTTCTTTTCATTGTGTCTCAGGTGATTCTTTTATGTGTGGCCAAGGTGCTTGCTGAGGACTCTCTTTGACCGTCAGATTATTGTGCTGGTGGTACCTTTGTTACAGCAGCAGGAAGAACTAGGTTACTGTGTCTGTTGGAGTGATGGTTACATCTCCTGTCAAATTGTCTCCCTTGGGTGGGTAAATAATGTTTCTGAAATTGTCTTTGTTTTAAAGTTGATCATTGGGATTATTTTCACCTTAAACTTCTCACCACTTCCTTGCAGAGCTCTCTCTCCTTGAAGGCAGGGGTGAGAAGCTGGCCCATGGGGGGCGATGCAGAGAGCTGGCCATGTGTCTCCTTGTCGGTAAGCCCAAGCTCTTGTTGCAGCAGTGGCCCATGAAACCAAATTCTGCATCTCAGCCAGCTGACCTCATTTCTAAGAAAGGAGTAGAACCCAGTGGATTTCATTAATTTTAAATGTTCCGATGGTTAATCTGAGCCAATCTGAGGTTTATACATCTCCTCTTTCCCTGCTCTTGTCTGCAACCCTGTCAACCCAAACATGATGGAAGCACAGAATGTAACCCAAACTACAAGTGTGGTGTGGGATAACAGTATGCTTTTTAGTTATTCTACAATTAGCAGACCTGGACTTTTTTTTTTTTTGAAAGTATGTGGGGAGATAGCTAGAGGTCTTCAGAATATTTTCTAACGTGCAATGTAACATTGTATGCTGACTTCTCCTATGCCATTTTTCAGACGTTTCCACTGCACCAGTTTCAGAAATGAAGGACATGGAAAAAGAAGCTAGGAGTCTCAAATTGGATTTAAATTATGTTTGTGGATATGAAAACATTTCAATTCTTTGCAAGTGGCTGATAAATTTGATTTGATATCTGTTGTACATGAGGTCTTTCATATTGAGGCTAATTATAAAAATGTCCACAACATTTGTGAGTATCTATTGTGTGCCAGGAACCAACTTAAAAACTTTACACGAAATTGTCTTTAATCTTCACCACAGAGTACTCAGTGTTGTTTTAATTTTACTGATAAATGAAGGAAAACTAAAACTGAAGCTAGGCAAGTTTATAAAACTTGTCCAAGGTCACACAAGATAGCAAATAACAGAACTAGGAGTCAGTCCAAGTCGGTCTGATCTCGGTGTTCTAGGCAGCACCCACATTCTGAAGGGTTCACTAGTCCCCCTTCCAGAGAATGTGCTCTTTGAGGAAAGGGCAGGGAGGGGTTACAGTGCTCTCATTAGGTCTTCTGGATATTAGGTCTCTTTAGGTCTTAGGGACAACCTTCTCTATTTTTGCTGGAGATTTCCTTCATATACATATTGCTTTTGAACTGAGCTTTGACAATCATAACTGCATGTGAGTTTCATAAGTGTACAAGTGGGTGGAGCCATTGTCCTCCCCCGCCCACTCCCTCCTTTTTCCCTAAAGGGAGAAAACCAGAGCAAAGGAAAAAGTGGTTGCCTTGTTTATATTTGTGTTTTCTGTGGCAGAGGGCTGGAACTCAGCCAGGCCTTCTGACTCCTGCTCCAGTGCTCTTTCCATCACTTGTGGCTAATGGTCAATCTTTATGCACAGCCTGGCCTCACAGTTGTACCCTGGCTGACCCAAATCATCAAAGACACAGAAGTAAAGAACTGGACTAGCTGGTCAGACTGGTTTTCTGGGCTTTATCTCTCACCTTGGCCAAGCCACAGTCCTACCAAGCTGCTGAACATTTTTTTTTTTTCCCCTATTTCCCTTTCTGGCATGTTCTCCTGGCCTATTACCACTCTAGCAAATCCTGCCCATTTCAGAACCCACCTCCTCAGGAACTCCAACTTGATTAGAGGCCTAATCAAGGGCTTGGTACCTCCCTTAGTTCCTAACATGTTTCTATCCGGACAGTACAACTCGTTTAGCACTTCCCACATAGAGGGTTGAGGTTTGTTCAGCTCTGAGCTATCTGTGCAGCTGGAGAGTGCCAAGTGTAGGGCAGGAGGTGGGAGTGGGAGTGGGAGTGATTAGTGTGGTTATGAGTACGTGGTTGGCCCTACCAGGTATGCACAGGCCATTTGCATTTCTCTGGTTGCTACATAGTATAGTATCTCAGTGGTTACCAGGGTATGCTGTGAAAGAAAAAGAAATTATTATTTTAAAACCAGGGATGGGTCAAGAGTTCCCATTGAGGCTGGACTGTGGGAGTGGAGCCCAGAGGAGTAAAGACTATGCAAGCTTGTTCTTGGGGGAGCTGAGTCAAGGCTTTAAGAGTGTATTTAACAGTTCCATCACCATCAACAATTGGCTTTGGCAGGAAAATAGAGCAGACATTTCTGAAGAGTGAATCTGGGTGTCAGAACTTAAAGGTCCTAAACTATTGACTTGCTGTTAGCTCTTAAGACCGTCATTCTTTGTTAAGAACCATTCATTCATCTTCTAAATAATCACTAACTGCTTATTTGGGGCAAGGCACATTGTTGTGACATATAGAATAGGGATGGTGAAAAGATAAGTTAACAGGATACAAACAATAAAATACATACAGGAGGTGCTCAATAGGCAGGTAGTGAGGAGGGAGAAATTATTCTATACTGGCTGGAGCCTCATTTACAGGAAATTTTCAATGATGAATTTAACTGGGTCTAAAAGATGTATAAATAAGTGGTGTTAGGGAGGGAAGCCTCCCAGTCCAAAAGTAAGGAAGTGTTCCAGGCACTGGGGGAATAGTGAGTGACCACACGGGCTGAAATAAATCTTGAGATTCTGAAATAGTAGTTTTAGTGGACATTGAATGCCAAGTCATGGAAGTCAAATTTTGATGGACAGAGGGGATATATTAATAAGACAGATCAATGGGGTGTAGCATCCAAATTAGTGTTCCAGGATCTTCATGTCTAAAATGAAAAGAGTTAAGTGACTGCTCCTTCTTAGCCCCTTGGTATGTGGTGAGGAACAGGGAGGTGACTGACCTTGAGGTGTCTGTATCCCTGAGGTGGAAGCAAGCATCCCAGCTACATACTGCATGAAAGTGAAAGTGGGTCAGTCTTGTCCGACTCTTTGTGACCCCATGGACTATACAGTCTGTGGAATTCTCCAGGCCAGAATACTGGACTGGGTAGCCATTCCCTTCTCCAAGGGATCTTCCCAACCCAGGGATCGAACCCAGGTCTCCTGCATTGCAGGCAGATTCTTTACCAGCTGAGCCACGAGGGAATTCTAAGAATACTGGAGTGGGTAGCCTATTCCTTCTTTAGCAGATCTTCCCAACCCAGGAATCGAACTGAGGTCACCTGCATTGCAGGCAGATTCTTAGCCAACTGAACTATCAGGGAAGCCAACACACAGCACGAATCTGGGTTATTCGAGGTTGATGGTTATTATATACGAACAATTTGGAAATTCTGGAGGGATGATAAGATGACAGTGATCATTAAAGCTGTGAAGCCCTTTCTCCAGTACTCTTCCAATGTGTGCTGAAAGCCAGAATTTAAATAATCTTGAGAAATATTCCTAAGCTTCTGATAACATTAATTACTATCTGACCTCTTAGTCACATTTGACATGTGTGGTCTTTCCCTTCCTGAAACATTCTTCCCTTGGCTTCCAGAATGGCACTCTCTTCGTTCTCCTAGCTCACTGCCTTCTCCTTTTCTGAATCTCCTGCTGGTCTCTCTTCATCTCCCTGGCCTCTAAACCCTGGAGTGCCCTAAGACTTAGTTCTCCAACCCCTCTTCCTTCTGTTTTGCTCTCTCATGCACTGAGTGTCATCTACACACAAAAACACTCAAATGTTTATCTCCACCCTGAACTCTAAATTCATATGTCTATTCTATTTTTCAGGGTAACTAGAATGATCCTTTAAAACATCAGGCAAATTAGGATACCCTTCTGCTCCAAACTCACCAATGGCTCCACATTTCTTTCATGCAGAAATCAGCTCTTTGCAGTGACCTACAGAGTCCTAAGTGAGTTGGCCTTGTTACCTGTCTGGCTTCATCTCATTCTGCCCTACCTTACAGAATACTCTGAGCAACATCGCTTCTGACTTTCTCTGTTCCTCTTAACTTGCCTTAGTTTTATATCTAGTACTTATCTCTGTCTGATGTACCATGCATTTTCCTTGCTTCTTTACTTATTACCACCTTTCTCTGTTAGAATGAAAACTCTGAGAACAGGGGCATGTCTCTGCTCACTCTGTGTCTTTGTATTAGAACAGTGCCTGGCACATAGTGGTCACTGATCAATGGCTCGATAAGCATTTATAAAATGATTCATGAAATGAACTTCTCTGAAAACAGAACTCAGGCAGTCTGGGTGAGGATCTAGTCAAGGATGAATTTTGTCCATGGTCACAGCAAAAGATAGTCCACAACCCAGAAGCCTTGAATTGAGACCAGGTTTTACTGCAAACGTGCTCTGTGGTTTGGAGAAATTTGGGAGTAAATCCATTTGTGTTGCGTGGATGCTAATGTCTTACCTACAAGACAGAAGTAAAGATCAGTTGAGGAGATAGATACACTTTTGCCAGTTAGATGGCTGGTCCTTTCCCCTCTCTGTGAAAGGAACTAGGCTTGGCTCTTTCCTGCTAAGAGAAGGGTATGTGTCCCGTACATTTTGTTTGTCTTTCTTTGGCACAAGACAGTAACATGGGGTTTTTGTTGTTGTTGTTGTTGTTTCTAGCTTTAAGCAGATATTTTGTGGGTGGATGTTAAGGCATATGGCTTTTGGAGGCATGGTTTCTTATTTTATCCTTTCTTGTTTAGGTATTTTTTGGGTTCTGTTTTAATGTGATAAATGGCTAGCGACTTCCCTGAACCCTGTGGAAATGGTATCCAGGCTACAGAATAATTATTTAGTGAATCTCAGATCCAGTGTATGTTGGTGCAGGTCAAATTAATCATTATTAGTCATGCCTTCACCGACAGTAACCTCATCCCTTGCAGAAGTGCTCCTCTTTTATCAAGAGATAATAGCTGTGAGGCATGGCTGAGCCCCACTCTAGTTACATTGTACGGTGGCTTTACCCATATCTTGTCAAGAGAGATAAAAGCACATAGCCAGAGTAAAATCCAAAACAAAGCCACCCGTGAGGTGCTTTCTCTTTCTACCGCGGCTGCCTACCATAGGAATTCAAGTTCCAGTATTAAAAAGTAAAGAAAAGGAAGGAAAAGATGAAAAGAAATGTGCTTCCTTCTCAAAAGGAAGAACATAAATAATCGTAATAGTAATTAAAACAATCTTTATGGTGTGGTGTTTACTGTAGTAGGTCTAAATCCACATGCTTGCTACCCTGGTTCCCTGCCAATACTTGGATTTTGGAGACAGCAGTCTCCATATCTCCAAACCCCTTACTATCTTAAGATATTGCCCAATCTGAAATGTGTGTGAAATGGCTTCCAAGAACAAGGTAAGCCTGGAAAAAGTTGATAAAGGAGCCTCCTCTTCAACTTCAGTCCAATTTGAAATGCAGAACATTTGGAAAATAGAGAAGGATGTGATAGGCGGGCAGAAAACAGGGAATCAGGGCAACTAGCTTCAATTACGGTTATGAGATTTTAGGAAAACACTTAACTTCTTGGAGCCTCGTTTTTCACATCGGTAAAGTGGATTGGTCACATGGAATATGATTTCGCCTTAAAAAGGAAGGAAATTCCGAGACATGCTACAATGTGGGTGAACCTTGAGGACATTAAGCTAAATGAAACACGTCGGTCACAGAACAGAAACTGTGCGGTTTCGCTTATGAAGTACCTGGAGTAGGCAGACTCACAGAGACAGAGAGTAGAGTGGTGGTTGATGGGAAGTGGAGACAGGGGTAGGGAATGGGGAATTTGTGTTCAGTAGATGCAGTTTCAGTTTTACAAGATGAAA
The DNA here is from genome assembly GCA_006410615.1 of Neotragus moschatus. Classification (NCBI taxonomy): domain Eukaryota; kingdom Metazoa; phylum Chordata; class Mammalia; order Artiodactyla; family Bovidae; genus Neotragus; species Neotragus moschatus. The sequence continues at coordinate 425,371 of SJYA01002865.1, forward strand.
AGAGGATGGATGTTGGTGATGGGAGGACATCAGTGTGAAGGTACTTAATGCCACTGAAATGGACACTTAAAATGGTAAATTTTATATTATGTGTATTTTACCATACCTAAAAGTTTTCCATTAAAAAAGGAATAGTAATTAATAAACTCTAAAAATTATATCTTAGAGTCTAAAATTTATTGTAGTCCCTCAGTTGGTGGGGAGTCATTAAGTGGAGAAAGCAGTGGAGGCCAGTCTATATAGGGTCCTAATATATTTGGAAGTAAGCGTCATATTTCAACTAGGATATGTCTCTGAAGGTCTGCTTCATGAAAGGGAGGGTTTTTGTTCTGTGTGCTCTCACAGAGCAGATTTAGAACCAATAGGTAGGAGTGACAAGAAGGCAGAACTTTGTATTAAGAATAGCTTTCTTTTTAAAATAAGTAAAAAGGCTGTCCAAGATGAATGAGCTTCCCCAGGAAGAAGTCCCCTCCCTCTAGCAGAGGTGTTGAGCTCATGTGGTCATGAGCAGGCTCCTTTCCACTCCCGTGGGATGCTGGATGACGTAGCACTAAATGGTCTGCCTAAGGTTCTGTGGTCCTCTGTTCCTTCCTGGTCATGGCTTGAATGCTTTTCTTCATTCCTCCGAATAACAGCATCTATTACTACAAAGGAAAACACCGCTCTGAAGTTATTAAGGACTCCACAGGTTATATGGTAGTGAATTGAATCGTCTGGGGACAGATTAAATCCATTTTATTCTCAGGCAAGTCGCAAACTGTAACTTGGACCTCAGGGGTTTCTAGGGCAGCATAGGGAAGAAAATTAGCAACTCAGCTCAACCAAATTGATATCAAGCTTAGGACATCTTTACCTCCTTAAGTTGGTTATATTAAATGCTTGTGATTAAAAGACTTTCAAAAGACTTCATGGGTAATTAAATTGCATTAAGAGTTATATATGCTTATAACTTAGCCTTAGTGATTAGTGCCAATATAGGCCATAAGAATCATAATTCTGGGCTAGATGTATACTGTTTGATACAGTGTGAAAGTTATTCCTCAAAAATTTGGCATTATCACATTTCCAAGGTGAATATCAAGTGCTTTTTGTGTAATTCTTGGGAATAAAATGAAATAAGTTTATTTTATGGGGTCTGTCTCAGAGAGCCTTTAATATATATTCTGTTTTTGGGCTCATCAGTCTTCTGCCTCAAAGTTAATGAAGTGATAAATTAAAGGCACAGTCCACTCTGGAACAGACTCGGTGTCCCTAAACTTTTGGTGAGATGAAAACTGGAATCTCAAAGCATCTGCTAACTACCTTTATCACATGACTCACTAAAGTTTTGGAATATTCCAGTGCATTGCCTTTCCCATAACAGAGTGTGAGCTTCTTGTGATGAGGATTCCTGTTACTTTGGCCTCCATGTCTCTGTGTTCCAGCAGAGTGGATGTTCAGCAAATTAGAGAATGAATAATGAAGGCGAATGTCTGTCTCCATCCCCTTGAAGAGAACTCACAGCTGATGTCAGGGTGGCTGGTGGTCTTTGAAATGTGATTTGGGGCGTCCTGAGTGCCTCCGAGCCCAATGTTGGGTACCAAGAGACTGCTAAATGGATAGGACCCCTTTCTAACCACAGAGCTCTGCTTTTATCTCTTTTACGTGTTAGGGTCCCATGTAAAGTTTTCTGTAAAAATATTCTGTAAAACACATACACACAGATACTCAGAACATCAGGAAGTGCTTTCAGGAGGTGTTTCTGTGCCTGTGCATAGCTGGTGTGCTGGCTGTTACAGAGCTTGGGGTAAGAGACAATGTTTGCAAGTTTCTCCACTTGGTTTAACTCTCTATTAAGTGCTTTTTTCCCCCTAGTCTGGAAGTGGGCTGGCTGCAACACAAACTGCTTCATTAGAGATCTGTCAAGACTAGCTAAGAATTTTATTCATGTTTACCAAGTTGTGGGTGATTACCAGGTGTTTTGTTCTTTTCCTTCTAAGGAGATTTGAATTTCCCATTAGTGGATTTATAGTCATCAGTGCTTAACCATATCAGACAATGAATTAGCATTCAGTAATAAACCTACAGTTTCTAAATTGTTTGCAAACCCCCTACAATGTATAGAGAGATGTATTTCACCAAGGACTTTGTTACTTTGACAGTTGCCCCTGGTGGCTCAAGAAAATCCTGTGGAAATCCTTAGGAATAAGACAGAGACTTCTGGCTCTGTAGTCATCCACCGTACCTACAGGGAGGTGATAGACTGATAAACTCATGGACTCGTATCTCTGCAAAGCGCTGTGTGAAGAGAGATGGGCAGTGTGACTTGTGGCTATACTACGCCTGTTTGTGGCTTTCTTTAAGTGACAGAGGAAGAAGTTGCACTAGGAGTGGGGGAAAGAGAAGAAATAAGCTGGAGGGTTAGCTCAATGGTCAGAGCTGAACCTGCACTGCCAAGTGTCTAACTCTGGGCTTTGGTAAGGTAGCTGATCCAGAAGAGGAATTCTCACCTGTGAAGGGTTCAAAGGGCCCCACAATTGGATGTTTCCCATGGGAACCTGGATAGATCCTTCTACTTAACACATTCCACCACCTCCCTTTTTTAAAAAACTTTTTCTCTCTTTCTTTCCATGGTAGCTCAAACTCAGAAACTTCACCTAGCCTGAAACTGATATTTACTATTTAGTACTGGTTCTAAAATCCTCAAATTCCTTGGGAGCAAAAAAAAAAAAGCGGGGAGGGGCGGGTAGAAGTCCTGATACTTTATTCACACTGCAATATGGTCTTTTTAAAATATGCTCTTTGGTTCTACTGGATAAATAATTTCCTAGAGATGTGTCAGAAGAGACCCACCTAGATGATCTCGACTCAGATCAAGTTCTCCTGAAAATTCTGATCTTCTAAATGCTTTCTCCTTTGCTTCTACTTTACGTGGAATTCAGTGTCTGAAAGTATATATTGAGATAAAAGTGAGAATGGGGAGTAAAAAATTACAAAATTTATTCTTTCCTATGATTATTCTTATAAAGAAATCTGGTAAAAACAAAGAGAAAAAGAAATTGCATGTAGAACTCCCTTTCCTTTTCACCATATGTCATACAGAAATTCACTTAGGGTCACCTTTGTACTGTTGGGGAATGGAAAAGACTGACGGCTGACTGGCAGTCTTGTATGTACACATATGTATGCGATTGCCATGAGGATCCTCTTTCCTCATTGGCACCTGACACCGCCTATGTACCTGTATGCCATCTAGGCCATGCAAACAAAGACACCCCAGTTTCTTTGTGGGCTCACTACAGACATTTACTCACAGAAATTACGGATTTTTTACTCTCAATGCTGCCATCAGAGAAAACCCAAGACTGTTCCTCACTGCTAGCAGATCCTGAAAGTTCTTCAAAAGTAAAAGGAAAATATTCTCTCCAACTCTTCCTTCCCCTTCTCTCATCCCAGTTGAGAAATAAAACACAAAAGTTACACATTCTTTGGGAGAGACACCTCTGGTTTTTGTTTTTGTGTTGTTGTTTTCAAACTAAAGTGTCAACGACTGGTAACCGATTTGTCCCTAAGAAGAGTTAGAAAGAAGACAGGATAGCCTTGTATCCAGCATATTCAGGAGAGGGCAGGCACAGAACCAGGAATAAAGACTGAGTGGAAGCTGGGAGCCTGGAAAATACAGCATCTCCTGGAATTGCCCAAGCCTGGCCCTGAGATGGTAGAATAACAGCCTTACCCCACCTGACTGTAGATCATTTTGCCATCATGCATGTTCTACTTTAATTAATTTTATATTTTTCATCTGCTTCTTTCTTTAGGTTGTCCTTTCATTCTAGAATTTTGGTATTTTTTGTAGTGTCTTTGGAATTGCCAATGGATTATTCTTTTTATCTTTTGTACCTCAGTGGTACAAATGAAATGCCTTACTCTTTTTTTTTTTTTTTTTTTTTTAGTACTTGCTGGAACAAAATATTCCCCAGTCTCAACTGTTCAGAAACAGTTTACAGAAATTTTTTTGAGTCATTACTTCAAACGTTTTCAACAACTTAATACAGATGTCAGGTAAACCAAATTCTATTGATATCATAAAGTAGGAGAGACATTATAGAACAGAAAGTAGTCAGCCACATATTTTATAAAAGCGCTCCTTGGAAGAAAAGCTATGAGTGACCTAGCCAAGCATATTAAAAAGCAGAGACATTACTTTGCTGATGTTGAGACCTAACATATGCCATGATGGGCTTTAAGGCCTAAGTTCCATTTTATCAAGAAGCTGAGTAATTGCCCCGGAGGAACTGGGATCATCTTCCACAGGGGCCAGGACTTGACCAATCAGCATGGTCCCCGTAGCCTGGTCTGAGCCTATCAGAACTTAATGGACCTCCCCCAAGAAAGTCTGGGCATGTGAAAATTTAGCCAATTAAAAGATGCAAGAAACTCTTGTAACCAATCTGCCCTTGCCAACTCCTTGTCTTTGTTCCAAACCTATAAATACTACTGTAATTCAGGGCTCGGAGCTCTTGCCCAACTCCACTGCGCTGGATGCGGTTTGAGCCCTAGCTCGAGCTAGCAATAAACCCCTTTTTGCTTTTGCATTGCTGTGGACGTTTTATTCTCTCAGTTTTGGGGACTTGGACTTCGGGCACAACAGCTGACAAAGGTCCATCTAGTCAAGGCTATGGTTTTTCCAGTAATCATCTATGGATGTGAGAGTTGAACCATAAAGAAAGCTGAGCGCCGAAGAATTGATGCTTTTGAACTGTGGTGTTGGGAGAAGACTCTTGAGAGTCCCTTGGACTGCAAGGAGATCCAGCCAGTCCATCCTAAAGGAAATCAGTCCTGAATATTCTTTGGAAGGACTGATGCTTAAGCTGAAACTCCAATACTTTGGTCACCTGATGGGAAGAACTGACTCATTGGAAAAGACCCTGATGCTGGGAAAGATTGAGGGCAGGAGGAGAAGGGGATGACAGAGAACGAAATGGTTGGATGGCATCACTGACTCTATGGACATGAGTTTGAGCAAGCTCCAGGAGCTGGTGATGGACAGGGAGGCCTGGCGTGCTGCAGTCCATAGAGTCTCAAAGAGTTGGACACAACTGAGCGACTGAACTGAGAGTGGTAGTAGGAAAAGATGGTTTGGAGAAGGTGCAGGGATGGAGGCATGCCTCCAAGACCCAAGACTGTCATTTGAACACAGTGCAGAGAACTGCACGGCACTCTGAATGGGCTTCTGAGACAGCTGTGGCCCATGGTTGGTAACTGTCACAGTGGCCTGCTGCAAACTGGGCTGCACGTCCTGTAGCACATGCAAGGGGGCCAATACTGTGAGCTCTAATTTCCTCTAACACCTACTTGTAGAGACTGCTTTTCAGATTGCAGACTGCATCAGAATTACCTGGGAGCTTTTGAAAAAAAAGTACAGATTCTCAGGATATATTCCAGACCAACTGAATCAGAATTTCTGAGGGTGTGACTGGGGGAAACACACACTCACACACAAACATGCACACGTGCACACATTTTTACATTTCCCGGGTAGGCAGGTAAGCAGCAGCATGGGAAACAGAGGGAATGGACAGAGAGCTTACCCTTGCCAGTGGGCCAAGAGCAGCTGTCCAATCTAGTAGGTTCCCCTTAAATGCCTGGGGCTCTGCAAATGGGCATTATTCATCTGGGGCCTCAGGCAGAGATGGGATCTCCATGCATCTGGACATAAGGGTGGTGGGGACAGAGCTCTCCAAGTGAGAAGGACTCACACACAGAGGAGCCCATTACTCTCCAGCCTCCCTCGGGCTCCTTGGGACCAACCTTTGCCTGGGAAAGTCAGCAGAGGGCGGAGGCAGCGTTGTGCCCTGCATTCTCATCAGCATGTGACCCTTCCGGTTCTTATCAGAATCTGTGGGTACTTCCTGCTGACAGGCCTCCCGAGGGGCAACAGAAACAGAAGCCTGCTGGGAAGGGAATGGAAGAGAAGCTCTGTATTGTGGATTCGGTATCAGTTCTGTGGTTTCCCCCCAAGGGATAAATATTGTGCTTTGCAGCTTATATGAGGGAACAGACTTCCTATGTGTATGATTCCAGGAAGAGAGTTAATAAAACCTCCTGATACCTTGCCTCCATGGCAGCATTTATTTGTCTAGCAGTGAGGCTGTGTGCTGTTCATACAGTACTGGTGTTAGGTTGACATTTGCTTTGACCTTTAAACTTTCTGCTTCCTCCTTCTCCGTCCTCTCCCTGACCCACCTCCCCGCCTCCTGTTGTTCCTCAGCAAGTGAGTTTGATCTTCTGTGACCTGGGCTTTTCCACAGGTTGACTCTCCCAGGCTTGGATGGGGTGGGGTGCAGGCTTTTCCTCTTTTCTCTGCACAAAGGTCATCGTATGACTGTAAAATTATTGTCTGGTGGCAGCACAAGCAGCATTTCTCATGTGGGGAGTGTGGAGAGCTTGTTTATTCTTTAAATAAGAAAAGGAAAAGAAAACACCTCCAGAGTCCACATCTGNCCTTGGACTGCAAGGAGATCCAGCCAGTCCATCCTAAAGGAAATCAGTCCTGAATATTCTTTGGAAGGACTGATGCTTAAGCTGAAACTCCAATACTTTGGTCACCTGATGGGAAGAACTGACTCATTGGAAAAGACCCTGATGCTGGGAAAGATTGAGGGCAGGAGGAGAAGGGGATGACAGAGAACGAAATGGTTGGATGGCATCACTGACTCTATGGACATGAGTTTGAGCAAGCTCCAGGAGCTGGTGATGGACAGGGAGGCCTGGCGTGCTGCAGTCCATAGAGTCTCAAAGAGTTGGACACAACTGAGCGACTGAACTGAGAGTGGTAGTAGGAAAAGATGGTTTGGAGAAGGTGCAGGGATGGAGGCATGCCTCCAAGACCCAAGACTGTCATTTGAACACAGTGCAGAGAACTGCACGGCACTCTGAATGGGCTTCTGAGACAGCTGTGGCCCATGGTTGGTAACTGTCACAGTGGCCTGCTGCAAACTGGGCTGCACGTCCTGTAGCACATGCAAGGGGGCCAATACTGTGAGCTCTAATTTCCTCTAACACCTACTTGTAGAGACTGCTTTTCAGATTGCAGACTGCATCAGAATTACCTGGGAGCTTTTGAAAAAAAAGTACAGATTCTCAGGATATATTCCAGACCAACTGAATCAGAATTTCTGAGGGTGTGACTGGGGGAAACACACACTCACACACAAACATGCACACGTGCACACATTTTTACATTTCCCGGGTAGGCAGGTAAGCAGCAGCATGGGAAACAGAGGGAATGGACAGAGAGCTTACCCTTGCCAGTGGGCCAAGAGCAGCTGTCCAATCTAGTAGGTTCCCCTTAAATGCCTGGGGCTCTGCAAATGGGCATTATTCATCTGGGGCCTCAGGCAGAGATGGGATCTCCATGCATCTGGACATAAGGGTGGTGGGGACAGAGCTCTCCAAGTGAGAAGGACTCACACACAGAGGAGCCCATTACTCTCCAGCCTCCCTCGGGCTCCTTGGGACCAACCTTTGCCTGGGAAAGTCAGCAGAGGGCGGAGGCAGCGTTGTGCCCTGCATTCTCATCAGCATGTGACCCTTCCGGTTCTTATCAGAATCTGTGGGTACTTCCTGCTGACAGGCCTCCCGAGGGGCAACAGAAACAGAAGCCTGCTGGGAAGGGAATGGAAGAGAAGCTCTGTATTGTGGATTCGGTATCAGTTCTGTGGTTTCCCCCCAAGGGATAAATATTGTGCTTTGCAGCTTATATGAGGGAACAGACTTCCTATGTGTATGATTCCAGGAAGAGAGTTAATAAAACCTCCTGATACCTTGCCTCCATGGCAGCATTTATTTGTCTAGCAGTGAGGCTGTGTGCTGTTCATACAGTACTGGTGTTAGGTTGACATTTGCTTTGACCTTTAAACTTTCTGCTTCCTCCTTCTCCGTCCTCTCCCTGACCCACCTCCCCGCCTCCTGTTGTTCCTCAGCAAGTGAGTTTGATCTTCTGTGACCTGGGCTTTTCCACAGGTTGACTCTCCCAGGCTTGGATGGGGTGGGGTGCAGGCTTTTCCTCTTTTCTCTGCACAAAGGTCATCGTATGACTGTAAAATTATTGTCTGGTGGCAGCACAAGCAGCATTTCTCATGTGGGGAGTGTGGAGAGCTTGTTTATTCTTTAAATAAGAAAAGGAAAAGAAAACACCTCCAGAGTCCACATCTGCTGTGGGCTGTGCAGGGCTGGGCTTCCCGCCTTGGCTGCAAGGCGGCCCGCTGCTCCTTGGACCCTGGCCCCAGCCCAGCACAGATAGGGAGCTGCAACTCTGGGGAGGCTGGTGCTTGTCGGGGAAGGAACATTCTTGGCTCCAAGGCATCTTCAGGACCTGGGGGTATTTTCATAAGAGTGTAACCCCAGGGCTAAAGGAAAATTCCACTCTCGGGAAGTACGATACTTCTGTTCTTGGTCATCTTCTCAAGTTGCTGTGTGTTGTGTTTTAACTCTCAGGCTTTGCACTGGGACTGACAGGGTTTGAATTCAGCTCTACTGGGTAACCTTAGGTAGGTTATGTAGTGTTTCTCCACTTCGATTTTCTCATCCATTCAGTGGGATTCTTGGGGTTATCTTGAGAATTAAATACATGATACATATATAAATGCTTGGAATAATAGCTGGCATAGAATAGGCACCCAAAGCATGATAGACCCCGATATTGTGATTCATCCTTAAGTATCTCGTACCTAAAAGAATCTTTGATTCTATTTGTATTTTTAGAATGCAGTTGAGCTTTTGAAAATGTGGATTTCCGTGTAGAAATGTCTAGGAGGGGTTCATGTGTTCTTTAAATTCCTTTTGCTTTCATCATGTCTGTTGAAGACAAGAGGTGCTTTCTTCCTGCAGATCCAGAGCTATTGCGGTCTCTCCTCTTCCTCCCTCATCTACTCGTACTATCGAATAGTGCAAGTTGCTCAGTCGTGTCCGACACTTTGCGACTCCATGGACCATGGACTTCTCCAGGCCAGAATACTGGAGTGGGTAGCCATTCCCTTCTCAAGGGGATCTTCCCAACCCAGGAGTAGAACCGAGGTCTCCTGCATTACAGGCGGATTCCTTACCAACTGAGCTATCAGGGAAGCCCCCCCATTGAATAAGGGTTCATCATTATCCATCTGTGGCCTACAGCAATATTTTCTAAAGTAAGTTGTAGACTGTAGAGGAAGCCTGCTCACCAAGGCACTCCTAGATTTCCTGCCTACAGAATAGACTCACCCAGCTGTCCCTGCTGGTATTTCCTATGCTCTGAGCAGTCTTCCTTAGAGAGAAGACATCCATGGAGGGAGCCCTTGATGGCTTCACCCCTAACCTGTGGGTCTTAATTGCAGATATGCCCTCAAAGATATGCCTCATGGGAAGGCTGGCTCAGGCTAGGCACAAAGGAAAGGGTAAGAAGGAGACCCAAGCAGAGCTGCCAACTGGGGAGGATTGTGCAGGTTGCCAGGCAGTTGCCCACTGTGGACAGCATGCTGAGGTTTCGTTTTAATACATCTGTGCTACATCAGCAGAAAATTGTTTTCCTCTTGCTCTCAGAATGTCGAGTAGTGATAGTTGGGATGTCTTGGAACCTCACTCTTTCAGTGCTTATCCCTGACTGATGGGAACCAAAACCAACAAATAAACAAATGTCAGTCCCGCTGCTTAGGGGCCTGCAGAATATCTCAGGCTAGCTGAAGAGAATGAGTGGTCTTAAGCCAGGTTCATACTTCAGATTCTAAGTAAATAATACTCTTTCTCTCTGCATTTCCCCCTACTCTTTCTGAATGTGTATGTATTTGTTTCTTTCTTGGCATGGCCTGATGAGGAAAAAAAGGCAGAGCTCTTGGATGACATGATAACATACTCTCCTATCCCTCCATGACTACTTCTCATAAGATAACGTAGTCATTGAATCAGGTTGAAAACAAAAGCCTGAGCCAGTGGTAGATCAGAGTTATTGAGGGGCAAGGTGAGAAGGAAGAGGGAAGGGCCTGCGATTTATGTGCTAACTTGGGTTGAAAATGGGCTTGGTTTGCTATAGGCGGTGGCTGTGACTTTGAAGATGTTCTTATTAAAAGGAGGATAGTCTTTACTGCCTCCTTAGATGTAGGCATGAGTTTCAGCAGTTAGGGGAATTTCAGTTGGAATGAGGGGTAAGGGTATGGAAACTCCTTCTATCCAGGGAGCTTCAGTGAAACATATGTTATGACGTCTGTCATTGGAAGTACCCTCTGGAAGAGGGTGTTGGTGTATGTGTAAGTGTGTGTGTGTGTGACCTGAATATGTGCATCATGTAAAAGATCTACAGAGACATTCTGATGACCTGCCTCTGATCTTTACCCCTCGCCAACATGAGCATTCAGGGAACCACTGGTATTTATGGTGTTCACTGGGTATGACATATGCAGGAGATTAGCAAGAGTTGTCATGCAGAATGTGACTTGCGAACAGATGATTTGTGGATATGGAGGGACTGCCTGGGACTATGGAAACTTGAAGCCGGAGGTAACTTGAGGGTCATCTAATCACGTTCCTCTACAGGCATTCTGGAAGATACTCTTCAACCTTGGCTTGAAAAATGTTAAGCAATCCAAGAGAGTCCAAGCCAGGAATTGACCCTGGGTCGTCTGATCCCAGAATTCACACTCCTGACATTTAGGCATCCAGACAAATGATAGTACCCTCTCAATCTGAGTGAATCACATATCCCTAGGTACTTAAAATGAATTCATGGGATTCTACATTTTTACTTGGGTTTTATTTTAAGTCAAATCACTTCAAAGTTGGCACAGTGCTTTGCAGAGAGGATAATGACAAGGTCTCTGGAGGTAAATTTAGAATTTTTTTTTCCTGAAAATGCTAATGAGAAACTCTGAGAATGCCAGTACTTCCAATCAGTGTACCTTGCTTTTCTACTGAGATTCTCGCCAGAAATTAAAACCCTTGGCCTGTGACCTGGATCATTTTTCTTTTAATTGCTATTGGAAAGTGATTCTAGTACTTATTCATTCAAAATATTTTTGACCAGTTACTTTATACAGGCTCTGTAAAAGGTCCTCCAGATATAAATTTGAGTAAAATGCTCTTCCTCTCCTCAAAGGAGTCACCATCTTCTGGGAGAGACAACATGGATATTTCTGTGTGACAAATGCAGTTAGCAGGATACACGAGGTACTGTGGGAACAGAGCCTGGGAAGCCAGGAAGGTTTCCAGAGGAGGTAATATAAGGTTATGATGTCTAGACTCCTCTCTCTTTCTCACTTGTGTGCCTATAAGAATTCAGTGCTCAAATTTTTGGTTACTTTTGTCTGACATCAGTTCCTCTACAGTTGTGTTTTCAACAAATGAACTAAGCACAACTTTTGTCTACCTTAGTGTCTTACCTCTTTTCTATAGTAGTTTTATTTTACCTCTTAATTCCCTTACTCAATCCAAGTAATTAGGATGGAGCTTAATTTTCAAATTTAGATCAATTAAGGAAGCTTGGAAAGCTTTTTTTTTTTTTGAACACATTAACTTTTGACCATTTCTTCATTATCTTACCCTGAAAAATAATGAGTTGTAGATATTAAACTTAAAATGATGGAACTGGAGACTACCAGGTTTGGAAGAATCATAAAAGGCCATCTTGCCGAGCGCTTGTGTGTTATACATGACACATCTCTCATCTCGGTGAGCCTAGCTCAGTCACCCAGGTAGTTAGGCTTGGGTGGATCTCTGCTCAGACCACTTTCTTTTTGATCCCCATCAGTTTGATCTCTACTTAAACTGTTTGTCACCTCTGGAATGATCTTGATTCTGTCTCTTAAGTGCCCTTCAGTATTCAGTGAACAAGTGCATTTTAAGTGAATGGCTATTTACTTACACCGCTCTTTTGTCTCCTATGAAGCTGTGAGGTATGATCATGCATGCAATGCTTCCCTGTCGATTAGGAGGGGTAGTATGAATGGCCACCCACTTCTACTGGCAGTGTGTGGATAGGCAGTGAGGCCTGGCATTACGTCAAGATGCTCTTTTTGAGAGCCCTGTCAACACTGGTCTTTTTTCCCTCCTCCCCTGTTCATGGTAAGTAGGCACCCAGCCCCAAGTGTTCACATCGGTTGTTCCCTGTTGACGTTAGGACTTCAGGGCCCTAGCTCTTTGCTCCATAGCACAGCCCATGCTTTCAGTGGATGACCATTCAGACTTAGCCTTGATTGATTCTTTTCCTAAAAGGCCAAAGAGAATACGATTTCTAAACTAGATTTCTAAATCTACTCTTATTTTATTTAGCAGTGCTGTGAGGTAGGGACTGTCAGGATAAGACTCTATCTAGAAAGTAAGAAACTCCCAAAGCCAGAGGGACAGGACATTTCATGGTAAATATTTAAGCTCCTGGGCTCCAGGGCAATTGGAAAGTAGGTGTTAAGAAGCTTTTCTCTCTCCCTTTAATTCCCTGTATTTATCACTTGAGCTGTGCCATTTGGGCTTATTCTTTATGCCTAAAGAAGTCCTGCCTTTTAATCTGTTAGCTAAGGGGAAAAAATGTAAAGAAATATAAAACATCCTAAATAATGGCAGCGAGAGATAAAATTCTGGGGGGACATTCAATGCTCAGATGTCCCTAACCTGAACAAGTGCATTCAAAGAAGCCCAGCTCTGATGCTAATCAATTTAGTACAGGGGATAGTTGGTACAGGATCAGGAGAACTTGGGACTGGTCCTGGGCATTCTCCTTACACTTTTTCTGTTTGTACCTCCATTTCCACCCTGGAGATTTTCTCTTAGACTGCATCCCAGGAGACCAGGAGGACACAAGGAGTATAGAGATGCCATAGAAGTCAGAATGCGGGCAGTGGAAACCTGGCATAACTGTGGGCTCCTCAGGCCAACATCATCCTGATGTTGGTGCTTTTTCAGCGTGGAGTTCTGACTTCTCTCTCCTCCCAAATGCAGGAGAAACTGAAGATTAAAATGTGAGATGGCTTGCCCAGTATGTCCCCACTTAAAAGTGCAGAACTGGGTTCCACACTCAGCTCAGACTCTCTCTGAAAGGCGGACTCAGTGTCTGGCAGTTGATAGTCATCCCCTCAGCATGGACTGTATGTTGTGGTTGTTACGGTCGCCCTTGGGCTGCGCCTTGCTTCTGCGTGGCTCTCACGTTGCCTCTGGCCCGGACCGTCCAGCCTGTGTGTCCTTGTCAGGGGGAGAGAGCCGTACCAGTTTGCCTCCTGCTGTTCTGCCCTGTCCCTCAGACTAGGCATCCTTTTCCTTGGGCTTCTTGAGCTGGTAAACTGAGTACACAGGAGGCTCCTGGACACTAGTTAGGAGGAAAGCAGGGACTTGTGGTAAGCTGGAATAGGCCCATTTTGGGGCCAATGATAAAAGTCTGATTTCTCAAACACTTTGTCAGTTGGGCCAGAACGGCACTGATTAGTACTTTCCATGGAAAAGCAAAAGCTGGGGGAAAGCCCTCCCAATTCTAAGCTTGATTATTACATTTACAATCTGAGCAGACTTTTGGAATGTCACCAGCAGATTCCCTGGGGCATAGTAATCAAGTTTCTTATGTGTGGATGGGCTGGGGGCGGGCTAGTGTGTGCTCTAAAGCGCCCTTATCGTCCAGGCCCCCTCCTTCCCGTCTCCCTGAAGGACGCAGTGCCAAGACTTGAGTTGTTTAGTTTGGCTTGAGTTTGGGGGCATGGATACTGAGCTGGCCTGGAGGAAACCCACTTGCTGATTGCTTGACTCAAAGTCAAAGTCTAATAGCCTCTGGGAAACACCAGCTCTCCTCCTGTCCCTCTTTTCAGGTGATACGCGGCCAGTGCCCCAAGACCTGGAGGTCCACTCGGCAGACTGTTATAGCTGGGAGGAACTCCTAATCATTCATCATTTTCCCTCGAATTTTGTTCTGAGCACTTTTGGACTCAGTGTTGAAAGGTTCCTCAGAAGTTTGCTAGTGAGAAGTTGGGATCACTTGTTTGGCATATCCATAAAGATTGCTCAAGCATGGAATCCTAACTATTCTTTACTTGTATCACTTGCTTTACTGGATCTTGTGAATTTTACTAAGAACATGATTTTTTAAGACGTCAATAGTTTATCTTTTCTGGGATCAGATGTGGAATTTTCTTATGTTGGCACATCCAGGGGTGAGATACTATACTTTTCCAATAAGTGAGTCATTTTCTTTTAGTCTCCAAAGTTCTTACTCTAGTTTTTGGCCCTTCCTTCACCCTCTTTTCAAGCTATCAGGATGTCACAAAAGGAAGGCTGAGGAGCCTGTGGAGGTTGGAATTGTGGAATTTGTAATTCCTGCCCAAAGCCTGAAGCAGACCTGGGATCTCAACCCTGGAGCCCCTGCAGAGTCTGGGTTGCCTGCTGAGGTCTATTTACTTAGCCCCAGAACATTTAATCCTGTTCAGCATGGGGTGATGTCAGTGGGTCAGGCCTTGGAGCGGGGCAGCTGAGTGGAAGCTGAAGGATGAATGGCTGGTTGAGGCCGAGGTGTTGGGTGGCCACTGAGCATTGGCTGGAGCAGCCTCCGAGCCACCGCTGCGTGTTGATTTTGTAGTGAGATCATTACCTTGCCTGGGTTGTTAAATGCGGTTTAATCTTCCTTAAGGCAGAGCTGGACAATGTTGCTTTTGTGACTTCATAGAGTCACTAGAATGTTAGAGGAGGCCAGGTTTCCAGAATTCTACCAGGAGAAAATCACAATCCCTGTCAGAGAGTCAGGGGGTGGGTGATGCTTCAGTTCCCTTGTAATATGCACCATGTCGCTGCCAGCAGAGCATCACACTTGATGGGGATGCTGGGAGGCAGGAGGGCATGCACCAGGCCCCCACCAAGTGCTTAGTGCTGGGGGAAACTTTCCTCACACAGAGCCTGGCATTCCCCACAAACCAGGAGTGGATGTTCCAGGAGTGCAAGGAACACGCCATTTGCTGAGGACATCCAGATATGTAAACTGCCTGGGCTTGTGTTAGTTTCCTTTTGTGGCCAGATGGAGTCTTAAATTTTCTTTCTTTTTTTTTAAACAACAATAATGGCCCGTCAGTGGTTACTTTGGGGACAAACAGTTGGCGAGAGAGTTCGAGGACTAGGAGAGGGAGAAAGGGAAGGAGAGAGAGAAAGGTCTTTTACCCAAGCTGCCCACTGCACACTGCAGGAAAACCCTGTGAGAAGGTGGCTTTGAGGAAAAGGCTGAAGGCTTTCTTGGAGCCTCTCCAAAGGTCGTCACCTCGTTACCTTCCTTTACTGTCCTCTTGCCTCTGCATGTCTGTGTCAGACTCCTAAGTCACTGCATTTCTCTCCTACTGCCTTTTATTTTTCTCTGTGGTTGTTTTTTTCCCTCACCTTGTCTTTATAGTCTAATGAAATAAAATTTAAATTATAGCCTCAAAGATTCTACAAACCACCAGAATCTCACGCTGCCCCCGCGTATACACACTCACATGCGCACATACTGTGCTTTCCTAACACTTTGGGGCTGCAGAATAGAGCTCCCTTCTTGCTTGAGTGTGGGATACTCACAGCTTCTCTGCTCCCAGCATGACCGGTGCCATCAAGTTATTCAGAAACAAGAAACTCTCATGCAAACCAGTCTCCTCCAACTCTCCCAGGGAGGCACGTGTTGCAGGAGACCATTGTGCTCCATGGTAATAATCCTGAAAAAGCTCCTTGCCTTTCCTCAGTTACCTTCTTGGCATCTTACGGAGGAAGAAGAGGTATAGCTGGGTGGCGAGGAGCCCAGACCCCTGACTCCTTGTCTCACAAGTTGTGCCTTTCTTATTTTGGAGCTATCATTTCTGTATTCTTTTCATCCTTTGGTACATGAAGTTTTAAATTACCCTCATCATCTTTTAGGATAATGAACCTTAAATATTTGGTTTTTTCCAGTGGTCTTTTCTTCATACTTTAGAATATATCCATTTATTCTTGAGTTCTACTGAACAAGTTCATGCTGGAACTTTTCATCCCAGTCTTGGTTTTGTGGTATTCTTCATTTGAAATGTCCATATGCACACCTTCATGTTTATTCATTCATCCAGTCAAACAATCAATGTTTATAGAAAATTGGCTCTGCAGCACACATTGCTCTAGACCTGGGCCTTACATTGAGTGAAACAAACATAATACTTGCCTTCACTGGGTTCTAGTCTCCTGGGGAAGAGAGAGTTTGTTAAGGAGATAAATTAAACTGTTGTAAGGCTAAGGAAGTAGGGTGTTACAGCAGCCCACAGCAGGCACTCACCTTAGTACTGCAAGTCACAAAAGTCTCCCTAAAGAAGTGGTGTCCACACTGTGAGCTGAAGAATAGGGAGTCCACCAGGTGAATGGCAGATTGGATGAGGTGGTGACAGGTCTGGCTAGGTCGAGAGAAAGAGTTCCAAAGAACCGGGACAGCTTGTTCAAATGGTGCCAAGGTAAGATTAAGTCTAGAGCTTTGGAGGAACTGACAGGGGCCAGTATGGCAAGCCTGAGGCAAACAAGGGGAGAGAGCTGCCTGAAGGGCCAATGAGAAATTCAGGGGTTGCCTGGAAGGTATTTTCCCAGCCCTCTGTGGAATTCTGGACTTCATCCTATGGACTATGCAAACTCATCAAAGAACTTAAGCTGGGGAATGACATGACCTTAGTTACTTCTTTCAGGGATTGTTCTGGCTGCTCTGTGGAGAGAGGATTGGAGAGCTGTAGGGTAATAAGGTTGGAGGTGCAGGGTGTGCTCACCTAACTGAGGATTCTTAAGAGATGGGAGGAATTGGCCCAAGGTGGGCTGCTTAGCTCTGCTCCCGTTGTGAGGTGTTTTTTTTTGACGTGTCCTCTTTCTATCACTAAAGCTACAGTGTTAAGTATGCTTTACACACATATACACAGACACAGACACAGACACACACACACACACACACACACACTGCGAGGGGCCTACATCATCATGTTCATTTATGTACACCCCTCCCCCCATTGCTTAGCATAGTTCCTGGCATAAAAGGTGCCCAGTGTACGTTTGCCACATTGATGAATGAAGAAATGCATAATTCCTCATTAGACTCTCTTTTGAAATAATTTCTCTGTTAAGGTTTACATTGATGTTCAAGTGATATGCAAGGGAGGAGGGAGCGATACAAAGAATGAACCAGGAGCCTGGGTTTCCATTCCACCTCTGCCTCTGAGAAGCTGAGCAAATGGGACCAGCCTGTAGCTTCTTGACATCCTGTTTCTTCTGTTGTAAATGAAGGGATTTGGCTAGAGAAAGCCTATTAATCACCTAGTTTTTGTGATCCTGTGACTTAAGGCACTGTAATATGTTTAAATCCAGCACAGCCCTTACTGTTGACAACCCTCTCAGTATTTTCAGTTTGTCATAAAATACCCTTTGCTGGAAGGATGTTGGACAACCAGGACTATTTTATCATAGGGTGCTGGATCATACCTTCCAGTCTAGGGATCAGAGAAAATGAAACAGCCATTAGGAGTGCGGGGCTACCTCAATCAGAATGTTAGCAGACACTTAGAGGCAAGCTGCTTCCAGTAGGGCATAGACAGAAAGAAGGGATTCCATTATGAAGAGAGAGATTTGTTTTCTTCTTACTCTCCCTTGAAGAGAAAGAAAGGGGATAAGAGAAAAACAAGACTTGAACTTTCATATCTTGATAAGAATTTCCTGCTATTTACAACATGTAAAATAAACTTTTATTTATTTTTTTAAGAAACACATTTTTGCTACTTGGCCAACACTGCTGTTTTGGGGGAAAGATATAGTCATTTGGTTCCAATATGTGGGTCAAACAGAACAAAAGAGTACACAACTTTCTTTCTTTTTAANTTCATTCATCCAGTCAAACAATCAATGTTTATAGAAAATTGGCTCTGCAGCACACATTGCTCTAGACCTGGGCCTTACATTGAGTGAAACAAACATAATACTTGCCTTCACTGGGTTCTAGTCTCCTGGGGAAGAGAGAGTTTGTTAAGGAGATAAATTAAACTGTTGTAAGGCTAAGGAAGTAGGGTGTTACAGCAGCCCACAGCAGGCACTCACCTTAGTACTGCAAGTCACAAAAGTCTCCCTAAAGAAGTGGTGTCCACACTGTGAGCTGAAGAATAGGGAGTCCACCAGGTGAATGGCAGATTGGATGAGGTGGTGACAGGTCTGGCTAGGTCGAGAGAAAGAGTTCCAAAGAACCGGGACAGCTTGTTCAAATGGTGCCAAGGTAAGATTAAGTCTAGAGCTTTGGAGGAACTGACAGGGGCCAGTATGGCAAGCCTGAGGCAAACAAGGGGAGAGAGCTGCCTGAAGGGCCAATGAGAAATTCAGGGGTTGCCTGGAAGGTATTTTCCCAGCCCTCTGTGGAATTCTGGACTTCATCCTATGGACTATGCAAACTCATCAAAGAACTTAAGCTGGGGAATGACATGACCTTAGTTACTTCTTTCAGGGATTGTTCTGGCTGCTCTGTGGAGAGAGGATTGGAGAGCTGTAGGGTAATAAGGTTGGAGGTGCAGGGTGTGCTCACCTAACTGAGGATTCTTAAGAGATGGGAGGAATTGGCCCAAGGTGGGCTGCTTAGCTCTGCTCCCGTTGTGAGGTGTTTTTTTTTGACGTGTCCTCTTTCTATCACTAAAGCTACAGTGTTAAGTATGCTTTACACACATATACACAGACACAGACACAGACACACACACACACACACACACACACTGCGAGGGGCCTACATCATCATGTTCATTTATGTACACCCCTCCCCCCATTGCTTAGCATAGTTCCTGGCATAAAAGGTGCCCAGTGTACGTTTGCCACATTGATGAATGAAGAAATGCATAATTCCTCATTAGACTCTCTTTTGAAATAATTTCTCTGTTAAGGTTTACATTGATGTTCAAGTGATATGCAAGGGAGGAGGGAGCGATACAAAGAATGAACCAGGAGCCTGGGTTTCCATTCCACCTCTGCCTCTGAGAAGCTGAGCAAATGGGACCAGCCTGTAGCTTCTTGACATCCTGTTTCTTCTGTTGTAAATGAAGGGATTTGGCTAGAGAAAGCCTATTAATCACCTAGTTTTTGTGATCCTGTGACTTAAGGCACTGTAATATGTTTAAATCCAGCACAGCCCTTACTGTTGACAACCCTCTCAGTATTTTCAGTTTGTCATAAAATACCCTTTGCTGGAAGGATGTTGGACAACCAGGACTATTTTATCATAGGGTGCTGGATCATACCTTCCAGTCTAGGGATCAGAGAAAATGAAACAGCCATTAGGAGTGCGGGGCTACCTCAATCAGAATGTTAGCAGACACTTAGAGGCAAGCTGCTTCCAGTAGGGCATAGACAGAAAGAAGGGATTCCATTATGAAGAGAGAGATTTGTTTTCTTCTTACTCTCCCTTGAAGAGAAAGAAAGGGGATAAGAGAAAAACAAGACTTGAACTTTCATATCTTGATAAGAATTTCCTGCTATTTACAACATGTAAAATAAACTTTTATTTATTTTTTTAAGAAACACATTTTTGCTACTTGGCCAACACTGCTGTTTTGGGGGAAAGATATAGTCATTTGGTTCCAATATGTGGGTCAAACAGAACAAAAGAGTACACAACTTTCTTTCTTTTTAAAATATTTATTTACCTCGCAGGGGAAGGAAAGAAAAGTCAGAAGGAGGCAGGGAGGAAGCCTGGTCAAGGGTGCTAACCCGAATGGCATTTCATAGCTGTCTGGAAATGGCCTAGACTGGGGGTGCTCCCTTTCTTCCTGCAGGAGGTCCACGTTGCGATGGGTGAAGGGGTTGCTGTTGTTTAGCCACTAAGTTGTGTCCGACTCTTTGCGACCCCATGGACTGCAGCAGGTCAGGCCTCCCTGTTCTTCACTCTCTCCTGGGGCCGAGGAGGAGGTTTTCTTAAAGGGCTGTGGACAGAGCTGGATAGTCCTTTACACTCAGCTCAGATAATCAGTTTAAAAGGATTGATAAAGGTCTACCATGTGCTTTTCCAGATGGTCTAGGGAAGGCAGAATACCCTGAACCAGCCCTCCCCTTCTGCCAGCTTATGTTCTAGGTGGGCAGCCACCACTGACTGGCCAGAGAATGAGGACAAAGGAAGGTAGCATGTCTCGCGTCTGTAGCCCCTAACAGTTTTCGTATCCATGACCCCATTTGATCTTCGCTCGATTCTTGTGTGTAAGAGGTTCAGTGAACTCAGACGAGCACTGGACTTGGAGGCAGAATACCTAGACTTCGAGATGTGGTGACACCACCGAAAGCCTGTTTTCTCCTCCATTAATTTGCTTTCTTTATTCCTATTCTCACCTTTCCCAGGGCTATTAAAAGGATCAAATACAATAATGGATTTGAAATTGCCCCATAAACTCTGGGAGACTCACAAAATGTATCTCGTACATTGTGGGGAGGGGCCAGACTATAAGTGTTCTGCACATTCTGGGAATGAAAACACACAACATAAATGATAGCCTAAAGTTCAAAGATTGCTCAAGGTCCCATGGCTTATCTTTAGCAGAATCTTGGGTCTTCATCCAGGAAGAGGTATTTCCAGTGTAATCTGTGGTTTTTTAGCCCATTGTGGGAATTCAGATGAAAAGGAAATCAGTGGGAACTATTTTCATGAGAGAAATTTCGTAGGTCATCAAGTGTTCGTGGAATTCTTTTGATGCATATTTTTTTAAAACTGCCAGCATAGAAAGATACTCCCAAGGTCTATCCAAGGTAATAGTGACGGTGCAGCATAAAGTAGTGGTTAGACATTAGCAGCAGTCATGTTCAGTGATCTAAGAAGAGACCACATACCAAAAAAATGACAAAGATAATGATATTCTCCTGTGTGTTATAGTTTATTCAGACTTTTATGCATATTATAATATTTGATCCTTTCAGAATTCTGTAATACAGGGAGTAAAGGCATTTTTATTATCCTCCAATTTTAAATGCCTCATCTAAGGCCTTGGAGAGTTTAAATAACTTGTTCAAGGTCATGAAACTTGCAAGTGATGCATCAGGCCTGGGTGTTGAGACTTTAAATTTTTATCTCCTTTGTGCTAATGCCACCAGTTGTTTACTTTAAGCCTTAGGTCCTTGATTTGTTTCACTTACAGTGCAGGTTTCTTGTAGTATAATGAGTTAGCTTAGAAAATAAGTGGGAAACCCCATTTCCAAGCAGGCATAGGGGGCAGGGGATGGTGGGGAGGGGAGCAGGAAGCACTGACATGATCTTGGGTAATTTCATACCTTGAACGGCCACTGACATGATCTTGGGTAATTTCGTACCTTTGATTCTGATCTGGAAGATGAAAGGGTTGGACTGTTCTCTCTAGCTCTAAAGGTTGTGTTTTGAGATACATGGATCAAATATACTATTATTCTAAACTTTCCTTAAAGATACAATATGGAGAATAGGAATATTCCTTCATAGTATGCTGGTTCTTATAACCCATTTTATTTTGTAGAGTGTTTTGCATTTTTGAAAATTTGCCCGTCTTGTTTCATTTATTCTTACCACATTCTTTAGAGAGGTTGACCATGAATGATTTTTATGTCTTCTTCTTTTAAGACCATTCTAAACTTTCAATACCTTAAACAGCCCTAGCCCAGACCCTCCTCAGAGACCTTGCACTTGCTATTGCCTGGTCTGGAGCACGGTTCTCTGCTGTCATGTAACCTGCTTCTTCTTGTCACTTGGTTTGGTCCTGTGTTGGTTTACTAAGAGGCCCCCCTCAGTTGAGGTCCCCATTGCCATCACTCTTATCACACTGACCTATTTTAATTTTTTCAGAGTATTTATTATTTCAGCTCTTATCACATCGACCTGTTGTAATTTTTTCAGAGTATTTATTGCCACCTGAATTATGAATATCTGTTTATATTACCACTGTTTCTTCTTTCTGGAATTTAAGCTCCAGTAGAACTGTTTCCCCTGCTCCCGTTGTATAACAAAGAACCTAGAGCAGTGCTTAATATTATAGCACATAGTAGGAGCTTAAAATCTGTTGGCTGAAATCTATATCTTATGAGAAATTTAGTGACTCGCTCAAGATTACGTGGTCAATGAGTAGCTGACATAGCACCGGAATTCCACTTCTGTTTCTCCTAGCTAATTGCTCTTTTCATTTGATATTATGCTGCCAAAATGTATGCATATTTATACCTGGGAATTCCTGATGACTACTGATAAGATTTAAATGATCTTGAGGCATTTGTGTGAAACGGAAATGCATTTGTTAAGGGAAATGAGGAAATCCCTGAGGCTTACACCATTCAGCTTATGATAGAACTTTACAATCTATGTACTTTGTGTATTCAACATCAATCATCTCATATTTGTTTAACTCGTTTTTAAAGGAAGCTTATTTTAGGAGCACTCTCAATATTTTTTATTGACGATGTTTGGATTTTCACATATATAAACACACTGTCATGCACACACACTTACAAAAGAACATAAACAATGACATATGGGTTAGACTCCTGGTCAAGCTGCGGAGATTTTCTCTCCGACAGAAGCTCAAAGGGCTTCGTGAGTGAGACTTAAACAAAAGGCATTGCTAGGGCATGGATGTTTCCTCGAAAATCTGCCTCAGAGGTTACATTTGCAGTATTTCCTTAATGGCCCAGTTTCCCTCAGTTACCCATTATGACTCTATCAGCTTACTGGAATTTGTTTTGGGCATTAGGATGACATCTTGAATGTCACCTAGATTACCTCTTAATTATTTATTTTATTTAGTGCTGTGTGAAGCTAATTGCCTTCATTTGCCTTGCGTTTTCTCTTTTCAGCATTAAGGAGATTTCCTCTGGGTAGAAATTTTTGAGCAAAGCCATGTTTATTAATTTCATAGTCTCTGGACTTTCCTGTATCTTCACTCAGCCTTCCTCTTTCCATTAGATCCCAGATATTATTAATCAATTATTTCAAGACCATCGTCCATATACTTGTTGATTTTAGTTGTGTTCCTCCCCTGTGTTATCTTTTTCTTGAGATGTAAGATTCTCAATAGCATGTGACATTTCAGGTTAGGCATAAATATTATTTCATCAAAGGACAGGTTGGCATTGACTTCTTTCATGTCTTTAGGGATACATCAGAGGTTAGCTTTCGAATTGTGGTGCATGAGAAGACTCTTGAGAGTCCCTTGAACTGCAGGGAGATTAAATCAGTCCATCCTAAGGGAAATGAACCCTGAATATTCATTGAAAGGACTGATACTGAAGCTGAAGCTCTAGTACTTTGGCTACCTGATGCAAGGAGTCAACTCATTGGCAAAGACCCTGATGCTGGGAAAAGATTGAGGGCAAGAGGAGAAGGGGGCAACAGAGGATGAGATGGTTGGATGGTATCACCGACTCAATGAGCAACTCTGGGAGATACTGAAGGACAGGGAAGCCTGGGGTGCTGCAGTTTATAGGGTTGCAAAGAGTCAGACACAACCTTGTGACCAGACAAGAGTTTAGCCACTTAGGACTTTGTCAGTGTGACCTACTCAAACTGAAAGGATGGTGTCACTGTTCTACAAATATACTTCCATAGTGCTCCACCCTCAATCAAAGAATTACCTATGTTTGTTCAAATCGAACACTTTTCTAGTTCTTTCTCCTCACCTATTCTCCCAAGACTTTCTTGTTACTTCCCCCGTTTTTATATATAAACTTCTATAGCTCTATGTTTCATGGGATCCTTCTTCCTCAATGTCATTTCTATCTATCCATGTCATGATTGATTTTTCAGCAAGGCCATTGAGACTTGAAGAGATATACCCATTTGTCCTACTCTTTTTATTTCTGGTCTTTAAGCCAACTTCCTGTCCGTGACAGAGCGTCTCCTTTATTTGCTGGAAATGCAATATATGTTTTTAAACTTTTTGTTTTGTATTGGGTTATAGCCATCATCACTGCTGTGATAGTTTCAGGTGGACAGTGAAGGGACTCATCCGTACATATCCATGAATCCATTCTCCCCCAAACTCCCCTCCAGCCCAGGCCGCTGTATAGCATTGAGCCAAGTTCCTTGTCCTTTACAGTAGGTCCTTGTTGGTTATCCATCTTAAATATAGCAGTGTCCATCCCAAACTCCCTAACTATCCCTTGCCCCCATCCCTGGCCCTCTGCCTGTACCCCAAAAACCGTAAGTTCCTTCTCTAAGTCTGCGAGTCTCTTTCTGTTTTGTAAGTTCATTTAGGTCATTTCTTTTTAGATTCCACATGCAAGAGATGCCATACGTATTTCTCCTTCTCTGTCTGACTTACTTGACTCAGTATGACAATCTCTAGGTCTGTCCATGTTGCTGCAGATGATATTATTTTATTCTTTTTAAGGGCTGAGTAATATTCCGCTACACATATGTACCACATCTTTTTCCATCCCTCTGTCTATGGACGTCTAGTTTGCTTCCATGTCTTGATTATTGTAAACAGTGCTGCAGTGAATATTGGGGTACAGGTATCCTTTCAGATTATGTTTTTCTCCAGATATATGCCCAGGAATGGGAATGCAAGGTCATATGGTAATTCTATTTTCAGTTTTTTAGGGAACCTCCATACTGTTCTCCATAGTGGCTGTACCAGTTTACATTCCCACAACAGCGTTGGAGGGTTCCCTTCTCTCCACGCCCTCTCCAGCATTTATTGTTTGTGGATTTTTTAATGATAGTCATTTTGACTGCTGTGAGGTGATATCTCATTGCTGTTTTGATTTGCGCTGGAAATGCAATATTTAATAATTATTTGAAAGGTACAGAGCTGACATCCTGGGTTTCCCCTGTATATAGAGACTTACGGACTCACATAAAGAACAAGGCACCCCAGACTTTCTTTTGTTAATATTTTTATCAGCCCAAGTTTAGACCTAAGTTCTAACACACGTAAAAATACAAACACAGAATTTTAGGGCTCTTTGATTTTTTTTTTCTGGAATTATTTAATTTTCCATACCGCCTGTGTATGATATCACGGTGCACTGTTACACAGTCACAAGCAGAAGTTATTAGCCAAAACAGAGGGGTAGAGATACTGTGTGGAACTAGAAAATTTTACTTTTGGAAAAACAACCTTCATAGTAAAGACCAATGAAAGCAGACAAGGTCAAGACCTCATGTAGGATCTATGGGGAGGATATAATATGTTTTGAGCTCCAAGACAACATTAACTCCACTTGGCAAAGCAAAGCTATCCATGGTGGTAATAAAACTTTTTTTTGACACCAGTCATATATTCTCTGAAGATTCGGGGCTTTCTTCTTTCCTCCTTCCACCAAGAAGTTGTTCAGTGGCACAGGGCTGGAGAAGCATACGGGGCCAGAGGAGGTGGGGGCTTGTATTGAGCTCCACTTGATTTGCTCAGGCAGCTGAGTTTGTCAAGGAAATGTG
Organism: Neotragus moschatus; assembly: GCA_006410615.1. Taxonomy (NCBI): domain Eukaryota; kingdom Metazoa; phylum Chordata; class Mammalia; order Artiodactyla; family Bovidae; genus Neotragus; species Neotragus moschatus. The sequence continues at coordinate 450,719 of SJYA01002865.1, forward strand.
TTCATATCTGTCAGCTGTCATGCTGAAATGCTCCTGTCATGCTGTCTGTAGCTTTCAGGTTCTGACCCTTCTCTCAAGTTTGCCATCTACAAGAAAGGCTTACAAAAGATGGTTTGGGTTCCAGGAAAGGAGGGCGTTTTGAGTTGTTCCCTGGGAATCAAAGACTTTTACAGACTTCGAAGCCCTGTCAGTCAAGTCCTGATGGTGTGTAGTAGTGTACCAGGTGATTTAGACTTCTCTCTTTAGGAATGATTTTATTTATGAGCAGATCAGCATGAAGAGCACCAGGATGAGAGAAGGCGTCACTGCGAAGGCAGACTCGTCTCCTTAGTTATGGTGATAGAGCTTAACTCAGTAGAGTACGTGGCAGGAATTGGAAGGCTATTCAGTTATATAGCCTGTCAGCCTAAGGAACTGAGTACCCACAAACAGGTACTGCGTTCCTTCTCGGAAAAATGCTGGTGCGTCAAAGATGGAACTGAGGCAAGGCCTGGAAGCTGCCCGATCCACAGCTGAGTGAACTATGGGGTAGCCAGATGGGGGCAGGCACCCCTTACTTTGTGAGACAGGTGATTACTGAAAAGACATGTAGAAAGTTGAGCAGTTTTTTGGAAGTCAGTTCTTAAAAAAAAAAAAACCAAAAAACAAAAACACAGTGTCTTAGAGGTTGGCCATTTAAAGAAAACGTGGGAAAATTCTTCCTTAAAAAAAGAAGGGAAAGAAGAAATAAAGAGCTTCTTGTAACGTGAATAAAGACCTCTGGTTTGTCTCTCTTCCTCTTTTGGACTTGTATATATTCATTTTTTTTTTTTTTTTTCCCAAGACAGGAACAGAACTATGTCTTAAAGATCAAAGATAAACCTCAGCCCCAGAGGGTAATTTCCTAGATAATGTTAGGTGGGAAAGAACCCTCAAGCTGTTGAAGGAAGTTCACCTTCAGGAGTATAGGATCTTAGTTTCCATCTGGCTCCCAGAAAAGCCGGTTGTGATGGTGGAGAGAAGGTGACCCCTTCTCTTGAGCAGATGTGAGAAGAGGCTGCCTCCATCCAGAACCTCTGTCCAGAGTAGCTAGAGGTAGAGACCGGGTCGG
>SJYA01002865.1:455614-510150 GCA_006410615.1 Neotragus moschatus
GCCCCCCCCCCTCCGGCTCTGGGGACCAGAAAGAGCTAACAAACTCCTTCGTGGACATTTAGAAGTTCTAAATAAAGTTTGAGGCCAGGTCTTGAAAAGTACAAAGTGATGTCAGCTGGGGCAGGCCTGAGGTGGTGGGTGGGAGAGGCAGCAGACCGCTCACCAGCACTTTGTCTTCTCATGATGCAGACTGAGCCGTGGTTTGGAGGAGAAAAACCTGCATTTGGTCCCCTCGCTGGCTCTTACCCATTCCATTTTGGGCAAACCAATTATTCCCTGTTTACCTGTGCATCATCATCTGTAATCTGGAAATGTACTGCTCACTGGGGGCTGCAGAAACATTCGATTTAATGGGTTTACCGACATATAGTAGGGCTTAACAAATGGTAGCTTTTAAGGTGGTCTCTATGAATGGAGAGGATAGATCTGGGCGACCCCAACATGACAAATACATTGTCATGTTGGGAAATGAAGAGGCTCGGCTCGTTCTAAAATAAGGAGGAAGGATATAGTATTTGTGCAAAAGAGAAGATACGAATGTCTGCACGTGTTCCAGTCCGATTTTGGGTTGCATCAAATTCCCGCATCATGGAAGGAGCAGAAGGAGCCCAAGGGCAAGGTAAAATGCGGCCTGGATGTGAGACAAAGTCAGAGCTCTACCTGCGCCTACCTCCCAGGGAGCCAGCAGCCCACGCGGCAGAGCCAGCGCGGGACGGCTTCCAGGGCTGCTGGCATGTGGCCTTCCCCCTTGCCCACTGCCCTGAGCCAGTTGCCTACGCTCCTTCCCTCTGCCCACTGGGCACTGGGCTGCATTAATTGTCATTTGCCTGACCACTTCCCCCTCATACTCTGCCCGCCCCGCCTCCTCCCCCTCCACTCACCACATATACAGAGTATGAATATCCTTTTTGATGTTGGCTGATGTTAGAAGTTTGCCTCCTACTTTTTTCTCCTCCCAAAGGAGAACAACCTGAATACCACACACAGTGTTATCTCGCTTTGACTTTGAAGAGGAATTTCTCCCCTTTGGGCTCTATTCCTGGTGTAGCATAATCTAAGGAGAAAAAAGTTTATCCCAGGGAAGCCAAATCAGCCAAGAGTTATTCAGTGTCTGACTGCCTGTTATATTTAGAAACAACAGAGGCGAGCTTTAAGAATGCTCAGAGCCTGCCAACGCCGCGTGGTCCTCTTTGATTCCTTCTGGTTACTTGGGGTGGCCAGATGAACAAAGAGTCTCCTTTAGCCTTGAGGTGTTTACCTGACTTATTATTTGGGTTTGATAGATGGGAGATGAAGGGAAAATGAAGTATAGAATATTATACACATGGAATTAAAGGCTGGGACTTTCATATCATCGAATGTCCAAACCTCTTCCTTTTGCCATTGGATGTGCTGAACTGGGCATGGTTTGACCCTCTGAACTTCAGTTTCGTCATCTCTAAAATGAGGAGCCTGAACTTGCTCAATGCTGCTGAACCTTGTCTATGCACTGAGATCGTGTCGGGAGTTTGTTAAGAAGGTAGAGATAGTGACTGCCTGACTGGAGTTTCTGGTTGACAAAGTCTGGGGCACACTGGGCATCTGCATTTTCTCAGTGCTCCTCAAGTGACTCTGATTTCCAGCCCTGGTTGCCAATCACGGGGCCAGACCAGTGGTTCTCAAAGCGTGGCCTCAGGACCAGCAGCAGCAGCAGTACCACCAGGGAACTTGTGAGCAATGCAGATTCTCAGAACGCCCTACAAACCTACTAAATTAGAGACTGATCTTTGGGACCAGCAGTAGGTTCTGTCAAGCTCTCCGGGTAGTTCTTATGCGTGAAAACATTTGAAAGAGCAGTAGATTGGATACTTTTTTAAGGGTTCCTACTAGGTTTCAAAACTTATCATCCTATAAATAGCCTGGATAGGGTTCCAGATCATGTCAAGGCCACACAGCTGGCTAAGTGGTGGAACCCTTACTAGAATCAAGGTCCTTGAACTGCCCTTCAGAGCTTATCTAAGTAATCCAACTAAGAGGATGTTTAGGATTCATGGCGTGTCTCTCTCTTGATCTCTCTGTCTCTTCTGTGTCTGTCTGTCTCTCTCTGGGTTTAGCTTCTAGTGGGCCACAGGATTGTGGAGAAAATATTATTTTTAGCTCATAGTATCCCCTCTGTGCAGGTTTCCCAGGTGGCTCAGTGGTAAAGAATCTGCCTGCCAATGCAGGAGACTCGAATTCAGTCCTTGGATTGGGAATATCCCCAAGAGAAGGAAATGGCAACCCATTCTGGGAAATTCCATGGACAGAGGAGCCTGGCTGGCTATAGTCCTTGGGGTTGCAAAGAGTCAGATACAACTTAGCAACTAAAGCATCACCACCACCACACTTGCAGGACAGGATATGTTCATTATAAAGAGAAATCACAGCAAAGAGTGAGTTATTTGTGAATTATTGGTCGCTATTAGTTCTGTAGCTAAATGTGGCTGAGCAGTTTTGTTGAAATTGATTGGCAGGTAAATATGCTGATAAAAGCACAGTCTGCTGATCAAGAAGAGGGCAGAAGTAAACAAGACAGGGAGTGGCAAGGCACAACACCTTTCTCTTAGGGTACAGTTGTAATTCTTTTAGCTCTTCTTCAAAAATATCTGGAATTGCAGTCACTGCATTTTATAAAATTCACTGTCTGTAGTGGTTGCAGCAGTTTTAAAAAGATGTTCTTAAGCAGAAAGTGAAAGTGAAGTCGCTCAGTAGTGTCCGACTCTTTGTGACCCCATGGCCTCTAGCCTACCAGGCTCCTCTGTCCATGGGATTTTCCAGGCAATAGTCCTGGAATAGATTGCTGTTTCCTTCTCCAGGGGATCTTCCCAACCCAGGGATCGAACCCCACATTGTAGACAGATGTTTTACCATCTGAGCCATCACGGAAGCCTTCTTAAGCAGTCTGGAGTAAGTTTTAGGGTGGAATTTGAGTTGTCTTAAGAAATAATTTCATCTGCTTGTCCTGGAGATTAATGAAGGCCTTGCTTGCAGTCCTCAGCACCCAGTAGGCAGGACTGGGACTAGAGGACCTTGGTCTCTGAACCCCAGGCTGAGGCACCTGGAGTGAGGACGAACAGCAGGGACCTCCAAGGAGAGCTGAACCCACACACAATCGGGGGCTCCTGGAAGCAACGAGATTGGGAGCCATAGGCTAACAGGGCAGGTGGAGGGGATCCTAGAGCTTTTCTGGTACATCTCTCCTTTCGTAGAGAGGAATGTTGAAGTTCAGATGGGAAAGTGACGTGCTGGAGGCCACAGGTGCTGAAAGAGCTCTTAGATCTTTGGATGTTGTTCTCCTCTCGCACTCTCTCTGGCTCCCACAGCACTTTCTAAAGGCACCAAAGTTAAGACCTGGGAAGATCTGCTGGTCCTCTTAACCTTTACGTGCCAGCCTCAGACACTGCTCTCAAGTAGATGATACTGAGAAGTATGACTTGGAATTCCACCTCAGCTTTTTAGGGATCCCTCCCATCTCCCCCTCTTTCTCCTCCACTGTCCCTTTCTTCCGGACTTCCTCCCACCTGAAAGGGGGGTAACGAGGCCTTAGGAGACTGATGGTTTCTTAAGATCCAAGATTTATGTGCCATAATTCTTCTTTGAGCTATAAAACAAGGTGACGGCTGATGGACCGGGGATTTTCTAGTCACTTCACAGCTAAGAGCCCAGATCCAGTAGAGGATCATGGCCTTCTCAGAGCTGGTGGAGGCCTTGCCCTCTGGTTTCAGGACACATCTAATTCCCGTGTGGCAGAAAAGCAAGCTGTAGAGGGCTGCTCTTCTTCAAGGGCAGTGGGTCTAGAGTACAAAATCGTGGCGTCTTGTCAGGAAGTGTTCCTGCGAATAGCCCCACTGCTTCCCACAGCATTTTGCTGATATGCTAATGAATGTTCTAACAGTCCCCTTGGTGCTTTCCCACTCGTTTCTTTCTCTCTTCTTGGAATAAATCACGATTTATTAAGGTGCCTCAAATAATTGTGATCATTGCTAAAAAAAGATGCGTGGTCTCCCGCTCGGTCAGTCCCGGGTTCTTCGAGGGTCCCCACTATGTTGGCGGACCCTAGAACTCTACTTTTCACGCTCGGCTGCTTGCTGCACTTGGAACCACGTCTTCTTCCTCACGGCCTGACCTGAGTTCTTTTTATTCACTACAGATTTTATTAGAAGTAGGGTAGGGGGTGGTGAAATAATTTTAGAGGAGGTTACTGACTCAGCGAGGCAGGGGAAAGTGCTGTCTCTCTGTGTGTCTCAGGCTGCCTGCCTGCAGATTCTGGGGTTTCTGTAGCTGTTTATAGTCTCCATCCAGGGGTGACACTGATGAAAACCTAGAGAGTGATTTTTGAGGTGGAAAAGGCTACAGATAGCAGGTCTGTTTTTAAAAGCCTGAGAAGAATACAGCGGCAAATATGCTGACCCCCCTGATGCTTTGAATACTTGAAATCATTGCTTAGAAAAGTCATCACATCCGTATACTGACATACACACATATACTCCTGTCCTTGCCTTGGTAACAGAATTCCATGAACAGAGAGCATAAACTCTTCTCCCCGAAGTATTAGTAGCACAGAGAGATCATCTGGGTCTTTGAAGATGAGTGAGGCGGTTTGCTCCTACAACAAATGCACCCAGACTGTGTTTTCCATTGGCTCCTGTGCTCTGTTTTTACAGAGCACAGTTTTAGCTTTTTCTGTCACTGTCAGGATGCTGGTTCTTCATTTTAAACATAAGCCGTTCTTTCACCAAACCACCCTTCCAATGCATGCTTCTCATCTGCTGGGGGTGAGAAAGGACATAGTCAAGCTGGTGAAAATCGAGTGAAAGTCAGGGTAAACAGGTCCTGAGCCAAGACCGGAGTGGCCCTTCTGTGATGGAGCTCTTCTTCCATGGATCTTCCTGTCCAGCTGTCTTGAGAGAACTCTCTGACGGAGTATCAACATTTTGTGTATTGAGTTTCCCTCAGGATTGTGGTTCCTTTCAGGGCCACAGAGGAAGTGGGGAAAGCATTATATATGACTAATTCCTTTAAGCCAGAAGTGCTCAGGAATGTCACCCTGGAGGGGACCGGGGTGTGATCTAGACCAGTGTGACTGAATGTGCATTAGGGTGCCCGGGAAAGCTATTAAAACGCCAGCGCCTGTTTCCTAGCTGAAAAAGTGAAGTGGGGTAGGGTCCCAGTATCTGTATTTGTCAACAGTTCTTCATGTGGTTCGCATTGCATCAGCGGTTGGGAAACAGGAATCCCACACACTTTGCTCATATTACAGACGAAGAATTCAAGGCACATGGAGTATGACTGATAGGCAGGACAGTGGCGTCCCTGCCACAGTCTCCAGTCCTACAAATGCTGTGAAGAAAGCCTTCCTTACCTGTGGTCTTCACTTGTCTGAACAGCTCTTAATCCTTCAGCCTTTTCTCAAGTGACATGATTTTAAAGTTTGACCAACACACACATACCACTTTTATAAACTGTGGGATGCTTGGGCTTCCCTGGTGGCTCAGAAGATAAAGAATCTGCCTGCAGTGCGGAAGACCTAGGTTCCACCCCTGTGTTGGGAAGATCCTCTGGAGAAGGAAATGGCAACCGATTCCAGTATTCTTGTCCGGAGAATCCCATGGGCCAATGAGCCCGGTAGATTATAGTCCATGGGGTCGCAATGAGTCGTACATGACTAAGTGACTAACACACACACTTTACAGTGGCAAAATGAGAATTTCTCCCATCTCCCCCCCTTTCTTCTCCTCCTCCGTCCCTTTCTTCTGGACTTCCTCCCACCTGAAAAGGAGTAAGTGAGGCCTTAGGAATGCACTTGCTCAATACCGTTTGCTACACTTCATCTGCTGGTGATGTATTAATTAGCCAGGGCACTGCACCTTAACGAACAAATTACAGGCAGATCCTGGTGTGTGTTAATGCTTAACCAGAGATGCTCAGTGGTGGTCTCATTTGTGGCCTAAATGTAAAGAGAGAAATGCGGTTGACTTTACTTTTATAGATGATTTCTTACTTATATGTGTTGACATATTGGTTTCAAAGCCATATGTCAGCATATTTGCTATGAGTTGTCTCACATATGTTTAAACTTTTGGATAATAGCATTTACTCTATAAGTTATAATTCCTGTGCCTCAGTTTTTGCATGGTTATGTTTGTGTTTTCTCACATGCATGTATAACTGTAGATGGTGTTAACTTTCACCCTGTCACTGTATGTTTCAAATTTACCTTAAGATCTGGTGTGGTACTTCCCCATTCAAGCTGAGTAATAGATACAGACTTAGTATTTCCCAGCCTTCTCCAGGCAAAAATGCCACTCTATCTGGGGCAGATTCCCAGTCACAAAACCAAGCCCTCTTCTTCTCTTGAACCCAGAGCTCTGGTGCTGNTGTCACTGTATGTTTCAAATTTACCTTAAGATCTGGTGTGGTACTTCCCCATTCAAGCTGAGTAATAGATACAGACTTAGTATTTCCCAGCCTTCTCCAGGCAAAAATGCCACTCTATCTGGGGCAGATTCCCAGTCACAAAACCAAGCCCTCTTCTTCTCTTGAACCCAGAGCTCTGGTGCTGGTGCTAAAATAGAAGACAGGCAGGACAAAGAATGTGTGGCCCTCAGGTGCACTGGGAGGGGGGCTAAATTAGTTTGGCAGCCAGGTGTTTTTGTTTGTTTGTTTTCTTTGAGAACATAGCGCATTTTACCCAGAAGTATACTTTTGCATGGTATTTCCAAGCTCTCCTTCTCTTTGGCATTCTACCTCCCTTGATTCTATCTAAAATCAGGAGCCATCCTGCTTCTGAAATCTTCCTAACAATGAGGTCCCAGGGTTTTGTCTTCCTTTGAACCCCCAGCACATAGTGACTGGATGGGTGTATCTGCTTCTGGGGCTGGTCTCTGGTGAACACATCTGAGACACTCACATCTCACCTGAGATTTGTCATCTGCACATTCACACCTATGCTTTTCTGCTAAAAGCACATAGGGCTTATATATAGACCTAAAAGCCGTAGACCTTTTTTCCTGGAAAAGTACATGTAGGCATACGATGTTGTATTCATTATCAAGAGATTCAAGGACCCTCCCAGGAGGCCCATTAAGTATCAGATAAGGACCTTTGGGGGGCATGGCTGATGTATTATCCCTAAGATAACAATGGTGAGAATATATTGACTTTTAAGACATGTTTGCTGAAATAAAAAAAAAGAATGATGCTCAAAATGATAGCATCCAAGGATCTCATAGATCATTTAATACAAGCCATTCATATTACAGATAAGAAAATTGAGCCCCAGAGGAGACCAGTGTTTTTGGAGGCCATATTGAGGTTAATTACAGTAATGGATCTGAATTGGGGTCTCTGTCCTGCACTTTTTCTATCTGGTACAATAAAATGCCTTTCAGTAAAATGAAGGTTGACTTTTCTGCCTCTTTCTTGGATTCTTTCTTTTTTTTTTTTTTTTTTAATCATTTTGAGGTCTAGGGATATTCACTGGAAGGACTGATGCTGAAACTGAAGCTCCAATACTTTGGCCACCTGATGCGANATCATCTCATCTGTGTGCAGTCATTTAAAATGGCAAAGTGTATTCCCCACAAACGCTTAAATAACCCAATGTGAAATAAAGGGCTAAGATCCTTTGTGTGGGTGGCTCTAGCGGTAGAGAACCCACTTGTTAATGCAGGTGCTAGAAGAGACGCAGGTGTGATCCCTGGGTTTGGAAGATCCTTTGGAGAAAGGCGTGGCAACTCACTCCAGTATTCTTGCCTGGGAACCCGATGGACAGAGGAGCCCTGTGGGTGGGCTACAGTCCATAGGGTCGCAAAGAGTCCTACGTAACTGAAGCGACGAAACACCCACACACAGCAAGTGTGAGGGAAAGAAGATATGACAAGACCTTGGAACAGGTTGTTCCCTCTGCCAGGGATTCTCCCGCTCCCTCCGCTAACCTCTACCCGTGTCCCACCCAGACTTGCCCAGTGCTGATGTCAGCCCAAGCATCTGCTTCTTAGGGAGACCTTTCCTGACTCTGGCCCCACGGCCACCCCAGATCACAGAAGTGCAGGCGCCCGTGGGGCACCTTCCTCATTTCCTCATCCTCCTCTCATGTGTTCCGATGTATGCCTCTTTCAGTGAAGTCTCTCTACCTCCAGAACTGAGCCGGGTGTAGGGAAACCACAAAGGGAGCTGGAGGGTCCCAGCAGTAGTAATAGCCCCAGAACTCTGATCACCCTTGACTTGAAAGGGGAAGGATCGGCTCCCTGAACGGAAGGGTGTGTTGAGGATGGGGAGCAAGCTGGAGGGCACAGGAGAGTTGTATTGGTGGAGTAGGAGCCGTGGCCTTTGGTTAACAGTCTGGGGGACCCAGCAGGGAGGAGGCTGGGAGAGCAGTACTCCTGACCTCACTCACCTCCCTTCCTGTGATTTCCTGTTGGTGCCCTACTGTGGCTGAAGGTGGAGACTAAAATAACTTGATTTGCAGCTCATAGAGGTCAGGGTTGCNGGAGGAGGCTGGGAGAGCAGTACTCCTGACCTCACTCACCTCCCTTCCTGTGATTTCCTGTTGGTGCCCTACTGTGGCTGAAGGTGGAGACTAAAATAACTTGATTTGCAGCTCATAGAGGTCAGGGTTGCCGGTAGACAGTGGGGTCAGAGGAGATGGGGAGTGAACCTGGAGAGGTGCTTGAGGGGTGGCCCGTCCAGTGGGCGTATCTCGATCTTCATTCCTTTCAGCTCATTTTCAGGTCAGCGCTTCACAAGCTGTGGATGGAAAGTCGTTCGCAACTGACTAATGATTCCCTACCAGAGTTAATATTTATTCTCTTTGGGCCACTGGCACCTTTGGAACCAGGTGTGCTGGGCCCAGGGGACGCGTTCCCGCACCAGGAAGATTGTCAAGACTCAGGCTGATGTGCGTGCCTTCACTGGCCCTTGGGAAGTGGATTTTTGTCTGATGCCAGGAGATCCCGAGGCTAATCATTCACCAGGTTGTGCCTGCTGCTACCTTAGCCTAACATAAAAAGGAGCTTGCTTCTGGANGACGCGTTCCCGCACCAGGAAGATTGTCAAGACTCAGGCTGATGTGCGTGCCTTCACTGGCCCTTGGGAAGTGGATTTTTGTCTGATGCCAGGAGATCCCGAGGCTAATCATTCACCAGGTTGTGCCTGCTGCTACCTTAGCCTAACATAAAAAGGAGCTTGCTTCTGGAGGTCATTTACTTTTGATGTTTGGGAGAAATGATACTGCTGCTGTCTCATTTACATTTTGTTTTGTTTGAGGGAGGTCTTTAAAAGTGGCAGCGGGAAAGCTGTGATTTCCACTGGGTTCCTGTTTACAGCTCTTTAAAGATTTTCGTGCTCATTCTCTGATTTGACCTTCACCACAACCCTAGTGGTGATAGGCATCCGTCAACCAATCAAAACGTACATAAATAATTTCAAACATGATAAGGACTCTGAAGAGCAAGAGTGCTGTGAAAATCTGGAAGGCAAAGAGAAGGTTCTGTGTTAAGGCGCTGAGAGGGAGTAGGCTGGCGTAGGCAGTGCTGAGAATGTGNTCAACCAATCAAAACGTACATAAATAATTTCAAACATGATAAGGACTCTGAAGAGCAAGAGTGCTGTGAAAATCTGGAAGGCAAAGAGAAGGTTCTGTGTTAAGGCGCTGAGAGGGAGTAGGCTGGCGTAGGCAGTGCTGAGAATGTGGAAGGTCCGTGCAGTGGGGTGTGCGGAGCAGGTGGACTGACCAGGGATGGTGGGAGGAGATGAGGCTGGAAAGGGAGAGGGAGGCTGCACCTGCCTCTGTTGACAGGAGAAAGATTCTCAGGGTCTCTCGCTTAGGAACAATGGGGGCCATTAAAGGGCTGAGCAGGGATATGACAAAATTAGATTTGCTCGTAAAGGGATTTTTCTGGAATTTCTATGAAGGAGGGATGGAAGGGAGCAAGAAGTGAATTAGGAAGTCATGGTGGTGGTTTGGGTGAAGGGGATGGGAGACTAGGTAGAAAGGATCAGTTTGGGAAGTGTTTTGGAGGCAGAAGAACAGGATCTCTTGACAGGTATGTGGCTGCATTTGTCACAGGTGACCTGTTTGTCCAGGTGAACTATGACCCAGTTCTCTCACTGCACAGCCATACTCTGTACAGAAGTCTTGACTTTGTCACCAGTGAGGAGTGTGTGTGTGTGTGTGTGTGTGTGTAGGCACATGTGCCTGCATTTCTCAGCACTGGGACCATTCATGTTCAAATACTCCTGAAGGTTTGGATATTTTTTCTTTTAAATCAGATATTAGGCTCGTTTATTGATCTTCCCATCTAAAAAGAATGAGGTATGGGAGAAAGAGTAATTTAACACATACTTTTTAATAGTTCTTTGGTCTTTTACTCACTTTCCACAGAATCCAAAAGGACTGTTTATCACTGTCTGGTTGTTAAACGGTTGCCTTTCCAGGCAGACATGCCTATAAAGTCATTAATGTATTTATGAGGAACCATGTGGACAGGAAATAAACCATTTTATACCCTAAAGAGAATGTTTTTCTCTTAGCCCTTCCTTCAGTTCAGTCTGAGTTAAAGTGATTAGACAGCTTATAGGTGATCTCTGGCTAAAGTAAGCTGCTTATTCCACGTGGTCCTTGCCTCCTCAGTTCTCTACTTCACCAGGAAGGGATGATTGGCATACACCATCCTCTGGGCATTCTCCTTTTCAAGTTCAGACCAGGGCAGGCACAGCCATCAATCTTCCCCATCAGTGTCACTAGTCCTGTATTTTTATTGTTGCTGTTTTCTGCAGCACAGACAATCCTTCTTACAAGGACCCAGACTTTTTCTGTGTTAGTTTCCATGCTAGTTACCTTTCTTAGTCTTGTTACATGGAAGAGGGACTTTTGGCTTCTAGCTTGTAGATAAGGAGGTTGCTTCTTGGCAAAAACCTTTGTGCAGATGGCTTTCGTTCCAAGAACTAATTATGGAGAATCTACTGATATTTGTCACGGCACAAGATTGGGAACTTTCATTTTACAGAAGTGTCCATCTATACTCAACCAAAGAGTTCGGGACATATTTGCCTATATTCTCTCTCCCAACTGAAATGCTCTCCTCCTTCCCCTCTGCTTATTAATAGTTCATTTTTTTGAGAAAGGAGTCTCTTCTTCTGAAAAACCTTCTCAGCCTTCCAAAGTTACACTGCTTTTTCTCCTCTCAGAATTTCTTCTAGAGCCCGTTCATCTACTCCCTGGGCCACCTGTGTGATTGTTGTTAGACATGAATCATAACTGAATCTTCTTGAGAGTGGAGGGAATGTTTATGTGGGATTTTGTCCCATAGAATTTAACTATGACACCTTACCTAGAACGGTGACTCAGAATTACTTAATATTCAGGTCAAGCACTGTTGATTTTCTAAACTGTTCCCAGTCCTAGCACTTCTCCTGTGTGGTGCCAGGGTTTGTGTTTCTTGCATAGGGTGTTGAGGTTGGTAACTTGCCAACCCTTTAACAACCAAACCACTTTTTCAGCAGAAGTCCGTCATATTCACCTGACATCGGAAGGAAACCTGTAGGTATTTCTATGGATCAGCTGAGTCTGGGGACGCTTGAGTAGATACCAGAGAATATTCTTCCAAAACACAAAGCCATCTGTGGAGTGAGGGCCAGAAGATTAGGGAAGCTCTCAGGAGGGAACACACCCTAAAAGGTAAGGGCTGGTGTTTGCCTGCAGGGGTTGGGGTAAAAGACATCCTGTGCAACCAGGAGTCATGACTTTGGGCTTCTGAAAATGCTTTTCTGTTGCAGTCTTGTCAGTTATGTTCAAAGTGCTGCCATCTTGTATATAAATGCAGCGGATTCTGTAGCTATCAAGGCCCAGGACCTTGGCATAGCTGTTTAAGAGTAGGTAGTAAAATATCTCCTCAGGACTGTACGGCAGCTGCCCAAGTGGAATGAATACTAGTGGCTGATGTTACATTGGAGTTAAATATAGCTGGTGCTCCTGTTCGTAGGACTGCATCTGAGCCCGGGTGGGAGCGCTCCTCAGGGCACTGACTTCTTAGACGGTGTCTCGACAGATGCCGCTTCGCTTCCAGACTCTGTCTTTCCCCTCTTCCCCTCCATGCTCTTCTTTCCGATTACTCTGTTTTCCTCTTTCCTCTCTGATACTCCAATCCCACCCCCACCATCCCCACGTACTTTTCTTGATAGTGAAGACAAGGAGTTAACTTTTTAGTTAACATTTGCAAGTTTTCCTTATGTTCCCTTTTCTCGGTCTTTCCTCCTCGCCTCTTTGCCTGATCTTTTTCTCAGTCTTTATCTTTTTTTATTTTTCTCTCTTTGTTGTTGTTCATTTGCTAAGTCCTGGCCCAGTCCAACTCTGTGACCCCATGGACTGCAATACGGGAGGCCCCCCTGTCCTTCATGATATCCTGGAGTTTACTCAAATTCATGCCCATTGAGTCAGTGATGCTATCTACCCATCCCATTCTCTGCCACCCTCTTCTCTTTTTGCCTTCAATCTTCAGTTTTTCCCAGCATCAGGGTCTTTTCCCATGAGTCAGTTCTTCATATCCGGTCGCCAGAGTATTGGAACTTCAGCTTCAGCATCAATCCTTTCAATGGATATTCAAGTTTGATTTCCTTTAGAGTTGACTGGTTTGATCTTCTTGCTGTCCAAGGGACTCAAGAGTCTTCTCCAGCACCACAATTTGAAAGCATCAGTTCTTTGGCACCCAGCCTTCTTTATGACGGAGAAGGCGATGGCACCCCACTCCAGTACTCTTGCATGGAAAATCCCATGGACAGAGGAGCCTGGTAGGCTGCAGTCCATGGGGTCGCTAGGAGTCAGACACGTCTGATCGACTTCACTTTCACTTTTCACTTTCATGCATTGGAGAAGGAAATGGCAACCCACTGCAGTGTTCTTGCCTAGAGAATCCCAGGGATGGGGGACCCTGGTGGGCTTCCGTTTCTGGGGTCACACAGAGTCGGACACAACTGAAGCAACTTAGCAGCAGCCTTATGATCCAGCTCTCACATTTGTACATGACTTGAAAACCACAGCTTTGACTATATGGAACTTTGTCAGCAAAGTGATGTCTCTGCTTTTTAATATGTTGTCTTGGTTTGTTAGAGCTTTTCTTCCAAGGGGCAAGTGTCTTTTAATTTCGTGGCTGCACTCACAGTCTGCTGTTATTTTGGAGCCCAAGAAAATAAAGTCTGTCACTGCTTCCACTTTATCCCCTTCCACTTGCCACGAAGTGATCTTAGTTTTTTAAATGTTGAAGATGGGTTAAAACTTTCACCCTCATTAAGTGGCTCTTTAGTTCCTCTTCACTTTCTGCCGTTAGAGTGGTTTCATCTACATGACTGAGGTTGTCGATCTTTCTCCCAGCAGTCTTGATTCCAGCTTGTGATCCATCCAGCCCCACATTTTGCATGAGATACTCTGCATAGAAGTTAAATAAGCAGGGTGACAATGTGCACCTTTCCCAATTTTGAACCTGTTCATTGTTCCATGTCTAGTTCTAACTGTTGCTTCTTGTCCTGCATACTGGTTTCTCAGGAGAAAGGTAAGGTAGTCTGGTATTCCCACCTCTTTAAGAATTTCCTGCGGTTTNCTCTGCATAGAAGTTAAATAAGCAGGGTGACAATGTGCACCTTTCCCAATTTTGAACCTGTTCATTGTTCCATGTCTAGTTCTAACTGTTGCTTCTTGTCCTGCATACTGGTTTCTCAGGAGAAAGGTAAGGTAGTCTGGTATTCCCACCTCTTTAAGAATTTCCTGCGGTTTGTTCAGTCAAAGGCTTTAGTATAGTAAATGAAGCAGTAGTTTTTTTTTTTTTTTTCAATTGTCTTGCTTTTCCTTTGATCCAGTGAATGCTGGCAATTTGATTTCTGGTTTCTGGTTTCTCTACCTTTTCTAAATCCAGCTTGTACATCTGGAAGTTCTCAGTTCACCTACTGTTGAAGCCTAGTTTGAAGGATTTTGAGCGTAGCCTTGTTAGCAGGTGAAATGCATACAGTTTTATGATAGACCTCAGCTGATTGCTGTCTCCACATTCTGTCCACAGAACTGAGGTTTGAAGACAACTAACACAGAAATTACCCCTCTCCATGAATTTTAAAATGTAGGAAGACTTTGAAACTAAAAATCCCCCAAGACCTCAAGGAATGAAATAACACACTAACAGGAATATTTTCAGCATACTACAAGTTGACGTTGGACACCTGGGATGAGGAACCTGTTTGTGCTTGAGGGACTGACTTGTTTTGTATGTCTAATGGCTGCTAGGCACTGTGGGGATGGCTGTGGATCTGCGTGTGTGCGTGCGTGTAGAGGGTACGGTGTGGGTGTGTGTATGTGGGGTGCAAGCTTGCATGTGTTCTTACTTCTCCTCCTCCCCGTCTCACAACCTATCAGTTCCTCAGTTCCTTAGTCAAATCCACCCTCCTCCCCTTCAGAAAGTCATTTTGGACTTCTTGAGAGGTGCCACAACCCTGGACATACCCTTTTTTAAACTTTTGTTATATCCTGTTGTTGTTACCACTTGGTATGTATTTACAAGGTCTGTTGAGTTCTTCTTAATTTCAGGCATTTCCTTTCTCATCTGAGCCAGACTAAAGGTATGAACTGTCTTCTGGGTTTCCCTGTTGCCTCAGCAAGGCCCCGAGTTCAGCTCTGATACTGTAGGGTTAGAACATCTGGGGTTTGGAAGTCCAGAAGAGACTGACTGTCTCAGCTAGTTCATTCAACAAGTGAGATAATGGAACACTTACTCCACTTGTTAAGGTCAATCAGCTAAGGCAGCCTGTCATGGAGGGGAAGCAATTCTCCCAGCCTCATTCCTCTACACTAAATTTGAAGTGTCTGAGCTGGATGTCAGAACAAAAGGCTAGAAGGTCCTCCGTGCTCTGCCTGAGATTGCTGGGGAGTCTCCAAGTCATGCTTCAGACCTTCCATTCCTCTTTGCCCCATTACACACTTCTTGACATTTCCATTATTCTAAAGTATCATATGTGTGCACATATCCACAAAGGCAGAAGGTGAAGTGAGGGAAATGCCACATTAGGGAATAAGAAGAAAAATTAAAATGTGAAAGGAAAACTGATCACCTGTGAGAAAAGCGAGATCCTCATTCATTGTTTTAAATTATTTTCCCTTATGGATACCTTTCAAATACTGCTTTTGTTTTTTGGTTAAAGCCTGTGAATCTGTCTTCTGCCATTGGCATTCTCTAGCAAGAATGATCACAAAAGCTTGTCCCTTGCTAATGCATCATTGTCTGAGTCTTCCATGTAACACTGTCTCCTGCTTTCTTCTGGGGAAAGGTTAATTCTAAGTTCTCTCTCTCTCTATCTCTCTGATATCACCGATAACACAGTGATTTCTGTGTATCTCTCTGATGCACTCAGCGCTGAGTCATTTTGGTCCTGTCCAACTCTTTGTGACACTGTGGACTGTAGCCAGCCAGCCTCCTCTGTCCATGGGATTCTCAAGGCAAGAATACTAGAGTAAGAACCCTTGTCTCTTACATCTTCTGCTTTGGCAGGCAGTTTTTTTCTTTTTTTTGCCTACTACTAGTACCACCATCTATCTAAAGGTATTTATATCTCAGTGTGTTGGAAATTTCTCACTTAGGTGACGACTAGTAACACTTAAACTCTAAACATGCTTAAAACAAGTTTATGTCATCCGGCTGAATTTTAGTTTTCCACCACACCTTTGTGCTCCTGACGGGAAGCTTCTCTGCTGGTCGTGGTGCCATAATGCAGTACCTTATGGGAGGAAGACTCAGTTTCCTTCCTCTTTGCCACCTCAGCCATGTCTTCCCATCTTTTGATGTCTAACTCCTATTTGCACTTTACTCAGCTCAAACTGACGGCTTCCATCTGGGAATTCCATTACCACTCACAGTAAGCCCTGGGCAACCGGTGTGCAACTGGGCACACAACTGTTTCAGGTGTGTCAGTTCTATACTGTGAGTTCTGTAAGGCAAGGGCAGGAATCTTGTATTTTTTCCGTGACAACAGTTTTGCATAATGATCTTGGCAATATAATGCAAGCTGAGGCTGTTGAAGACTCAGGGCACAGGGGACTGTATATATCAAAAGCACATTTTATAGATTTTACGTGTAGTTCTTTCTTGATTGTACACTTACACTGTAGAATTAAATTTTATGTCCACCAGTTCTATTTTTCCGTCTTAAGAGTTTTTTTTTTGTTGTTGTTTTCTGTTACGATGTTAGTAGCTACTCCACCAAGAAGCATTTAAATTTGTTTTACCCAATTTAGAACCATGGAATCTTTTCTATCTTATCTTAAATTATCCATGCACCATCATAGAGACATTTCCATTCATATTTGGTGACTTTATTTTGTTTCGTTTTGTTTTTGTTTTCAAATGTTTCAAGCCAAGAGTACTTGGCAGTTTTGCTTTAACTTTGAAAGCCAAAGAAACCCCTGAATGATAGTAACATAGGATCCCCTGGGCCAGTCAACATTTTATCATTGTGAATTTATTTGCTGAAGGCCCTTTATGCCTCTTTGCTTAATTTTTCAATTATTCCTGATACTGGGAACTAGTAGAATCATTCATTTGTAAAGGATTTATACTGCTAATTTAGACTGTCCTGCATAGTACTTTTGCTGGAACCCAATACTCTCTGGGACCTCAAGGGTCCTTGTACCAGAAGGCATGAGGTCAGGCCAGCCCCTCAGAAGGTGACACTAAATAACTATTATTGTTATTATTATTTCTTCTCATTGAGTTATCTTCACAATATTAAGTTATTTTCCATATTTTTTATGTGTATGGATGTAACCAGTTTTGGCAGCAACAAATGTTATTTTTGACTCTTCCCTGAATTATCTTGACCTTCTGATTACAAAAAGAAGAAATGAGTCCTTTGGGATGTATGTGGAAGAAGTCCAAGAGTAAGACATAGAATACATATCTTTTTGGCCTCTGTCTCTCTGTCTCTGCTTAAACTCAGACCCTCTTCAGACCCCCTTTTTTCGGCACTCATCAGAGATACAGGAGATACACACTTGGAGGCTGAAGGAAATAAGTTTACTCAGGAGTTTGAGGCAAGGCCCAAGGGGATTAGACATTTGGGTTGAATCTCGAAGGACAAATAGGATTTGGCTAGTTAAAAAGGGTATTCCAGTTAGGGTATGATGCTATAAAGAATGGCTGCTCTGGAGGGAAGTGACAAGCTGAACAATGGTGATTGGGTCTTGATGTTGAAGAGTGAAAAGAGCAAGCCAAGAAATTTGGTCTTTATCCTCAGAACAAATAGAAGCCATGAAAGCTTAGAAATAAGGCAATGGGATCTTCATATGTGCCCCTTACCAAGGTGTTTCCAGTGACAGAATGGAGACTGCTGCTGCTGCTAAGTCGCTTCAGTCATGTCCGACTCTGTGCGACCCCATAGACGGCAGCCCACTAGGCTCCCCCGTCCCTGGGATTCTCCAGGCAAGAACACTGGAGTGGGTTGCCATTTCCTTCTCCAATGCATGAAGGTGAAAAGAGAAAGTGAAGTCGCTCAGTCATGTCTGACTCTTAGCGACCCCAAGGTCTGCAGCCTACCAGGCTCCTCTGTCCATGGGATTTTCCAGGCAAGAGTACTGGAGTGGGGTGCCATCGCCTTCTCCGAAACTAGAAGGTATTAAAAACCTACCAGTCCTCTGGAGGCTCTTGTGGTTCCACCCACTGCTCCCTCTCTATACTTGGAGTCTAGAGATACTAATGTCTTCTCTACAAACCACTCCTCATGCTTCCCATACATCCATTCAATCATTGTAAATTAACTCTCCATAACTATCTTGATTTTAGTGTGGTCAGCTGTTTTAAGATCTTGGCTGATACACCCTCCTTCACACTTCCTTATAATTATTTGTTTCTATGCTTGTCTCCCCACTAGCCTGTGAGCATTCAAAATGCAGAGTTTGTCCATTTTCCATTCATTTTGCTTTCTTTTTTATTGAAATATAATTGTCATACAATACTATGTTAGTTTCAGGGATGCAGCCTAGTGATCCAACATTTAAATAAATTACAAATGATCTCCACATTGTCTAGTAACCATCTATCTCCATATGAAGTTATGACAGTATTATTGACCATATCCTGTATGCTGTACATTACATCATCCTGTGACTTATTTTAGAACTGGAAGTTTGTACCTCTTAATTTCATTCATGTATCTCACCCATCCTCCACTCTGCTTCCCTCTGTATCTATGAGTCTGTTTTGGTCTGTTTTGTTTGACTGTTTTTTAGGTTTCACGTATGAATCAGATCATATGGGATTTGTGGTATTTGTCTTTCTCTGTCTGACTTATTTTACTTAGGATAATGCACTCTAGATCCATCCACGCTATTGCAAATGGCAAAATTTCATTGCTTTTTAATGGCTGAGTAGTATTTCATTGTTTGTATATATATCACATCTTCTCTATCCATTCGTCTATTGATGGGCACTGGGGTTGCTTCCAGATCTTGGCTATTGTGAGTAATGCTGCAGTGAACAAGGAGGCGTATTTGTTGTTGTTGTTCAGTCACTAAGTCATGTCCAACTCTTTGTGACCCTATAAATGGTAGCACTCCAGGCTTACCTGTCCTTCACTATCTCCCAGAGTTTGTTCAAACTCATGTCCATTGAGTCAGTGGTACTGTCTAACCATCTCATCCTCTGTCACCCTCTTCTCCTTTTGCCTTTCGGCTTTCTCAGCATCAGGGTCTTTTCCAGTGAGTTGGCTCTTCACTCATCAGGTAGCCAAAGTAATGGAGCTTCAGCTTCACAGTAGTCCTTCCAGTGAATATTCATGGTTGATTTCCTTTAAGATTGACTGGTTTGAACTCCTTGCTCCTAGGGATTCTCAAGAGTCTTCTCCAGCACCACAATTCAAAAGAATCGATTCCTTGGTGCTCAGCCTTCTTTATGGTCCAACTCTCACATTTGTACATGACTACTGGTAAAATCAGTAAAAGGTCCATATAGTTTGGACTATATGGTCCTTTGTTGGCAAAGTGATGTCTCTGGTTTTTGATATGATGTCTAGGTTTGTCATAGCTTTAATTCCATGGCTGCAGTCACCGTCCACAGTGATTTTGGAGCCCAAGAAAATGACATCTGTCACTGCTTTCACTTTATCCCCTTCTATTTGTCATGAAGTGATGGGACTGGATGCCATGATCTTTGTTTTCTGAATATTGAGTTTTAAGCCAGTGTCTTCATTCTCCTCCTTCACCCTCATCAAGAGGCTGTTTAGTTCGTCTTCATTTTCTGCCCTTAGAGTGGCATCATCTGCATATCTGGGGTAAATGCCCAGAAGTGAAATTGCTAGTTTGTGTGATCTTCTGGTCTTTGTTTTTTGAGGATTCTCCATTCTTTTTTTCTATAATGGCTGCACCTACGTACATTCCCACCAACAGCATGAAGGTTCCCTTTTCTCCTCATCCTCACCAACACTTGTTATTTATTGTTCTTATGTCACCCATTTTCAAGTCTTTACTGGTTCAACGGAAATTTGCCATTTGCCAGTTAAGTTTTATTTGAGGCGGTGATTTCAAGCCAAGAAAGGTCAGCGTTAACCAGGGTCGCTCGGGAGGACTTCAGAGGGGATACTGACAAGCATCTGCTGCTTGGCATCTATGAAGAGAAACTGAGCGTCATTCTAGGAAGAATGGAAGAGCGTGGCTTCATAGGGAAGCAGGAGACACTTGCAGGGGCCACGGAGCTCATCTCTCGTGGGACACAAGATGAGTCACGTGGAGAATCAGCGGGAAGTCCATTTCCGAGAACCTACTTCCGGTCTAGAATTGTTTCACTTTCTAATTACATTTGACTCTAGCTAATCTTAGCATGATTTTGCTGACCCTTGAGCATTCACTGCAGTAAGGTAAGGAAAGAAATTTCAGAAACTAACCTAAGAAGAAACATTTTCAAAACAAACAAACAAAAAATTGCCATCAACCAACTTTTTTGAGTAATCACGGGTGATTACAAATCTTTAGTTTCCCCATTGTAATCACCGGCAGGTTGTGCAGTCTCTGCTAAGTAGAATTAGGTGGCCTGCAGTGGGATGTAACAGCTAATGGTGTGATTGCTTACCTGTTTTAACTTTTGGAAGCAGAATCCTAAAAGACAATTTTTGGGCATGAATATTTCCACTTTCCCTGGTGAAAATATTGTGCTTTTCTATTGAGATACTAGAAGGTTCAGATGGGGGCAATAGGGAAGATGTAGCAGGTGTGTGAGGACCTAGATTTTTTGAAGGAGTATGTAAGAAACAGTTGGATAAATCTGGGTAATATGACTTTCAAAACTGCAATTAGATAATCCTAAAAACAAATTTCTCTTCATTCTCATATAAGGGCAACTCTGTGAAAACTTGAAAATTCAAAAAATTAATTCTGCAAGTATGCATAATCTCTGATCTCTTAGTCTGGACTTACATTTCCTGGGGAAGTATGGTGTGTGTGTGTGTGTGTGTGTGTGTGTGTGTGTGTGAGATTCCTGATCTCATACTTTAAAAAGAAAACTAATAAGCCATCCAGAAAGACCCTTTGAAACTGTCTTAGGAAATGGATGTAAGGGGATCTGGCCCATACAGACTAAGTCTAGGGGTTACTCATGGCCTTTAGCATCTTGCTGGATCTATGGACGACTCTCTGTCAAACAACTTTTCTTGATGAAGTTTCATATACAGATAATATTGTTGCTTTAAACAAAAGCTTTGTCTGTCGTTACCCACATGTCCAAAAGTTGGGGGTATGTTGAGTGGAGAAAATTCCAGCCCAAGTGTTAGGAGGTGTGATTCATGGACAATCTGTCTAAAGTGGACAAGAGAGTGAGTCTCTGGAGCCTGAAGGTGGTCAGTGAATTATAAGCAGGTTATAAAATAGAACCACTCAGAATAATCCTTTTCAGGAAAGAATCTTAATGCGGAAAGTGGGAGCCTCTATACCTTCTTAGAAGAGCCATTGCTGGGACTGACCCACTCCTCTGGGCTCCCATCTGCCCTGTNCAGAAGTGAAATTGCTAGTTTGTGTGATCTTCTGGTCTTTGTTTTTTGAGGATTCTCCATTCTTTTTTTCTATAATGGCTGCACCTACGTACATTCCCACCAACAGCATGAAGGTTCCCTTTTCTCCTCATCCTCACCAACACTTGTTATTTATTGTTCTTATGTCACCCATTTTCAAGTCTTTACTGGTTCAACGGAAATTTGCCATTTGCCAGTTAAGTTTTATTTGAGGCGGTGATTTCAAGCCAAGAAAGGTCAGCGTTAACCAGGGTCGCTCGGGAGGACTTCAGAGGGGATACTGACAAGCATCTGCTGCTTGGCATCTATGAAGAGAAACTGAGCGTCATTCTAGGAAGAATGGAAGAGCGTGGCTTCATAGGGAAGCAGGAGACACTTGCAGGGGCCACGGAGCTCATCTCTCGTGGGACACAAGATGAGTCACGTGGAGAATCAGCGGGAAGTCCATTTCCGAGAACCTACTTCCGGTCTAGAATTGTTTCACTTTCTAATTACATTTGACTCTAGCTAATCTTAGCATGATTTTGCTGACCCTTGAGCATTCACTGCAGTAAGGTAAGGAAAGAAATTTCAGAAACTAACCTAAGAAGAAACATTTTCAAAACAAACAAACAAAAAATTGCCATCAACCAACTTTTTTGAGTAATCACGGGTGATTACAAATCTTTAGTTTCCCCATTGTAATCACCGGCAGGTTGTGCAGTCTCTGCTAAGTAGAATTAGGTGGCCTGCAGTGGGATGTAACAGCTAATGGTGTGATTGCTTACCTGTTTTAACTTTTGGAAGCAGAATCCTAAAAGACAATTTTTGGGCATGAATATTTCCACTTTCCCTGGTGAAAATATTGTGCTTTTCTATTGAGATACTAGAAGGTTCAGATGGGGGCAATAGGGAAGATGTAGCAGGTGTGTGAGGACCTAGATTTTTTGAAGGAGTATGTAAGAAACAGTTGGATAAATCTGGGTAATATGACTTTCAAAACTGCAATTAGATAATCCTAAAAACAAATTTCTCTTCATTCTCATATAAGGGCAACTCTGTGAAAACTTGAAAATTCAAAAAATTAATTCTGCAAGTATGCATAATCTCTGATCTCTTAGTCTGGACTTACATTTCCTGGGGAAGTATGGTGTGTGTGTGTGTGTGTGTGTGTGTGTGTGTGTGTGAGATTCCTGATCTCATACTTTAAAAAGAAAACTAATAAGCCATCCAGAAAGACCCTTTGAAACTGTCTTAGGAAATGGATGTAAGGGGATCTGGCCCATACAGACTAAGTCTAGGGGTTACTCATGGCCTTTAGCATCTTGCTGGATCTATGGACGACTCTCTGTCAAACAACTTTTCTTGATGAAGTTTCATATACAGATAATATTGTTGCTTTAAACAAAAGCTTTGTCTGTCGTTACCCACATGTCCAAAAGTTGGGGGTATGTTGAGTGGAGAAAATTCCAGCCCAAGTGTTAGGAGGTGTGATTCATGGACAATCTGTCTAAAGTGGACAAGAGAGTGAGTCTCTGGAGCCTGAAGGTGGTCAGTGAATTATAAGCAGGTTATAAAATAGAACCACTCAGAATAATCCTTTTCAGGAAAGAATCTTAATGCGGAAAGTGGGAGCCTCTATACCTTCTTAGAAGAGCCATTGCTGGGACTGACCCACTCCTCTGGGCTCCCATCTGCCCTGTCTTTAGAGCCTCCCTGCATGGGTTATTTTCTTCCCCATTGGACAGGTCCCATGGCTTTAATGGATGTTATCTCACTACATTTGTTGAAAAGAAAAGCAGCAGGAGAGTTCTTATCCGTGGTGCCCTTTCTTCGTTTTACAAAATATCCCCACCTTCCCTCTCCTCCCAACACATATTCAATCTGCTTTATTTTCCTGTATGAGGCCTCTGAAATAGGCAGCAAAGGATAAGGGGAAAAAATCAATATTTGAGAGTCAATAGAACTGAGTCTGAGTCCCATTCTACCTGGTGCGCATTCACTTCTGTGAGCCTTCATGTAAAGTGAAGATCATGACCTAGACAATGTCTGAGGCACCTTCTAAGTTCGAAAATTACGCAGTTTTCAGGGAAGGAAATGGAAAGTGTATTCCAGCCTCCTTATAAAGATGGAAAGAGGATAACTTTATAATATTGGGTTGAAAGAAATGTGCCCGTCTTCATGGTTTCCTGGCGTCCATTCACAATTAGGTTTAAGCACATTTCAAGCAGAAAAACCTCTAAAGAAACTGAGTCACATGTGAGATATTAATTCCCAAAGCTTTCCTGACAATCGCTTTCACAGCTGAGTGAATGACATTTGATTTCTGGATTGGAAACCTTAATTGTAATATCTTTTGCTTCCTAACATATCATGCCCACTTGGGTTTGTGAAACAGTTTTATAGAACTTTCAAGCTTTAGTACTTGATGTAATTTTGCAGGTAGATCACTGTGTTGAGGGAATGAGCCCACAGGTCCTGATTTTCTTGCTCAGAAATATAAAGAAGAATTTTTAAAGCCTGAAGGGATGCTGAATAGCAGCCTAAATCTAGGGAGAGGCTTCAGGTAGTCAGTGCCTTGGAATGTCGTGCAGAATTGTATTGAGCTGTGAATATGTGCATTTTCTAGGGAGAGCTATGTAAATTTCAAAAGATTCTGAGAGGGATCCAGGACCCAGCAAAGGCCCACCTTCCTCATTTTGTGTTAGAGAGCCGCATTAGAAAGCTGAAACCCCAAGAGGGAAAGTGCCAGAGAGCTTAGAGCCAGGACTTGAACTCAGATTTTTTGAAAAATTCTATTGCTTGTTCCTTTTGAGTATTTTGTAGACAACTTTAGACCAGATCTTAAATTTGCAATTCTTTGAAAATACAGTTATTTTATGTTTCTTTACATTTCTTTTGTCTCTTTACACTTAGTTGTAAAAAGACAAAACCATTCCAGCAAGAGATTTTCCAGGCTGCAGCCCTGCCTTGTGCACCTGTCTAGCTCCATCCCCCTTTGAACATTCCACCAGGCTGAGATGTTTCAATAAATACGCACATGCTTGCGTACATCTGTGTTCACACACACATGTGCCCATATGCACATGCGCTATATAGTTCATGGATATCCTTGTGGCACTGCCTCACATGCTCTGTAAAAGGAAGGAGATACCAGTAAACATGGTGAAATCTTTGTTCTGGCTGAAAAACAATGGTTATGGGTTTCCTGTAGGGCTGACCGTTATCTTCCCTCTTTCTCAGTACAGTCACGTTGGACTGACTGAACTCTGCCCACCTGAGTATGGAGGACTTCTTACCAGGTAGAACTTGCAATTTTTGAAAGACAGTGTTTACCGTGACTGTTGAAGATACCCACAGATCTGAGGAAATATGAGGGCAGAAGGTAATTTTATTTAAAGGTGCCATTAAACCTTTGATTGACAAACGAATGTCTGCCTTTGTTTTTCTTCCCTCTCCCATTGGGAAGATTAAAACTATACCTCAGCACATGCCGCCATGTGGAGGTACCAACGTACTGTGACTAGTGTCTACAAGAGGTCTCCAACCACTCTCTGTCAGTGGGGTTCCCAGCAAGAATGGGGATTCTTAGGGCAACTGGCCCAAGTGCTGGCATCGTCATTGATCCTGTCGTCCTTTGTGTGTTCCTACGGACAGCTGTTTTGAGCAGGAAAACCCACTGTTTCACTGGAGAATAACCATGTGATCTTGTTCCCTATAGAAATGAGCTCCAGGAGGCCCAGGTATATTGGACTGGTGGCCTGAGCCGCTGCCCCATCACCAGTCTCAGGGCTCATGGAGTTTACAGCTATGTGAGGCACAGGGGGCGGGTGCAGTGCAGTGTTGCCCCGTGGCTCATGGGAGAAAACCTTTGCATAAGCCTCTATAGACATCCCTCTTTGCCTCTGTCCTTCAGCTTCTCTTTTCCCATGGCATGCACAATACACATTTGCAGAGGTTATGCCGTATGCCACATTTGATAGTGGTCTCATTCCTAAAAACACTTGAATAAATTCATTTTTTCAAATTCTATAATTCTTATTGATATACAAAGGCTCTTTGAATATCTGTGATTTGATTAGAATCCTATTTGATTTTTAATGCTCCCTAATTTCTGTAGAAAATAGCTGATCAAGGCGAAATGGTCTCTCAAGCTGTTGTGGGTGAATTATTTTCTTAGTGGACACTTCCTTTTATTCTCCCCATCACTGTATTTGAGATATTTGTGCGCATCAGCTTGGCACAGTGTGCCATCCACTTGAATGGTGTCCTGGCAGAGCACCTTTTCTTGGACTGTGGGCGGTTGCTTCTTTTGTGTCAACGCTGATGGCTGTTCTCCAGCTGAACGTTGAATCACTTCCTACTAAGACCCTGAAAATCAAGTTTCTAGTTGTGAGCTGGGATGATTCCAACATGTGAGCTGGAAAATGACAAGTCATGGGCAACGTTTCTAAGCGTTTCTGATGGGATGAGAGCCTTAGAGTGCAGGGAATGCCATACTCCAGCAGGTCTCGGCTTTCTCTAGTTTCAGGATTGTTTTCTTTAATGTGAAAGCTCCACAGGTCAGGGGTGGTGCCAAGATAGTCCATGGCATTAACAATAAGTGACTCTAAGGGGTTTCTCTGGGCTCATACCAATGACATGTTGATTCTGAATGCCAGTTCCCCATAGAGCAGAGAGGAAACAGGCTATAAAAGGGGATGTGTATGCGTGTGTGTATGCTCAGTCACTTCAGTCATGTTTGACTCTTTGCGACCCCATGGACTGTAGCCCCCCAGGCTCCTCTGTCCAGGGGATTCTCCAGGCAAGGATACTGGAGAGGGTTGCTATGCCCTCCTCCAGGGGATCATTCCGGCCCAGGGATGGAACCTGGGTCTCCTGCATTGCAGGCGATTTCTTTACTGGGTCACTGGGGAGGAAGGCACTAAATTGTTTCTCAGAATCCTTTTCCACTGATTTTTCTACAGCCAAACAAAACTCAAGTTCAGCAGTCCATTCTATGAGTCTGTCCTTTCATGAAGAATGACTTTGAGGCATTACCATTGGAAGATACTACATGAATGTGGATCCTCTCCTAGAATGTCAGAGTACAGAATAGCCTTCTGGCTTCTGCCTGGGAAGAAAAAAGGCTCTTTTCCCAACCTTTTTCCTAGAGAAAACTCTCTTCACTATCAAGAGACAAGTGCTGGACAGAGATGGGGAAGAAAGGAGCCAAGAGGCTTGTGGCTCAGCCATAGGCCTCCCAGGCTCTTGGATTTCCCGCAAAATGTGACAGTGGCAGAGTTGACTGCGTGCGAGACTGAGAGTAGGAGGCCTTCTGTGAGATCTTGGACTTCAGTGTTCCCATCTGTAAATGAGAAATTGGAATCCGCTCTCTATCAGACTCTAAATGTCTATGACTTTGCCAATCATTAAAAAGGGAAACTTACACAACTTTGCCTTCTGAGGAAAGAGAGAGTATGTGGGAACTGATCCAGTTTGAAGTCAGTAATTAATTTATTCCACATACACATAGTCATTCTGTAGAGTGTGCCAGACACTGTGCAAGGCTCTGCAGATGCAAGTCTTGAGTCGTAAACTCAGAGTCCTCTGAGAGCTGATACCCTAATAGACCACATCTGCTTCTGGACTGAGACCACAAGTCTGCTGGGGTGTTAGAGCAGTGCCGCTGGCCTTGTCTGCCAGGCCAGATTTCCAAGCCCTTTGTTCCAATTCCTGTTTTGAGTTCACAAATACCATTGATCAAGTGCTAAATTTAGCAAGTCCTATAGGCTGAAAATATAGTGATGAGTAAGGGCAAGGGCTCTTGCCCTCTAGGAACTCCCAGCCTAATGGGAGGTGGAAGCAAAATGTGACCTGATGTGGTCTATAGTTGACGCAAGGGTCAAAGTAATGGAGAAGGGGCTCCGAATCCAGTGGGAATATAGGGAAAGACTGGTAAGTCAGAAAACAGAGCAGGTGATCAGAGAATCTCACTTGAAAAGCAGAGTATAGAATCTTCCAGGAGCTATTTCTTGCTTGTTTGATTTGGGGAAAGTTCTACGAAAATATTCCAAAATCCTGCTTTGTGGAATACTTGTACCCAATGCGAGGTAGTTGTGGTGGAAATGGAGGTTGCAGTGTGAGGGCAGGAGCCCTGGCCCCGTGAAGTCAGGTGGCACATTTCACAGAGGGCCTGACTGAGTGCCTCAGATGGCATGCCAGGTGTGACCTGTTTACTGCCCTTAGCAGTTTTGCCCTTTGCTTGGGGAGACAAGTTCTTTATCCAAACTAGTAAACATTCAAATGATGTTCAAAAATTAAAAACTGATGGCTTTGACAGTAAATTCCCTGGATGGTCAGTAAAATAAAGCATTTGCCTATAGACTGGAGTTGGAGAAGGAAATGGCAATCCACTCCAGTATTCTTGCCTGGAGAATCCCATGGACAAAGGAGCCTGATAGGCTACAGTCCACGGAGTCTCAAAGAGTTGGACACGACGGGTGACTTCACTCAGTCACTCACTCATCAGTCAGTTCAGTTCAGTTCANTATTCAGACTAGATGGGTAGATTGTGAGTCATTTCTTCGTCCCCAGAATACAGGGGAAATTTTCCTGAAAGTGGTGCTGAATTGAAGAGAGTATGCCCCTTCTCTGAAACTAGAGTCCTTCCCCAGTCGTGAAGTCCCCAGGGTTTGTGTGCCCTCGATTTCTTCTTCTTCATTCCTTAATCCCACTCTGCTCTCTCTTTAGTGTAGACCTTGGGTTCAACACTCCTCATGTGTCTGGGTTCTGGAAGAAGTTGAGCTGAGACATGAGCTGTAAGGCTTCTGTTTTTGATTCAGCCATAAATCTTGCATTTGTTCTTCTGGGTTGAAATAGAGAGGAAGAGGCAGAGTGATGGAAGAAGAAGATAGATTTATTTTCTCTGCAGATTTAAGAAGTGGAGGTTGCTCTGTGAGGTTGGAAAGAGCTCTGGCCCAAAGGAATCGGAAGTAAACTGAATAGGCCAAGAGCCCAGTCAAATGCCTCTGGTTCCTTAAAATGGAATTTGTTACAATGAACAGAGTGAAGGTTATCTATGGCTTCTCAAACATCCAGATTGGCAAAGCAGAAATATTATCTGTTGGTTTAAATTATGCCCAATTTTATGTGACCTAGGAAGTAGACGCTTCTAACAGTAAGCAGAGGCTAAAGAAAATTCCCTTCTTAATGACTGCATGTTTGATTAGGGGGGCCACATGGTAAGCCCTTTAAAGTCAGAGCTCTAAGTGAGGAGAAGTACTGAAGGCTTCAGGGATGGATGCAAGCTTGAACTCTGAACTGTGGCCTCCTATGTTNTAGGAAGTAGACGCTTCTAACAGTAAGCAGAGACTAAAGAAAATTCCCTTCTTAATGACTGCATGTTTGATTAGGGGGGCCACATGGTAAGCCCTTTAAAGTCAGAGCTCTAAGTGAGGAGAAGTACTGAAGGCTTCAGGGATGGATGCAAGCTTGAACTCTGAACTGTGGCCTCCTATGTTAGGTAGTACACAACTTATGCAGCTGTACATGATATCCTAGGAGGTCAGAATCTGAATAGGTTTTTTTTAAAAACTGAATTGTATTTGGTAATCAGATTTGGAGAGGAGGCTTTCCTGGTAGGTGAACTGGCATGACCACAGGTGTGTGGAAGGGGCTGTGAACTTGAAGTATGTGGAATTCAGGGTCTTTGAATTCTTTTTAGCTGTACCTTGTCTGTTGAAATCTCATAAATTGGGCCATGTTACTGCCTCTAGCATCATAAATACACTGCTGGGCAGGGAGAACTTGGTGGGAAGTTGTGGAACTGTTGGGCCTGACACATATGGTGCCAGGAGCTCAGTATAGACTTGGATTCTTATTCTCTCTTCAGTTCAGAAATCAAGCTACTCACCGATATTTACTAAGCTCTTACTATATGCCCGGTGCATGTTGGGCAACAAAGGATAATAAAAGAAAATATGGTTCCCACCCGTAAGAATTCATCTTGGGAATTCCCTGGCAGTCCAGTGGTTAGGACTCTGTACTTTCACTGCTATGGGGCCTGGGTTTAATCTCTTTAGTTCAAACTAAGATGCCTGGTTGGGCAACAAGCTGTGTGACCTCCCTGCTCTGTGCTCCTTCCCCCTTCCCCCAAAGAAAAGATTCTACCTTGGTGAGGAAACAGAATTAGACTATATACAATCTCACATTAAACTGTATGGTAAAATTCATCAGGACCTCAGAACTTAGCGATGGGAGCTATTAACAAGGCTTTTGAATTGAACTTTATGAGTTGGGTGTGAAGGTGGAGTGCCATAAGGAGGATTCTGCATCTACTTCCTAGGGGGCAAGGAAGGAAGAAATGGGCAAAAGTTATTTAGGCTGTCCAAGAAGATTCAGTTTACCAGTCCCTTCTGTTGGTGCTATTTAACTTGGTCATTTTCTTGGAACTAAGGTTCCAGGTATCTGAAGCCTTTTGACACTACTTCCTTTTTCTTCCAATTGTATCAAGATATAATTGCCATATAACATTCAGTTTAAGGTGTACAAAGTATATATTCATTGTATATAATTCAATACATGTATATATTGTGAAGTGTTTAACACAATATGATTAGTTAACACATCTTTCACCTCCCATAATTATCATATTTTGGTTGTTGTTGTTATGGTTGACACTACTTTTGGGTACTTGGAGAAGGCAATGGCACCCCACTCCAGTACTCTCGCCTGGAAAATCCCATGGACATAACAGCCTGGGAGGCTGCAGTCCATGCGATCATGAAGAGTTGGACACGACGGAGTGACTTCACTTTTCACTTTCATGCATTGGAGAAGGAAATGTTAACCCGGTACTCCAGTGTTCTTGCCTGGAGAATCCCAGGGACAGAGGAGCCACAAGGCTGCCGTCTATCAGGTTGCAGAGTCAGACATGACTGAAGCAACTTAGAAGCAGTAACTTTTGGGTACTACTAATACCAGTGTTTAATATCTTTGTGTGATTTGGGCCTGTGGAGCTTTCTAGTTTATACTTCTTTCTAGCTTCATTGTCCCAGAAGGTCCATGGAGTCAGCAAGATACACTCTTCTTCAAATCTGATTATGAAATACAATCCAGTTTTTTGTTTTTTTTTTAATCTGTTCAGTTTCTGACCTCCTGGAATGCCATGTGCAGCCGCATGATCACCTGACACAGCAGGCCACAGTTCAGAGTGCAACAAGCTTGCGTCCATTCCCTGAAACCTTAAGTACTTCTGCTCACACAGGTCTCTGACTTTGCCATGTGGGTCCCCTAATCAGACATACTCCTCTGTTAAGCATGAAAATGGAGTCAGGGTTACACGTTTACTGCTCTGGTCAATCAGCACAATTTCCATCTTTAAGATGGCCTTTAAAGTTGAAACATATTGTTTCTGTTGCCAGGCAGATGAGAAAACTGAAACTGAGACAGGCAAAATGACAGCCTAAGGACACACAGATGCCCAGTGACAAGGAAACTGCAGCCTCTCTGGGCCTTCTGTTTCTTCATCTGGGAAGTGACAGGCTTGAAAGAGATGATATTGGAGGACCCTCCCAGCCCTCCATCCTGAGTCTGCATCTAGCTTTCCTGATTCCAAATAAATGCATCTTCCATTACACCAGGCTGTTTCTTTGTCTGAACAAAGGTGATTTGATTCCCCAAGTCAATAAGCAAATTAGAAAAATGGAGAGAGAGAGCCTGGGAAACAAGGGACCACAGATGAGAGAAGAGGCCTGCGAGGGGGATAGGCAGAGGAGGGAGGCTCCCAGGGAGCTTCCTGCAAAAGCCAGAGCAGGGCAGGCCGAGCAGGCAGGCAGGAGAACTGCAGCCTCCGCTGGCCTTATTCACTGTGTGGCGTCACCTGCCTGGGAATCTGCTAATGGGTGGGAGGGGGCTTAGGACAGACGCTTTTGCAGGGAGAGAAAGGCAGGGTCTCTGGAGCAGGTGCAAGCAAAGCTACAGTGCAGATACTCAGGAAGGATTTAGGGACTGGTTGGAGGGGCAGTGGTGAAGCCTACCCTGGGAAAATACAGGGACAAGTCAGCAGCTGGCTGAAGGGCGAAGGTGATTGAGAGGAGAGGGAGGGAACCCACAGGGAGGGGTACGGTGGGTGGCGGGGGATGACCAGACTGGATACAGGCACTGGTAAGTTTTGTATCTTAGCAGTACCTCTATGCCTACCTTTACTAGAAGGGACGTTTCCCATTGATATCCCAATAACAAGACCAGACAGAAGCCCCTTCTCTGAACATCTGAAAAAAGAGGAGATTCAGATTCACCACGAATGAATCCTGAGCTGGCTGCTTTTATAACCTGCCGCAGTCTGTGTTCAGTGGAATAGAACAGCTCAGTTCATCATCTCAGAGTGTCCTAGTCTTAGCAAAGAAGCACATTCTCAAATTTTTTTAAAAATGCCTTTCAGATTTGTCACTTTCTCCACCTCCTTTCCTCCTCCGTGGGTCTTTTTGCCTCTTTCTGGTCCAGAATGAGCAAGACTGTGTGTCTTGCTCTTGGTTGACAAGAATACATTAAACGTGGATCCAGCCAGTGATTTAAGAAAATGGATGATCTTCTGGGGCTTGTTCTGTTTGGGGTCAGATGATAATATTGCCCCTGGGTTAAATCCAGACAGCACACAGGGACCTCCAGGTTTATCTTGTGCCTTCCCTCAGTTGACAGGAAACAGATCTACACAAGAGCAGCAGCCCTACTGCATCACTGAGGCTGCGAGCAAGAGGCCCCGGATGCAAATGACTTCATGTGGCAACGAAGTGAGAACCAAAGCGCTTACTGAGAGAGTTTGCTGAGTGCCCGCTGCTCACAGAGACGCTGCGTTTGAAAGCTGAAGCCTTAATTACGTTCCAGACCAGCCCCCTCACCAGACAACTACAGCCCAGACTGGGCAAATGACTTCCCTAGGGTCATATGGTTAAATACTGGGGTCTCAGAAATATAATATCCAGTCTGTGTCCTTGTCCATTGGACCTTCCAAGTGCAGAACTCAGCCCTGCATTGGGTGTTGTGCCTTAGTGGTTAGGTTAGGGTTGGTTAGGGTCGGGGTGAGGAGACTGAACATTCTTTAAAATCAGAGAGTCATCTTGGTCTGGGTTGAACATGGGTCTCAGTCAAAACGGGAGATGCACTATGAGTGGCCACACTTTCCAAACAGAAGTCAGAACACATGTGTCTTCCTGAGGACAGTGGGCAGTAAGATTATGTGACCTTTTGAAAACCACCAAGAAACGTGTACCAAGCAAACCTGAGGAATCTGGCTTTTAATGAGTCTTGGAAATTACAGTCTATATATACAGAATATTGACATCTTCCAAGAATAGAAAGATTATTGTGTATGACATATCTTTTGTTATTTATTTGCCATTTGGCTTCAATGTAGTTAAGTGTTTTTGGCCACTCACCATCCATGTGGAATTTAATAAATTATCACGTTTAATTCTCTTTTACAGCAAGATTGATTGATTTCCTAAAATAGTATAAACATCTGGGAAGTGGCAAATTGGAGTCAAACCTTCCTCTAACTCCACATTCACATTCTTGCTAGTCTGTGGTTGCCTTTTGAGAAGCAGAATTCTTATTACTGTAGAGATATTTTATTATAAAGGGCTTCACTTATAGAAATGAATTTATTCTGGTAGAGATTCAGAGGATCATAAAGTCACTGAACCCGTAAAAAAGAAGGACTTCAGAATTTGTTGATCTCAATCCCCTTGCTTTGCAGACTAGGAAGTGAGGCAGGATCTGGAAAGTGACTTTGGCCCTGTCAGGCCACACTGAACCAAGACTCCCAGAGGAGTGAGCTCTCAACTCTGATGCACAGACTCCTTGGATTTAAAACTAGTGGCCCTTGGGGTAGTAACCAAAGGTTGCCAAGGCCACATGTGTCCTTAGTGGGTTTTGTTTAGCTTCTTAACCACTACTCCCATCCCCCAGTGATAATAGGCACTTTTAAGAGGATTGAAATCACCACTGCCTGCCTTTTACACAGTTAAAGGTGGCCTGCAGAGAGCTCAGAGGCATGACCTATTACTTCTTTGATATTAGCTGTCTTCACAAAAACATTTGTAAAAATATTTTGAGATTTCTTTTCATGAAAAGAAACACACACACTCATACACACAATCTCGCCAGCCTAACAGGATTAGGTTCGGTTGTTAGAATACTCCTCTCTACCATCTATCTCTGTGAAAAAAAATCCTGTGGAGCTCTAATCATTGTTTGTATCTATTTCCATTTGCTTTCACTTAACAGTGTCCTGATTACTTTCCCATATTTTCTTCTCGATTTTAATGAGCAGATAATATTTCACTGAGTGACTATAGATAAAAAATATATTGTAATAGTCTGCTATTACTGGATTTTTGAAAGCAGTTGAGCAGTTCTTATGTAGCTTTTTATTTCTGGGATTGTTTCATTAGGACAGATACTTGAGAGTGGGAGTAGACCTCCCTTTTTCACTTGGTACATGTGTCGTGTTGGTTTTCAAAAGACAGATCAAAATGCCATCTTTAGCTGGGGATGGCTGATCACCTGGTTTCCCTTGGGCAGCAATACCAAATACCGGATGTACCCATCGCTCTTCCCCTCTCTCATCAGAACTTCTAAACACTTCCCTGTTACTCGGTCAGCTGAGAGTATGGATATTCTCTTTCCATCTCATCCTTCCTTCGCAGAGTTGGATCTTTTCTTTTTACAGTAAGGCTTACCGTATATGTTTCCTTCATTGCAGACCATCACACATTTTTGGCAGTAGTTGGAGGGCAAACAGAAAGGAAGCCCTGTCTCTCATTTCATCTGTACAACCTCCCAAATGGGGGCAGAAGGCACCCCTGTGTTATGGCAGGAAGTAGGCCCCCAGAGGTGAATCACCCACTCAAGGGCCCATAGTGGGAGCAGAAGTGAGACTTCCACCCAGAACCTTGTACTTGAAATCCAGTGTTTTCTCACAGCACCATACTGAAGCATGTTTTCATGTTCATACCGAGGCCACACATGGGGCAACCGTCTTCTTCAACTTTGGCTCAGGTGATAAGGCTGTTCTAGCGTTAAAGTAAAGCCAGCAGGCAGCAAGTGGATACTAAGAATTTCCATTGAGACTGATTCTTCCAGGATGGAGTAGGACTGCTTGCAACCTACCGGTTCCCTTGGGAACAAGATAAATTACAATGATCCCCAAGCAGCAGGAAAAGGTAAGGGTCCAGAGTCAGGTTAGGACACACAGGATCATTCTTGGACAAAAGCTGTTGTACCTGGTGTCCGTGCTCACTGCTGGGGATGAATTGAGCAGGCACCTGGAAGCTGGACCAGGCCTACCAGTCCAGGGGCTTAAGGAGGCTGGCTGAGTCACCAGGGCGTGGCTGCGTCACTGGTGGCCCTTTCTGGCCTGTCTAGCAGGAGGACATTCCCACTAGGCTGGTCTAGTCTGGGCTTGAAGCCACCCAGCTAAATGACACATGGCAGGCGGGCAGTAACGTGGTTGGAATTTGGGTTCTGGAGTCCAAAGCTGAACCTACAGCCTAGTGGTTTATGTTTCAGGGCTTTAGTGTCTTCTTCAATCACACAAGAGAGTTGAGAATTATAACTGTTCAGGGGAGGACCCTAGAAGGCAGTGGAAGGCATGGCCCCCTTAGTTTCCTAACTTCCGTGGCTTCTGATGAGATGCTTTCCTGGCCACCAACTCTGAGAGCTCTCCCACTTAATCATTCTTTCTCTATTTGGCCTGAAACTGTGAAATCCAGCCTGGTGTGTGCACGTCTGCCCTAAGTCTGGCATTTCTGAATGGAAGGACGCGAAAGGGGCTTGTTCCCTTGACAACCTGTGCACATACCAGGCACAACTTCAGAAAAACTTCCGTGTTGTGTGGGGGAAAGTAGTGCAGCACTGGCAGCTCTGCTCACTCTCATTCACACACCATGTTGGAGGCCAGCCCTGAGTGCAGGCGTGGGGAGTGCACAGATGGGATGACTCCAGAGTCCACAGTGGTCCGTGTCCAGCGCACCTGGGGTGGTGTATCCTGGGGCCAGCACAGTGCCTGGCCCATGGACATTATTCAGTTAACACTTATCTGAAGGACTGACTGAAGCTGTAGTCCCTGACTGCAAGGAACTCACAATTTAGTGCAGAAAAGCTGATGGGTTACTAGTCACAGTGACATTATGGTAAGTGACTCAATAGAAATATATACTTGATAACTTGGAAGCCATCAAAGTAACATTTCTTTTCACTAAAGTAAGGATTACAATTTCTTATTGGCAGGTAAGGATTCTGCTTCCCACAGGATGTCCAAAAAGATATATTGCTCTCCACAATGATATATTGACTCTGGAATTAGCCTGCGCTGGTGGAAAGCAATCTGGGTTGCAGGTAGGAAGACCTATGTTCCAGACCTCACTGGCTGAATGGCCTCAGGCAAAACCACTTTGTTCTACAATTGTTTTCATGTACAAAATCAGAACATTAGCTCCTTCCCAGCAAGGCCTTCTTAAAAGCCTCTACTGGTTCCCCAGTGCTCACAGAATAAAATCTAAACTCTGCAAGGCAGAAACCAAGCTCTGCACAATCGGAGTCATCTCTCTTTCTATTGCACCTGGTATTTTGGTCACAGCAGTCTCCTGAATTTCCTTAAACTTCTTTTGTCCTGCTGTGCCCCTACGGGCCCCTATGCAGTGTTCCTTCTGCCTAGAGTAACCTTTCAAAATTGGCTTCTCCAGAGGCTTCCCAAGCTCAAATGTCTCCTTTTTTTTCCGAGTAGAAGAGTTGGCTCCTCACCTGTGGCTGGCCCCATGCTCCTCTAGGCAGCCTTCTAACGGAAGATTTGCTTCATTTCACGTTTCTTGTTTATGCACTTGTCTCCTTCTCCCTGGCTTCTGAGAAGCTTTGGATTGCTCCCTCCTCTTCCCCTGTCCCTGACATATGGCTTGGTGTTAAATAAGTGCTTGTAGCATTGTTGAATGTACTGAAATAGACTGGCTCCCCGCTTTCTCTCTCCACTCATGGCAGAGGAGAACCATGGGTGGAGATGGTGAAGCAGATGTCAGTGTCCAGTCTGTTTAGAATCAAAGCAGGTTAGCCAGGGCATGGATCTCCTTGGTGTCCTTGGGGATGTGTGCGCTGTCCACAGCTGTGAACACCTCCCCTGGGGATCCATACCCACCTCTGTAGCAGCACAGCTCCTTCTCGAGTAGCTCTGTGTAGAGCAGAAAGGCAGAAGAGACTGTCATTCCCTGGAGCCACTGTCCAAAGGGTAGCCTACTCTTCTGATTTAATTCCCACTTAGCTCTCCCTTTTCTCCCTTTGATTTTCTCTTGTGTTCA
This sequence comes from Neotragus moschatus, assembly GCA_006410615.1. Classification (NCBI taxonomy): domain Eukaryota; kingdom Metazoa; phylum Chordata; class Mammalia; order Artiodactyla; family Bovidae; genus Neotragus; species Neotragus moschatus. Next base: position 491,968 of record SJYA01002865.1, read on the forward strand.
ATCACTGTGTGTTGATTGAGTCACTACATTTATCAGTACAACAGCGATTTCTGCTTTGCAGAATGGAATTGTCCAGATTGGAGTATGACTGATTTGGAGAAGTTTGCACCCTCCATTTCTGGCCCTTTCATGTAATTCAGCAGCCCCATCCTTCTCTTCGGGAGTGTGAAAACAGAGTCACTTAAGCGTAGGCTATCTAATCCCGACTCTGTCATCACTGAGCAGTGCCGGGTAGCATCGGGAAAATCAGAACTTCCTGAGCATAATAATCGTGTTGCCTCCCTTTTCACTCTCTTCATAGCATCCAACATCCTTGCACCTAAATATTCATCAATTTAAATTTGTCTTCTAAAATCATAGTCAGTGGATATTGAACCACTGACTCGCAAACAAGTTCCAGTCAAAATGTGAAAGAGTAAAGGTTTTTAAATTAGCTATTCATCCTGAAATTCCTTTCAGAATTCACCACCTGCCATGGACAAAGGGCTTGGTTTTAAGGTTGGGACACTAGAGTGCAGTCCTGTCTTTGCAACCCATGTCTCCACCCCTGCTCTGCATCTGGCCACCCTCTCCTGCTGGTCCCTCCAAAGAGGTCATAGGTATCAGCCTGAAGAACTGAACCTCAGCTTGCCCCTACCGTAGCTGCATCTGAAAACTGTGGCCTTCAGGCACAGCGCGTGGCAGAGACTCCTCCTCCTTTGAACCTCTGATTGAGCCGTCCTCAGTGCTTCCTCCCCTCAGGAGACATGTATGCATGTGGCTCAAAGTCACCAACGATTGTTTTCAGTTTGGCTATAGAAAGAAATGAGAATTTACCTTTGCCTTGCTCCTTATGTGTTCTTCACTAGATAGATCGTTGCCTACTGAAAATATCAAGCAGACTATAAATCTTAGACCATTTAATAGGCTAAGAAGAAATAAATATCCCTAGGTTAGATTTCTTGCAGGTGATATTCATAAAAAAGATACATGCTTCCATCTATCAGAGGGAGAATACCTAACAAAATAAAAACCAACGGTAGCTTTTCCCTCCTTTTGCTGGCAATAACAATTATATTTTAAGAAAATAATTAAATAGATGAAGAGCATCCCTTTAACTGAGAAAGACACAGATGGCATTTCTTTGTTTATGCCTTTGGTACTGAAAACAATTGCTCTGTGATGAGAACTCGCATCCATTGGTGACATTAGTGCCGTATATTGATAGAAAGGCATTCTATATCCTGCAGCAGCAGGACAATACTACCTGAGGAATCATTCTTGGGTCAAGGAAATTCAAATTGTACTGCAAAACAGACTCTCTGCTTTTGAGCTTTTGTGCAAGGGAGAAACAAGAGTAATCTTTCTTAGCCAGAGTGGCAAAGAAATAGAAGGGAAGGTAACATGAATGTTAGAACGAAAAAGATCTTGGAGACTAATCCTCTTGATTCACAAATAAATGCTTTGACTTTTCTTTTCATCATACTGCTTGGTTATTATCAGTTCTTGAGGTAAGCAATGTGATGAAGACCATTTGAGTATGGATTAGTTGACTCTAGGAGAAAAAATAATACGTGGTGAATCCTAGTAAATAAGTACTTTGGCTTAATAGCAACCATAGCAATAATCCCAGATGGCTGAGAAGATGACTCCCCAGGGACCTGGCAAGAGGCATTACTCATTCTCTCTTCAAATTCCATCCAGGTTCCACCTTTCATTCCTGTCTAAATCTTAAGACCAGTTATTGGTGGCAAGAGGGTGAATTTTAAGGCTACAGCTCCCTTCTACTTCTTGGTTCCTCACCAGAGTTCATTCATCCTTCAGTGCCCATCCCAAGCCTTCCCTCCCTTGAGCCCCCGTCAGAGCGCATCCTGCCTTCGAGAACCTGGCACACATCGTCCCTAGAACACTCTGCTCCAGTACCTGCCCTTTGCTTTGTGTAACATCACGTGTAGAATTTGGTATGATTCACTTATGTGGCTATTTACTGTGGCCCATATGGTTTACTAGACTCTATTCTCCTTAACTTAAGCGTCTCCAATAACATTTGTTTCTAGTTTGAATACTATTGGACCACTAGCCCAGGACCTCCATAGAGCAGATGCTGAACAAGTATTTGTTGGTGCATTTCTTGATTGTTCTTTATTTCTGAGAGTCTAACTTACTGTTTCAACAGATTTGTCCTTATTTTTGCTTCTGAAGGACTCATTAAGTGTTTAACACTAGCAGACTATTTTTCTAAGTGACAAATTGTAACTTTTAACTTGTTTCCTCTGCACTCCTTTTTCCTTTCCCCAAGTATTGCTTTTCTGAGGCAGCTGGAAAAAAGGCGAGGAGGAGAGAAGAAGCAGAAGCAGGGGGAGGAAAGAAGAAAAACAAGGGAAGGGAGTGGCTAGGGAAGCAGATGAACAAAGGAGGTAGAAAACTACAAGGGTAGTTGAGAACCTGGGCTTCAGCATAGGAAGATAGAGGAGCCAAAAGCATCTTGGTCTTGGTGCACCATGGAAACCGCACTACCTTCCACCAAGGGAGGGGTACAGACTCTGGCAAGCACATCACTAAGTCAGAGTTTTTTTTTTTTTTCCACTTCTGTTCAGTAATTTGCTCTGTCTTGCTCTGCTCTGTCCCGGGTGTGGACATTTAATAAGGTGTGTTAGATTATGGTGACAACCTGAGATAGACATATATACTGATTCTTTCCTTATCAGGACGTTCTATCATATCTATTTATAAAGGAATTTCANTTTTTTTTTTTTTTCCACTTCTGTTCAGTAATTTGCTCTGTCTTGCTCTGCTCTGTCCCGGGTGTGGACATTTAATAAGGTGTGTTAGATTATGGTGACAACCTGAGATAGACATATATACTGATTCTTTCCTTATCAGGACGTTCTATCATATCTATTTATAAAGGAATTTCAGAGGTTTATATGCACAATACAAAATTCAACAGTTATGGGAAAAGCAGAAGTATCTAAAAGGAGTGGGAGCTACCTGGTTCTGTCAAGGCTCTAATTGTCTACAATGGAGACTAACTGGGTCTGTAAGTTTGCTGGAAACTACAAGACCAGGAGCTAACTGTGGCTCAGATCATGAACTCCTTATTGCCAAATTCAGACTGAAATTGAAGAAAGTAGGGAAAACCACTAGACCATTCAGGTATGGCCTAAATCAAATCCCTTATGATTATACAGTGGAAGTGAGAAATAGATTTAAGGGTCTAGATCTGANCAACCAGTCCATTGTGAAGGAGATCAACCCTGGGATTTCTTTGGAAGGAATGATGCTAAAGCTGAAGCTTTGGCCACCTCATGGGAAGAGGTGACTCATTGGAAAAGACTCTGATGCTGGGAGGAGTTGGGGGCAGGAGGAGAAGGAGACAACCGAGGATGAGATGGCTGGATGGCATCACTGACTCGATGGATGTGAGTCCGAGTGAACTCCGGGAGATTGTGATGGACAGGGAGACCTGGCGTGCTGCGATTCATGGGGTCGCAAGGAGTCAGACACGACTGAGCTACTGAACTGAACAAGAGAAAAGGAAACTTTTGTATAATCATTAACAGATGGCACAGATTTACCTGTAGAATATTTCTGAAATTATCTGTAAACAAAAGTTGTCCCTTATAAAGTAGACAGTATTTTGAAGTGCAGTTTTAGAAATGGCAGAAATCCTAATCAAGCAGATCACTTTCAAACTGACCGCTTAAAAATGCACAGGCTATATGATTGCATTAGAAATTCAAGAAGACATTTCTGAGTAGAATGAGATAATGTAGTTCATCAACTTTAGGGCAACCCTCATCTGACCCACTTATCCCAAGATAGTTATGAGGAGGAAGGGGAAAAAACTAATTTTCTGGGTGATTCAGGTGTCTCAATGCAAATTTACTGAATGGCGCAAATAATAACACTAGGAAGTAGTAATAATGCCCCTTCCTCTGCTCTTCATTCAGTTATTCTTTGATTTCTCAAAGTTTACTGAAGCAGCAAAGTAGAGCAGAGAAAGTATGGGTGTATGCGTCTTAGCCCGCAGCATTGCTGCGTGTTAGCTGGGTGATCAGGACAAGGAAATTCGTCACTATGGGCCTCAGTTTCCCCGTCTGGTAACAAGGAGTATCTACTACCTTGTTGTTCCAAGGATTAAGTGTCATTATGAATGAGCAAAGGAGCAGCATAGTATTTGAGATTTAGTAGGTGCTCAGCAAAATGTTGGTTGAATCTTTTTGTAACAGAATGCAATTGAAAAATGCGATGTCCTCTCTCCAGGAATTTCAAGGGAAGCCANTGTTCCAAGGATTAAGTGTCATTATGAATGAGCAAAGGAGCAGCATAGTATTTGAGATTTAGTAGGTGCTCAGCAAAATGTTGGTTGAATCTTTTTGTAACAGAATGCAATTGAAAAATGCGATGTCCTCTCTCCAGGAATTTCAAGGGAAGCCATAGAATTCAAAAGGAGAGTTCAGGTAGCATGCTTTTCAGTGTTTCAAAATATACTTGGTCCTTTGGAGTCTCAGTGTAGTTGACTTTCTTACTAAGGCAGAAAAATATTTAAAACATGGTGGGGAGTCGGTCCAGAAAGACTTCCTCACAGGGCTCCCCATCCTCTCCCTGCTGCCGGGCTCTGGCCTGGCACAAAGGCTCACCCCATTCAGCTCTCTGGTTGCTTTGTACCTGTTGGGCCTGCCCCTATCCAGGGCCCCTTTTGGCCTTTCTTTTTTTCCTCTCTCAAAAGACCCCAAGGGGGTCCCAGGGCCCAGTGGCTGGGCTCCCAGGTTGCCTCACAGAGGCTATGTTGTCCAATAGAAAGGCGTGTGGAGTCCCAGGGTGAGAGAGAGGAGACATTATCAATCATGAGCTGTGAAAAGCCAGGAGGGAGAGGGCGAGCCAGCGAGAGCAGGGAGGACTGAATTGAAGTGGAGGGTTTTTTTTTTCCTGTTCCTGTTGTTGTCCTCGTTGAAGGGAGCGTTCTTGGACATCTGCCCAGACACATGCTGAGTTAAAGAAGCAGCAGGATAAATTCTTAAAGAATGAATTGGGAGAAGGGAAGGAGCTGGGGGTGGGGAGGAGTAGTGAAAAGGAGTCAGGGAATGATTCCAACCCCCAGACAAAGGAGGCCCCTGCAGATCAGCCCAGCCCCAGGCCGGCCTTTCTGTGGTTCAAATATTGGTTTGTTTAGCACATAATCCAGGAGCACCAACGCTCCCTAATAGCTGCTTTGGACCCACAAAGAGGCCAAGGAAAGAAACTACAATTTCTTGAGCTTACTCTTTGTATCCAGTGCAGGCTGAGAATGCTCTGGGGGACATTTCTCCTCCACTCCACTGGCCTCAGAGGTGCTTGCTGGTGAGCACACAGCCCACGATGCGGGAATAGTGGTGATGTGAGCATGGGCTCAGCACTCAGGATACGTTCTATTTGGTAACACATGTCTTTTTCTTTTTAAAGAAAAGAAACTTATAAAAAGCTCTTTTGGAGCCTATAGTAGGAAATCAAAGACTTCCTAAGTAAAGAACACTCAGTATAGTTTCCAAAATGAGAAAAACAAGGTAAGATCTTGTGGTTGTGGTGGGACAACTAGATTCTAACTACATCCCCCCATCACTGGACTAAAACTACCTATAGAAAGGTCAATAGAGATGTACTTGTGTTTCCTATGTATTGTCTTTGTAATGAAATTCCCTAATAGGAATTATGTTGTTCGCTGCCTCCAGACTGATTAGACCAGACTTCAGAATAGGACAGTTGGTGAGCATCAAGCAGCCAAAGAGCCCATTATAGCTCATTTACTCATTTTTTGGTTGTTGTTGCAACATGTATCTCTGAGCTATCCAGTGGGTATTCATTAAAGGCCCTTTGTGGCCTGACCTTATGTGAAGGCCTAGAGAGATAACAGATATATTGAGCCCTTAGCCTGGTGAGTGAAAGCCTAGAGGGTCAGCATTTTCAGCAGAACTTAACAAACTTTTCTCTTCCTGGGTGAGTAGTTTCCTGCCACAAAAAGTAAATGCACAGTTTATAGAGACCATGGGAGAACCAAATGTTATAGTTGCAACGTAGTAAATCCAGCAGCTCCTTGAGCTGAGCAAGCCCAGCTTGTATTTGTGTTGTATTTGTTTACCCCCTAGGCCTCCAACTAGCTTCTCCATGAGTATGCACCTTTCTCTCCAGTTTAGCAAATAAAAACTCGAGAGAGGGAAGGACAGTGGACATTTATAAAAGCATTGCAAATTCAACCCTTGGGACCTTTTATTAATGGCTTTAAATGAAGAAGGATAGGCATGTTTCCATGCACACCATGGAAGAGTAAAAGTAATTTTTCAAAACACAGACTGGGTTGTGTTATACTTCCAAGTAGTCACACCTCAAAATGGCTGTGTACTAAATCTTGCTGTTGTTGAAACTATGTTTTGAAATACTCTTTTTGGTGTTTCTAAGTCACTGGTTTTTTTAAAAAAGAGATACCATTCTAGTGGTTTCTATCTTACATAGCTGACTTTCCAACAGGGCCCCAGGGAGCTACAATTAGGAAGTGCTGTTATGCAGGTTCCCTGTGGCCTTGCCCCATGCAGTAGAAACAATGGGACTCAGTGTCTGTGAGCAGCTGCAAGTCCTAACTTGTCAAATCTGGCAATGCTTCCTTAACGATAAGTCATCATCGATGTAGTGGATGAAAGTTCAGATACCACTACACCAAGTGTCTTTTTGAATATGGGGATGTTGAGGGCAGCTGAAGAAATGAGGTGCTTTTGATCCATTCTCATTTGGTTTTAGTTATGTCGAAAATTTTTCTTGATTATTGGCTACTTTTCCTAGTCTGTATAATATGAAGGGTTGGACTGAAAGAAGGTAGATGGAAGAAGGAGAGGGGAGAGTAACAGAGAGGGAGTCTCCACTGACCTGAGCTTCACATCTTAAGATCTGCTATGAATTGAATTGTGTCACAGAATTTATATATTTAAGCTCTTTCTTCTGATGTAACTATATTTGGAGTAAGGAACTAAAGTTAAATGAGATCTTAAGGGTGAAGCCCTGAGCCTATAGGATTAGTGCCCTTAAAGAAGAGACACCAAGACCTGGTTTGCTCTCTCTCTACTATGTGAGGTCCAGCGAGAAGCTGGTCATCTGTAAGCCAGGAAGGTAACTTTTACAAGAAACTGCACCCTGTGGGAACCTTGATCATGGACTTTTGAGCCTCCAAAACTGGGAGAAAATAAATGTCTCTTGGTTAAGCCACCCAGTATATGGTATCTTGTATGGCAGCTGGAGCAGATTAAGGTAAACCTTTTTCCAGGTACTTCTATCAGATAAGTGGAAAAGAAGGATCAGTCGTCTCTTTCCCAACTCCTTCCAGAAGATTGATTCTACATTTCATGACAGAGTAGAAACTTGGTGAATAAGGACGAATACGTCCCACTATAAGACCTGGAGATCCATTCTTAAGACTTTAACATGTGACAAATGTGGTTGCCAGTGCACCTTCTCAGTTCTCATGTTTGCAAACGCAGCACATCTTATAAATGTTACTGATTGGAAAAGACTCTGACGCTGGGAGGGATTGGGGGCAGGAGGAGAAGGGGACGACCGAGGATGAGATGGCTGGATGGCATCACCGACTCTATGGACATGAGTCTGAGTGAACTCCGGGAGTTGGTGATGGACAGGGAGGCCTGGCGTGCTGCGATTCATGGGTTCGCAGAGTCAGACACNATTGGAAAAGACTCTGATGCTGGGAAGGATTGGGGGCAGGAGGAGAAGGGGACGACCGAGGATGAGATGGCTGGATGGCATCACTGACTCTATGGACGTGAGTCTGAGTGAACTCCGGGAGTTGGTGATGGACAGGGAGGCCTGGCGTGCTGCGATTCATGGGTTCGCAGAGTCAGACACGACTAAGTGACTGTACTGAAGTTATATACTCTATTGCATTGGTGACTTTAAAGGAATTTTCTTCCTTTTGATCAAGTATAATTCTATTGATCAGACTGAATTCTGCTGATAAGATAGATCTAAAATGAATTTATTTAAACATATTAAGTCAGTTGAGCAACTGAAAATACTTGAACTTTTTAAAAAAAGTCGCTTAGGAGGAATAAGAATTAGTAAAATCCTGAGGCTGGTCACGTTCCAAATTCCATTCTGGCAGAAGAATAAAAACCATGATCAGGTTTCTGTTTTGATAATTCATTGTTTTTATAATAATTGGACACCCACTGCATATTTACCACCTTGGTTATACTTCAGTTCAGATCAGTCACTCAGTCGTGGCCGACTCTTTGCGACCCCATGAACCGTAGCACGCCAGGCCTCCCTGTCCATCACCAACTCCCGGAGTTCACTCAGACTCACGTCCATCCGGTCGGTGATGCCATCCAGCCATCTCATCCTCTGTCGTCCCCTTCTCCTCCTGCCCCCAATCCCTCCCAGCATCAGAGTCTTTTCCAATGAGGCGACTCTTTGCACGAGATGGCCAAAGTCGTGGATATCCTTAGAGAATACCAAAAAAGTGAGAAAGCAGCCTTGTAGGAGGAAGTACTACTGGAGCAAAAAGAGTTCTAAAGATGAAAACAAGAAAGGTTTCTGCAACAGAGGAGCAAAGTGGTCAGTTGCTTTGGTCCTTGAGTTTAATCCCTTTGGCCTGGCACAGTTTCCCACCTGTGAAATTTGGCTGTGACCAATGCCAAATTGTTGTCAAAGTTTGTTGAGCATGTCTCAGATCCTTATTCTTTGTGTTCAGATTCCTTAATGCTGCTTAACCCTTCTTGCCAAGGGGAAATTGAGACTTACGTCCTAAGTAACTGAATGTGAATTAGTATAAAGTATTACCTTTGAATTATTTTCCTGGTGCAGAAGAGAACACACTATGATATCATGCAATATTTCCCAAGTGGCTTACACAAGGACCCTCATTCCTCTGCATGTTAGTGGGAATCATACTGTAAAAATTTTAAGTAGCTAAACTGGAAAAAAAAAATTGTTCTTGATGGTAGAACTTCTGGGAATCTTTGATCTATTAATCTGTGTTGTGAATCTACAAAAGAAAGAAGGGAGGTGATATTATATGTGCATCATTTCCCAAAGTGACTTGACCATGGGACACTTATTTTGACCCAAGGCCAGAAGAGGTCAACATCATTTGGAACAAATTAACATTGAGAAAGGCTACTTCAGTTGAAAACCTGAGTCCTTTTGCAAGACGGTAAACTTTCATAGCTACAATTTACCCAAACGTAAAATTTGAGGACTGGCCTAGGTGATCTCAAAGGCTCTTTCCAAATTGTTTTTGCTATAAAATCCTTAGCGGCATTGCTAAGGGCAGAATTTCAGACTAAGGGAAGAGGTATAGACATGTTTGCAGCTTCTCAAATCACATTTCCCATCTATTTTTAGCCTATTTAGCCTATACAAAGGACATTTCTGCTTATCTTATGTATTGGAAACTTTGGGGACTTGCTCCCATGAAAGCTGGGTGGGACAGCCGTCAGAACTCAGAGCAGCTGGGGATGCTACTCTGCTTCCCTGGTCAGAAAACAAGTTTATTCTCATCCTCTGTAAGTAGCGGCTATAGAAAAACCACACACATGTTTTAAAACATACCCTTGTAAGGAGACTGAAAGTATTGTGCAGTGTTGCAGGGAGAGAGGGGCAGGGGTGGGGTGGGGTGGGTTAAGAAACTCTATACATTGAGCATTTGAATTGAATCCAAAAGTCTGGATTCACAAAATAGTACCTAGTGTTTTCTCTAGTTTGAAGTGTTTCCTTGGTTTCATGACTTCCTTATAGAGGGAGTGGATCATTCCAACAAAGCACTGGGAGAATGGGGAATATGTATCGTTTGGAGAAACTTAAATTCAATTTTCTGCTCAGTGACTTTTCAGAGTGCTTATTCAGTAAGGCCTTGTGTAGAGTTGTCTTTTCTTTTTTGTTTTTATTCCCAATCCTCCTCTAAAAAATGAAGAACAAGCCTCGTTGTACATTTTGTGAATCCCGTAGAGGCCGGTTGGTGAACGTTGCTGGTGATGAACGGTTTGTATCGTGGTCTCAATTGACGCCGAATAGTATGGAGTGAAGAGCAAGCTCAGTTTGACTTGTTTTCATGGATCATCTTAAACTCAGTCTTTCCCTCAGGGATCCGCAGGACTTTTCAGCCTCTGTTCTGTATGTAGAGAGACGTGTGATCAAGGAGGCCTTGTTAGTTCAGGGAGTTTCAGAATCTCCCTTCCAAAGGTTCATTTCTTCCGTGAAGTTTACTCCTAATTCATACACACTTCTCTGACCTTTTCTTCCTTTGAGCTGCCATTATGCCTTTTAATTATCTTGCTCATTTCTGAAATTTTACCGCATTACAGCTAGATTATTCCTGATTGTCACACACAAGACTGATGCAGGTTATTGGGATCAGGCACAACTAAGCCTACTATCTGACTCCAGTTCTTACTAGCTGTGTGAACTTGGGCATGTAGCTAATAAGCGTAAAGCTCAGGATCTTCATTTATAGTTGAAAAACAATTGTACTCTTCTCATCAGGTTTGGGAGAGGATTAAATAAGGCAAAGTCATTTGTACCACACCTGCCACTATGTGAATATTACATAAACAGCGTGTATTGCTATCATTGGTTTTAGATTATGAAAGGCATATTGATTTTCTGAATTAAACAAATAACAGTTATGTGATTGTGACACTGACTGCAACAGAGTTTAAAATAATACTCCCCGTATTCCACTCATTCCCTCTCTGTGCCTTTCGCCTCAGTGTGTCCATTGTGTCTGATTTGTGTTTATCTCACTTACCTCCTCTCCTGCTGTTAGGGACCATGCTTCATAATTCTGTGTAGTCACCCGGGGAAGTGATAAGCACACTGTGCGACCCCGACAGCAGCGCACCAGGCTCCCCCGTCCCTGGGATTCTCCAGGCAAGAACACTGGAGTGGGTTGCCATTTCCTTCCCCAATGCATGAAAGTGAAAAGTGAAAATGAAGTCGCTCAGTCGTGTCCGACTCCTAGCGACCCCATGGACTGCAGCCTACCAGGCTCCTCCATCCATGGGATTTTCCAGGCAAGAGTAGGGTGCCATTGCCTACCCTGACACAATTGGTATTCAACAAATAATTGTTGATTACTACATAGATTGACTTAAAAGCAACAATAATGAGGAGTCAAGTGCCCTGGGCTCTGGAGAACACGTGGTCTTTTATGGTATAGTGTACAGGGGGGAACCATCCTTAAGTCCATGGGGTTCTTGCTTTTTGCTAGACCTGTCAGATGAGGTTAGACACCATTTATAGATTTGAAAAGAAGGCAGCATGTGAAACCCAGGCCACTCTTGCTTTGGTCAAACATCAGTGAACATAACAATCAGTTGGAGATATTTTATAGCATGCAGGTTCCAGGCAGGGTCTGGGGTTACCCCCCAGAGGTTCTGATTCTGTAGACTTGATGGGGCCTGGGAATCTGCACATTCCACAAGTGCCAAGGGAATTCTAATGACCCTGGATTTCAGACCATTCTCATCGGTGAAACACCCCCATCAAAGGCTCCCCTTCCCGTCCTTTCTCTGATAAGGCTGAGTTTCCTCAGCATCCCAGGATGCAAATTAGCCATGATAAAACTTTACATCAATAGTTACCCCTCCTTAAAGCATGGCAGGGTATATCCTCTGTTCCCTGTCTCACTGTCTTCTGAACCCCCACCCCATATCCTCATTCCTCTTGCCCTGCCTGTCTGAGGAATGGCCGACGTGCCCTTGAGGTTCTGATTGCAGGGGCCTGGCAGCGCAGCGATGTGCTCGGCTTCCTACTCCCTGGGCCCTGCTGGCCCCTGAATGGGAAACAGCTGTCTGCACCCACCCCCTATCCACTGTTTACACTGGTTACACAAAATTCATGCTGTTCTGCAAGCCAGGTCCTAGCCCTCCCAGTTTTCTGGCCTGTGAAGTACGTCATAATTGGGTTTTAATCACATTAGACAAATAGCTGCTGTAGGCCAGGGCCACCCCTTAGGGCACTCTTGCTTCCAGGCCATCACTTTTGGATTCAAAGCCTGATTGTGTGTCCTGGGGACAGTGGAGTGAATGGGGAGTGTCTGGTGCAGTCAAGGCCTCACAGTGCTGAGCAGTGTGTCTAAAAGCCCCTAAGTGGACACATGGAAGCCAGAGGTATAAGCCAGTATTCAGGCATTCCCATCACCGACGATCTTGTTAGAAATATAAAATTCCGGACCTCACCTCAGAACTTGGGGCTTAGCCCTCCAGATGTTTCTGATATGTCCTCCCTGGTGGCTCAGTTGGTAAGGAATCTGCCTGCAATGCAGGAGACATGGGTTCATTTCCTGGGTTGGGAAGATCCTCTGGAGAAGGAAATGGCAACCCACTCCAGTATTCTTGCCTGGGAAATCCCATGGAGAGAGGAGCCTGGTGGGTTATACAGTCCATGGGGTCGCAAAGAGTTGGGCAAGATGGAGTAACTAACATTTTCACTTTCACTTTGAGAATCTTTGCTTCTAGAATATTTGTAGTTAATCCAGCAATTGAGTTTAGGCTAGAAACACTTTCTTGGAGAAAGAAAAACCTCTGAGGGCCTAGGAAAGGTTGGTTTTCTCCAGTTACATGGAAAGATGGGTTAGTCACACTCAATCTGGTGAAAACAGCCTACCAATGCTATATTTCCGTGTCAAAAATGGTCACTTTTTATTCCAGGCTCCCTTGGCATATAACTATCACTCCCTGTAATAGTTACCTCAGTTACAAAGGGGAGAAGATAAAGGATCTTTCAAATTAAAAGATTTGGTTCTGATTCTTCCCTTGCAGTCTTCCCCTACAGGAGTGAGTGGGTTTTTGTGTAACAAATACCTGGTTGGGTATGAAAGGTGAGGCCTCCAAGGCTTGGCATGAAAGGAAACTGATTGTTCTGCATTAAGAAAAAGAATGAAAATTTTGCTGTAGCTGAGAGCTGGTAGAAAACTGAAAGGCAGGGATGTGGAAGGAGGGGGGAGGATCTTAGTTTTTATGAGAATAGAAAGTAAACAAAACAAAACAAAAAAACAGGAATCCACCCTCATTTAACATGAGGTGTGGCACCCTGGTGGCTCAGTAGTAAAGAATCCACCTACCAGTGCAGGAGACACGGATTTGATCTGTTGGTTAGGAAGATCCTCTGGAGAAGGAAATGACAATCCATTCCATTATTCTTGCCTGTGAAACCCATGGACAGAAGGAGCCTGGTGAGCGACAGTCCAGGGGGTCACAAAAGAGTCGGGCATCACTCAGTGACTAAATAGCAACAAACAGTGTGTGTAAATCCACTGAATACAAGTCTCCAAGGATGGTTCAGCTGAATGTGGGATACCTTCTGTTTTACCAGTTTTTGTTTTTTAAAGTATAAGCTCCCAGAGGGCTGAGGCCTCATTTCCTGGCTTCATTCCACACCAAGAACATGAAACTAGCCCTTGCCTTTAGAAAGCTCTAATGGGATACTATTGATAGGAATGACAATACAGAACATAATTTAAGGAGCGGCATTGATTGAATTTGCATTTATCTAGCAATTAGCCGTATACTTCCTTGTGCGTGTGTATGTGTCAAGTGACTTAGTACACACACACACAAGGAAGCATATGGTTAATTGTGGATAAATGCAAACTCAACCAAGTTATAAAACAGCTCAAAAAAAAAAATCAATCAAACAAACAAACAAAAAACCAGCTCAAAGCTGTGAGTTCAAAAGAGGGCTTGCTCTTTGGGGAGTACAGGAGGGATACATGGGGATGAGTAGAAAACGGCTAATTCCATGGAGATGGGTAGAAAATGGCTAAAAGAGATGATCTGTGATCCCAGGAGTTATAGAAGAGGCACAAAACTGGGGAAAAAGAGGCTAATCAATTCTTCAACAAATGTCCTCAGTCAACAGGGACCAGAAAATGTAATAATCAATCAATCAAACAAATAATTACTGTATTCATCAAAAGCCAAGTGCTGTAGCAGAAACTAGAGATTCAGAGATGGAGCAAGACAGAAATGCATACTTGCCCTCGAGGATTAGGAAGTGTTTGACACTGAGAATGCATGAACTCAAATACAGGGTGGTGCCCTGTTCAGCAGAGGCCCACCTGGGACACACTGGAGACCTAAAGGGAGACAGCTAAATGAGAACCGGAGATGGAGGAGCCAGGGCCATTCTCTGGAGAGGGTGCAGTCTTCGGCTTTCAGAAAGTAAAACCTTCTCCTAGNTCCTTTCAGTGAATATCCAGGGTTGATTTCCTTTAGGATTGACTGGTTTGATCTTGTTGCTGTCCAAGGGACTGTCAAGAGTCCTCTCCAGAGCCACAGTTTGAAAGCATCAGTTCTTCAATGCTCAGCCTTCTTTATGGTCCAGCTGTCACATCCATACATGACTACTGGAAAAAACATAGCTTTGGCTGTACAGACCTTTGTCGGCAAATCGATGTCTCCACTTTTTAATACATTGTCTAGGTTTGTCATAGCTTTTCTTTCAAGGAGCAAGTGTCTTTTAATTTTGTGGCTGCAGTCACCATCCACAGTGATTTTGGAGCCCAAGAAAATGAAATCTGTCACTATTTACACTTTTTTTCCATCTATTTGCCATGAAGTGATGTGACTGGCTGCCATGATCTTAGTTTTTTGAACATTGAATTTAAGTCAACTTTTTCACTGACCTCTTTCACCTTCATCAAGAGACTCGTTTAGTTCCTCTTTGCTTTCTGTCATTAGAGTGGTATCATTTGCATATCTAAGGTTGTTGATATTTCTTCCAGCAGTCTTGATTCCAGCTTGTGCTTCATCCAGCCCAGCATTTCACATGGTGTACTCTGCATATAAGTTAAATAAGCAGGGTGACAATATACAGCCTTGACATACTCCTTTCCTGATTTTGAACCAGTCCATTGTTCCATGTCTGGTTCTAACTGTTGCTTCTTGTCCTGCATACAGGTTTCTCAGGAGACAAGTAAGGTGGTCTGATATTCCCATTTCTCTAAGAATTTTCCACAGTTTGTTGTGATTCACACAGTCAAAGGTGTTAGCACAGTCAATGAAGCAGAAGTAGATTTTTTTTTGGAATTCCCTTTTTCTTTGATCCAGTGGATGTTGGCNAGTAAGGTGGTCTGATATTCCCATTTCTCTAAGAATTTTCCACAGTTTGTTGTGATTCACACAGTCAAAGGTGTTAGCACAGTCAATGAAGCAGAAGTAGATTTTTTTTTGGAATTCCCTTTTTCTTTGATCCAGTGGATGTTGGCAATTTGATTTGTGATTTCTCTGCCTTTTCTAAATCCAGCTTGTACATCTGGAAATTTTCAGTTCATGTACTGTTGAAGCCTCGTTTGATAGATTCTGAACATTACTTTGTTAGCATGTGAAAGGAGCACAATTGTAGGGTAGTTTGAACATCTTTGACGTTATCTTTCTTTGGGATTAGAATGAAAACTGACCTTTTCCAGTGGTGTGGCAACTGGTGAGTTCTCCAAATTGGCTGGCATATTTTAGTGCAGCACTTTAACAGCATCCATCATCTTTTAGGATTAGAAATAGCTCAGCAGGAATTCCATCACTGCCACTAACTTTGTTCATAGTGGTGCTTCTTTAAGGCCCACTTGACTTCACACTCCAGGATGTCTGGTTATAGGTGAGTGACCACACCATCATGGTTATCCAGGTCAGGAAGATCTTTTTTGCATAGTTTTTCTGTATGTTCTTGCCACCTCTTCTTAATCTCCTCTCCTTCTGTTAGGCTCTTGCGTCTCTGTCCTTTGTTGTGCCCATCTTTCAAAGTGCATAGCTCATCGGTTTTTAGTGTATTGCTCAGTTGTGCAACCATCACCATCTGTCAGAACATTTTCATCACCCCAAGAAAGAACCCCACTCATTCAGTTATCTCCCATTTCCCCTTCCCCTCCCCAGCTCTAAGACATGTGTGATTTACTCTCTGGCTCTCCAGACTTGCCTATTGAGGACATTTCCTATAAACTGAATCATATAATATGTGCTTGGCCCCATTCTGAACCTTGTAAATTGAAACGTCAGAGCCTTGTGTGTTAAACATTTTTTTTTTTTTTAAACAGTCTCAGGTGATAGGCATAGCCAGGTTTGGGGTGCCCTAGGCATGACATGGTAAAGCGCTCTGCCTGGGGGCCCCATGTGCCCCAGCACACAGTAAGTATGTAAGTATTCAGGAAATGTTTGTTGAATGGGTAAATCCACATTTTAGAGGAGTCTCTCATAGCCTAGTGTGATCAGGATGTTTGCCTCCCAGATTATTGATCAGTCCTAATTTCTCTAATTAGCTGTTTCATCAATAGTATATGGAAATAAGGGCTTCTCTGATGGCTGAGCAGATAAAGAATCTGCCTGCAATGCAGGAGACATAGGAGTCACTGGTTCGACTCCTGGGTCAGGAAGATCCTCTGGAAGAGGGCAGGGCAAACTCCTCCAGCATTCTTGCCTGGAGAATTGCATGGACAGAGGAGCCCAATGGGCTACAGTCCAAAGGGTCACAGTGGGTCAGATGCAACTAACACTTTCACTTTTTTTCATATGGAAATAAGTCAAAATCCACTGTAGTCTCTACTTTCCTACATCAATAAATTGATTGAGTCTCATTGACTGTTACCATCTCCTTAACTTACATAGAACTTTTTTACATGGAACCATGACTGAATGCTCTTGAAATGTGCTCAGAGAACTCTGTGACAGGGATAGTCCTGGTCAATCAAAGGAACTAAACTGAAATGGCCACCTTGGGGTCTCATGCATGTATTAGAACCAAAGCTAGACTGACGTTGGAAAGAGGGGATAAAAACATATCCTTAGCAGAAACTACTAGAGTTGGGAGAAGGGGGAGGTTAAGAAAGGCACAGGTTAGAGTCCCACTTTATGTGATGGCTGTAAGATCTGCTCAGTAGTCCAAGTCCTGCTTTTCCACTTCTAAGGCCTCCTGTTTCCCAAAGGATCCAGCCCTAGCCAGAGGCCACTCAGGCCACGCCTGTTTGCCTGGTGCCTTGCACAGTTCTGCCATGATGCCTGCCCAGTCATCTGTAACACTAGCATCTCTACCCTTCACTCTGCACCTTCCCAGAGGAGAATCTAAGCCATCCACGGCCACCACAGTGAGTACACAGGCCCATTGGCTGAAAATCCAAACCTGGCCTGCCGTTGTGTGACGAAGTGGAAATGGCTGGATGCAAACCCATCTCCAGTGCTCGGGACACAACGCAGAGCCCTCCTGATTGCAGAGCAGAGAGACATTCATGCCTTACTTGTCAACAAGTCCTTATTGAACCCCTATAATGTGTCAGGCACTGTTGAGACCTAGCAGTGAATGAAACAAATCTCTGTACTTTGGGAGTTTACACTGAAGTCGGATGGGACAGGGCTTAGAAGAGAGATTCATATCTTATCTGAATGAATTGACATACACAATGAATTGAAATGAATTAAGAAGTACACAATAAAATGTCAGAGAGCCTAAATGTACCACAAGAGATAATGTAAGGCAGAGGATAGAAAACCATGGAGAAGAGGGAGAGGTGCTGATGTGGAGAGACTAGCTGGCGAAGGCCTGTCTGATGCGTATTATGACATGCTTAGAGTCAGGGAAGGAGCCAGTAGGCATCCCAGGAAAGAGAATTCCAGACAGAGAAAGCAGCCAGCACAAAAGCCTGGGTCCTCAATCCTGGCTAAATGTAGTAATTACCTTGGCAACTCTACAGAAACTTTCTAGGGTCGGATTTCACCCTGGAGCGTGGGGGTGTGTGTGTGTAAAACACTAGGCAGTTCTGTAGTAGGTCTGACAAAGACTGCAAACCAACTGTGTAAAAGGAATGTGGAGCCATGGTGGGTGGAGCTGAGTGGGCCAGAGCTCCAGAGAATGAGAAGATAAGTGTAGAGGCCCTTGAGGGCCACGGTAAGGATCTCAGCTGTTATTAGAAACGATGGAAAGCCCCCAGAGAGTATGGGAGCAGAGGTCACAACCAGCGTCGTGCTCCGTGTCAGATCAGTATGTGTCTGTCTGACCCATGGGTGTATCGACAAAGGTTGGGAAGCAGCATTCAGAGAAGCTGTCTTTGCTCATGTCAGTGTATCGAGAGTTAATCCGTGTTTAGTTACGTGTCTAGAAAAGACATGCATACCTACTTCCTGGGCTAGAAACTGCAATACTAGAGAGCTTGTGAACTTAACACATTCTAATCCCCCC
>SJYA01002865.1:510454-536099 GCA_006410615.1 Neotragus moschatus
CCCCCCCCCCACCCCCCGCCCCAGCACGCCAGGGGAAGATGAAGATATGCCAGATGAAGATAAATGTATCTCTTAGGTGCAGGAACAGGGAGGACCCCAACTCTCTCATTTTTTTTCCCTCCAGGAGTGGTTTTAAAAATGCAAACAAAATGAAACAGATGAGAAGAGTTGCAGACTACATTTCTGACAATGCGTGATCTCCGCTTGTTTGAGCCTGGTCATTAGGAAGCCTTCTGATTATTCTGGCAGCTCTGGTTTCTAACTCCCTGTGGACAGAAAGAGGCATGAAGAGAATTACATTTCTCCAAGGGTGGGGTCAAAGGTCTTTCTGTGCATTGGACAGCTGGCTCGAGTCATATTGAAGTGCCGTGGCCTCAAGTGTTACTAACAGAATAGCTGATGGCCCCGTTGTCAGTTTCTTTATGCTCACTATCTATTACAAATTAAGCTGAAATTGTGGATTCTCAAAAATCAGGGGAGAAAATCTCCACCTGCTCTCCCCAGTGTCCTGTGCTCATATTGAATCCCTAGTGGTAAAGGCGGGTAGACACCACACACTGTGCGCTGAATGGATGCCCATGCCATAGCCACCTTGATCTACTCCTAGGATGAGGTTGACACTGGCCCCGTGTGCCCCCAGTGGCGACATATTAGTAAATTACCGCAGACGTTTTAAGTAGAGTGTTGTCCTTGAAATGCCAGGGTGCAAAAGACAGATACCCACATGTCCCCTCTTCCCAGCCACTGGGATACAGCCATTCAATAAAAATATCACTGAACTGAGAGTGCAAGAGTTGGGTGTTAAGCCTATCGCACACTAACCTTGTGGTGTTGAGCAGGTGATTAACCTTTCAAAGCTTTAATTCACTTATCCGAATACATTCAAATGTGTATTTCCAGCAGTGTGAGTCTGGGATGCTTTGCCTGAAGTGTGTATGAGCAGAGAGGTGAGGCAAGCCCTGAGGTGCCTGGGCTCCGTCCATGATGTCTGACGCTCTGCATCAGTTACCCCCTCCTCAAGGTGGGGCTGAGCCAGAGCCGGGGAAGGCCACGGGGAGCAGCACTCAGCAGCAGGCTCAGAGACAGGCGCTCCGGTCTCAGCTCAATCACTTTCTAACCGCGTGGCCTTGGGCAAGTGGCTTAATGTCACTGGACCTTCAGAATGGAGTTACTGATACCTATTCAGAAAACTTGTGAGAAACAAATGAGGTGTGTCTGACACACTGACACATATGAGAGCTTATTATGTAAAGGCTAGTTATTACCATCAGTTGCCCACTCCGTAATGGGTGATTAGTTATTATTTATACCTTTGGAGTACCTGGTTATCTTCCAACATGACATAGAACTCAGCAAGGGAAAGATTCGTTCTCTTAGTATCCGGTTCTATTGTAAATGTTTCTAAATTGCCCCCAAGTCTTCCCATTTAGCTTTCAGCTCCCAAACGTGATCATTCTTGGTGTGAAGGACTGCACAGTGTCTTGCACAACCTAGATCTAGGATGTTCCTTTATCCCCTAAATCCATTGTGAAAGCTATAGTCCTGTAAACAGTTAATATCATGTATTAGCTCATGGTATATCATGGTATTTGCATCCCAGTCACCCACTGGGATCTAAAAGAATACCTGCAACTCCCAAGGGACTCTTCCCCATGTGGGGAGATTAGAATCCCCCCAGCTCAGCGAGCCGATCCCATGCAGTTTTTCCATGCACCCTAGGTCTTGTGTACAAACCACACACTCTGTTCTTCTTTCTGTGGCCTCTTGAGAATGGTTCAGAAGTTTTGGTGGAAATAGAGTGTCTTTAGGCAGCCCGGAAAGAGAATTTCAAGCAGAGAAAACAGCACAAAAACCTTAGTGTTTTTTGACACTGACCGTGTCAAAATCCTAACACAGACACGTTCATGCAAAACCCTTTGTGTGTTTCACTCACTCTTTTGTAGACACTTATTATGGGTCTGCCATATCTGAGGACTGTGCATGGCCCAGAAACAGATGCCAAGTCATCCAAGGTCCAGAGCTGCCCTCAAGAAGCTCACAATTTCTGGTTAGAGACTCAGGACCTGGTCAACTTCAGAGCATCTCTGGCGGGGTGTCCTGAAGGGCATTACAAAACAGCTGCCTGTAGGGGCTTTGGTCTGGCTGATGGAGCGGAGTTCATACACCCTACATCATTATCAATGTCATCATCGCCATCACCCATGAGTCAGAGTAGTTATTTCCCCTGTCAACCCAGGAGCTATCAGAAGGACAAGGCAAGCTAAGTACCAAATGAATGTTACAGGTAGAACATGGTAGAACAGTTCAGAGGAGGGAGGTTCGAGAAACTTCTTGAAAGACTGGAGTCTTACTTTGGACCTTAGTGATGCTCATAATCTGGATGGTCAGAGAGAAGTGGAATATCAAGCTTTACTGAGGCAGAATTTATAAATAGAGGGTGATATCTGGGCTGGGATTTCACTGCTTTTAGGGAGACGGCTCAGGGAGTTACCGGAGCTGGTGTGTTGGAAGGACTGTGTAAACTATTAATGGCCCAGAACATCTTGGCTCTTAGCTCCCCTGCTTTCCTTCTTTAGGCTTGTGTTTCCTTTCTCTGCTGCGCAGCACTTGGGGGAAACTTTTGTCCTCTCTCCTCCTCTTTTCTCTCTTCCCCTATTTCTTTCTTTCCTGCCATATACTCACAAGTGCCTGCCAGCCGGATACTATGCTTTGTTTGGGTCTTAGTGTCCTCTCCTATAAGTGAGAGTTTACAGGTCCTTCCTGAGTCTAGGGGGTTTCCCTGGTAGCTCAGATGGTAAAGAATCTGCCTGTAATTCAGAAGACCCGGGATCGATCCCCATGTCAGGAAGATCACCTGGAGAAGAGACTGGTAACCCACTGCAGTATTCTTGCCTGGAGAATTCCATGGATAGACCATGGGGTCGCAATGTCGGACACAACTGAGCGACTCTTTCTTTCTTCTTCCTGAATCTAACACCATGTGTCTCCTGCTTGCCCTCAGCCTTCCCTTGCCTCCACCTGCTCCCTCAAGTCTCTGAGTTGGGAATGTCAGCCTCCAAAGGGAGAAAGGACCTGGGTCAGGGGCCTCCCAAGGCTGCTGAACCTCAAGTGGGCAAGGCAGCATTTGCTCTTCCCAGTTTTACTCAAGGAGCCCACATTCCGTCGGACGGCTAGGGGCTGCCTGCCTCACACNATTTTCCCAGCACCACTTACTGAAGAGACTGTCTTTTCTCTATTATATATTCTTGTCTCTTTTGTCATAGACGGGGTGACTATGGAGGTGTGGGTTTATCTCTGTGCTTTCTATGCTGTTACACTGGTCTATATTTCTATTTTTGCACCTGTACCACACTGCAAACAGTGCATTGCTGATGTGCTCAGCTGTGGCCAACTCTTTGCGACCCCATGGACTATAGCCTGCCAGGTTCCTCTGTCCGTGGAATTTTCCAGGCAAGAATACTGGAGTGGGTTGCCATTTCCAGCTCCAAACACTGTACGAGCTAAAAGGAAAAAAGAAAGGGAGGAAGGGAAGCAGGGAGGGGGGCAGAGGGGGTGGACTTGATTAGGGAGAGAGTAGCCACATGATGTATCAGTGCAGACCCTGGCGAGTCCTCAGTCAGCCAGGGTTCAGGAACGAAGCTCCTTTGGGAAAAGTCAACTTGAATTCAGAGAAATGTGAGGGGAAGATCACGATGTTACCTTAGATGCCTGCACTGTGAGGCTGCGTGGGGCTGATGGGAAGTGAGAAGTCTGGCTGTTCCATGCATGATGGGTCATCTGGGGTCTGACTGGCTGTGGTCCCAATGTCCCTGGGCTGGGGATGAGACCCTGACACCATAGGGAGGGAGAAAGCACCGTTCCATGTAGTGGTTCCAGAGGGGGTCATGGATGCCTTAGACAGAGGAATGGACTTGCCATGATTTCAGAGCCACGTTCAAATTCCAGTTCTGCTACTTTTTGCTCTCATAACTCTGGGTAAATCAGTTAACCAATTTGAGCTTCGGTTTACTCAACTGTGAACTGGTGAAAAACAAAACTATCCTACATTAATAATGTGAAGATTAAGACGAATACTAAGTTAAAGCATCTACCTGGTACAATAAAGGGCCAAAGTAGATCCTAAAAAGTAATAATTTTAAAAAATTCATAATTGCCAAGAGTTCAGGGTAGGCTTTCAAAGGAGGGGATTCTTCCACTTTACCTGTGGCTTACAAAATCTGTGGCTACCTTCAGCTACAAGGCTCAGCTCTCACTGGATCCAGCTGGACTTTATCCCTTTTAGATATTCACCTGTAATTGTGATTAATTGCTCTAGACTTGGCCTGAGAGACCCAGAGTCTCAGCCAAATTGGCTACACTGAGCTGAGGAGCCAAGCTTTTGACTCCAATGCTCAGATGCTCTCTGAAGCAAGCACCTTCTGACTTTTCCATTCTCTGCTGCTGACTGAGCCTAGGGGTGTAAATCAGTTCCCTTGAATTTGCCAAGGAGATGCATTAGAAAACTTTAATACTAGTCTTGGAGCCAAACGAGCAGATCATCTGGTCAGTTTGAAGCAGAAATGCGGTACCAGATGAGAAGGCAGAGATGAAGGTGGGTTCTCCCCTAGTATCCAGCTTCGCTTGGTATGTTCAGTGAGGGCAACCTCCTTTCCTGGCCTTTACAGACTTTGGGAATAGCCCACGGATGCTTCTGATTTAATGTGAATTTTGCATTTTGTTCAAAGAAAAGAACCAACAGCCCAGATCATGCTCCTGGAAAGTAACATGTCCTTAGCTCCTTTCTTTTCTGATGTCAGCTATGATTTCTTTTTAAAATTTATTTTATTTATTATTTATTTGACTGCACCAGGTCTTAGTTGGGGCATGCAGGATCCTTAGTTGTGACATTGTGTTGCTGTCCGCAAACTCTTCGTTGTGGCATTTGGAATCTACTTCCCTGACCAGGGATTGAACCTGGGTCCTATGCCTTGGGAGCATGGAGTCTTTACCACTGGACCACTAGAGAAGTCCCTAGTTATGCTTTCTTAAATATGTAGTCTGCTGAACTTCAGATTGGGGGGAAAAAAAAATAGACATCACTGCCTGCACAAAGTGGAAAGAAAAGAAGAGAAAGCATTTTCCCGGTGAGTAACTCGTGGCAAGTATTAAAAAGGCTGATTTCTTAAAATGAGGTCTGGTCATGCATCCATTCCACTCCTAGTAAGATTTCTCTCTGAGCATCTTTAAAGAGGTAAGCTGGTTAATTCTCTTACTCCAGGTATATTCTGTTAGCATTGAGTGGCTTGTTCACTATGTAGGGGCCTTGTCTTTTAAAATATGCACTTTCAAATTTTCTTTTTTATAGTTTCTGATCAACTAGATGTTAAATGGAAATTCCATATAAAATGCCAGTAAAAGCTGTGCCATTCTGGCTGAAGTGGGATGGGGACCTGGACCTCCCCAACTCATCTTCTCTCACCCACTTTTCAATCCCTTCTTTAGAATCCAAAGCTCCTTAGGCACAATTTGGAAACCACTCTTCTATAAGTATCCTTTGCATGATTCCCTTTGAAATATCAGGGGCGTCATAGAGGAGCTGATAGACCTTCTATTAACAGACACTACAAAAGTAGTGGGGGGATCATGAAGTATTATGATGTAGTGGAAGGGAACATGCGTTCACCAAACCAAGTTTCCATGCCTCCCTACCACGTGCAAATGGTGGAACCCCAGAAATGACTTAATCCTCTTGAGCTACGTTTTACCAAAATGCATAATAAATGAGAATAAATATTCGTGTCATTAGTTTATACCAGGTTTACCTCTGTAAACTTCCCACCCAACTCCACACAAGATGCCGTTCATCCCTGAAATCCAGTTTCCTTGGTTGGCAGAACAAGGCATTTAGAAAGAATTTTACTGGGAAGTTCAAAAAGGGCAAGATGAGCTTCTGTAGGTTCACCAGGTTCAAATTACACGAAATAAGACATTTTGTTTCGGCAAGTTCCAGATTAGCGCATTCAGAGGCCTTCTCTGTTGTTAGGCTTGGTACTTGTAGCTCTAATATGCAAAAAGGATTAAATACATGCTCACCCAGAAGTTGAAATATTATAACTCTGACTTGGATAGGAACCAAATATGCACACCATTCTAAGAGCATAGGTTCTATGTACAGGATCACGTGCAGAATCTTTAAAAGCAATGTAAGCACTCTTTTGGCTGCAAGTCTAGGGGAATTTGTTACAGATCTCACCTATAAATATTAGAATCCCATTACTTAAAAAATAATAAAAGAAAACTATAAGCCATCAAGACCAGACTTGCTTGGGGTTATATTCAGTATTATTAGTCATCCTCGTTGCTCTTTGGAACAGAGCCTGAAATTAAGACTGGAGGTATCAGTGGTTTCAGGTTTAACCTTTAAAATTCCTAGAGGCTGAAGGGATTTAGCTGAAGGAATTTGGCAAAAGGACACATCCCAGCTAGGATGGCCACTTCAAGTGTGTAACTTAGGCTGTGAAGAAGCTGGCTGCCCGGCCCCTGCATCACCCACCCTACATGCTTTGGCAGTTAGGATGAACGCTTTCCGAATTGTAAGGTTGTTTACCTTTGGCTTGGATGTGGATGTGACCGCAGCCTTACTGGGATGGTGACCCCGTGTAGCAGCTTGAGTGACCATCTGTCTGAATTCCTATTTGCACACCATGCTGCCTCCTGGGCTGCAGTCCTCATTTTGTCCCAAATAAAACTTAACTCGCCACTCTCAAGTTGTACATCTTTTTTAGTCAACAGTTATTGCAACCACGAAGGGACCCAAAGTGGACTTCCTTCCTTCAACTGCACTCCACGAGAAGCCGGAGCTTTGATACCAGCAGCGGCCCTTTGTGCCCATTCTTGGGGAGTGCAGATGAATTTGGGTAAGTCTCTCCTAGTTCTCCAGAGAAGGCAATGGCACCCCACTCCAGTACTCTTGCCTGGAAAATCCCATGGATGGAGGAGCCTGGTAGGCTGCAGTCCATGGGGTCGCTAAGAGTCGGACACGACTGAATGACTTCACTTTCACTTTTCCCTTTCATGCATTGGAGAAGGAAATGGCAACCCACTCCAGTGTTCTTGTCTGGAGAATCCCAGGGGCGGGGGAGCCTGATGGGCTGCCATCTATGGGGTTGCCCAGAGTAGGACACGACTGAAGCGACTTAGCAGTGATAGAGACACAGCACAGGACTATCTCTGCACTCCTGTCTGTCCTTCTGATTAGGAATCCTTCCAGAGAGTGTAGACAGCCTCTTAGAAGTGTTTTGTGGGGGAGAATTCCTGGAAGAAGAGAGAGGAGACTAGATAAAGCCCGTTACACCTCTTTTATCCCGGAGGGTAGAGAGACTGGGGTACTGAAACTGTGGGGCCAGAAGGAACGTGGAATTCATGTTATACATGGTAAAATGAGCCCTGAATAGGTGAAATGACACCAAAACAGATCCCATAGTGAGTGGAGGCAGACCCAGGGCCAGGACGTGAGTTTTCACCCTCTGAGTCTAAACTTTTGTGCAGCAGTGTCCCAGCCCTAGTCCTGTGAGGAATAGCAACCGGGTGGTTCCGTTTTACCTCTCTTAATTCAGTGTCCACATTTCCTTTTGTGTTCCTGGAACTCTGTTGCAGGCTTACTCATGGTTGGTTCCAGAGCCTTTTGCTTGGTAGAAACCAAGCTCTCTTCCTTAGCTTTCTTTCCTTTACTCTGTCTTAACCCCTGACTTACTTTGCTGCTCTTCCCTCCCCCTTTTGAGTCTCCCAGCCCCGAGTGTTAGATCATCTAAAACTTTCTTTGCATTGCATACATATGGTTGGCTTTATTGTTTCTGATTTGTCCACTGGGTAAGTCACTCTTTCTGGGCCTCAGTTTCTAGTTGATTCCTAACAACTCCGATCGCACACATAATTGGGTGTTTGTGTTGCTTCCTGGAACGCTGCCTTCCACACAGGCTATCCCCAGCTGTTCCGTGGTTTGAGAAATTGGGGTGAGATGCATAAAGAGTCGGACACGACTGAGCGACTTCACTTTCACGTTTCACTTTCATGCATTGGAGAAGGAAATGGCAACCCACTCCAGTGTTCTTGCCTGGAGAATCCCAAGGGTGGCGGAGCCTGGTGGACTGCCTTCTATGGGGTCGCACAGAGTCGGACACAACTGAAGCAACTTAGCAACAGCAGCAGCAGCAGTTCATGGTCCATCCTGTAGCCAAAGTAAGAAGCAAGTGAAAACTTCACAACGTAAAGAGGGAAAAAAAAATACGTTTCCTACAAAAATATAGGAAAGGGAAAGGAGAATAGATTGAAAAGAGGACAGATGAGATAAAAAGCATACTTAATGAAAAGATGGTGTCTTTAAGGGAAATTTGAAATAGGGTCATTTGTTCTCCCAAAGCAGTCTTTGCTTTGTTCCTTTATCTGTGTACCTGCTTACCTCCGGATCTACCACCCACCCACCCATCCATCCTTCCACCTGTCCATCTCACGTGTTTTCATCTGTTTTTCTGGCCCACGTCAAGTGAATATTGGAGAAGAGCAAATGACCCAGAGCATCCCTAGCACAGCCAGGCTTCACTGTGTCCAGCTGCGTGTCTACAAGGCTGAGATCCTTTCAGCCACATGTCCAGTGTGATCCCCCGCCTGTGTTGTACCAGGAATTCCCTTTCCAGACACCTGTGTCCTGGGTCAGCCAGAGGGACTGGTGGAGACATACTAGGCTCCACCCTACCCAGATGTGATGTGTCCTTTTGACGAGGGGAAGTGATGTTCCTGGGGCTGGAGGTCACAGAGGGAAGTGGAGCACCCTCCTCCCCTCCTTTGAAGGAAGCTCTGGAAGCTGTAGACTTTAGCAGGTGAAAAGGAAGCTGTTTGAGAGGCAGTCTGAGGCCCATGGAGGTCCCGGGGTGATGCTGGCTGCAGCTGTGCTGGGGGTGACTTCTGGTGTCGGAAGCAAAGGGATCCCATCCAGTGAACTGGGTGCGAGAGGAGTGCAAATGGAACGCTTGTGAAACGAAAGCTGTTTCTCTCACCCGAGGGCCCCGCAGCTGCCTTCATCTTCCTCTAAGCCCCCTGCTTCCCAGCCTGCCCTTTGGGCTTAGAGAGACCCAGAAAAAAAAAAAAATTGAGCTTGCGCCAAGAGAGAAAGTGCAGCTCCTCCAAAATGGAAAGTAGGGTCATCGTCCCAATGTTCTGAATGTGGACTGTTGCAGAGAGCAGAGAGACGTGTCAGGAATGAGAACGGTCTGAGACAGGGCCCCAGGATCACTGCCCAGCTCCACCAGGGAGATGAAAGAATTTTCTCCTTCCTTTGCCTTTTAAATGTAATTCCGTCTACCCTTCTCCCCCACACCCGCCCAGCTCTCTTGCTGGGAGCAGTGCAGACATTCAGCCATCCTGGGAAAAGGCAGGATCCTTTTCATTACTGCCAGCCTGATTGAAGTCCCCAGAGCTAGGGAGGATTGAATTTTCCTCCCTCTCTGCCTCCCCTGCCCTGAATCCCTCCCCACACAGCTGGGACGCTCCAAGAAGTGAACTGGTGTCCTGTGGGACGGCATGAGGACGGGATCTGGTTGTGGGGGACAGTTTGGATGGTCTGTATCAGTGCTTTTGAGGACACTCCTTATGGAAGGACATTCTCATCTCTTCTTGGCCATGCCTCCATCTCTCCTGAGTGCTGAGCCCATCTTCCTTACCTTCAGGATAGAGGCCAGCAGCCGGTCATGCCCGGGTGTGAGGGTTGGACCGGACCAAGACAGTCACTCGTGGACGTTTCTGCAGAGGGACCAGGGGTCGTGGACCCACACAGGCTTGTTGTTAACTTAGCAGTGGGACTTGAAGAAGCTACTTCTCAACTTTGTGCAAAACAAGGATTTAGTCTGGAAGTTTCAAATTTGTTTTAGTGGCAGAATATTTGTTCTCAAATGAAACTATATACCTGAAAAAGAGAAAAGCTGAGCTGTGCTGGTTGAAAGGAGGGAGAGATGGACAGAGTGGGGATCTTCTGTCTCTACCACCTCTGCTCCTCTAGTTGCCCAGCAGAGGTGGCTCCTGAGCTGCCTGGAGACACAGTGATTTCCTCATCCATCCAGGGACCTTTGGCTGTCTCTTTCAAGTCCTGACAAGACTGGAAGTCTTTTTTGGGGGGTCTAGATCTAGGTGGTCTTCAGTTCTGAAATATGAGAGGACTTCCCGTTGTGTATTTCCAATCTGCACGTGAGCTCCACACTTCAGTGCCTGAGGGCCAGTTCTTTCTCCTTTCCTGGGTGCAGAATGTGGAATCACCTATGAAACAATCAGCTCTAGAAAGGGATGTGTTCAAGGTGTGTGGTTTTTATTTTGCCCATACTGTTCTTTCTTCAATTTAACCTTGACTCGTGCCCTGAAGCATAAGCTGATATTCTCTAGTGAAATCTATCATGGACATAGAAGGACTTGTTCCCGTGCTGGAGCTGATTAATCCATCCAGATATTTGAATGTTTGCTTCATGCAGGAAGCGCTCTAGGTGCTGTGCATTCTAGGTGTCATTTCCTCTTGTCAACTTGAAGGATGTCATAGGCCGTCTTTCTCACATCTCAGCAGTTTAGTCTTTCTAGTCCTCACCTCTAGTTTGACAGTATTCCCCACTTCTAAGTTATTTGACCAACAGGCATTTGATGACTAATTGTATGTCAAGACTTTTCTTGAGAAATGCAATAGTTGTGTGGGATATAAACCATTGTCTTATTGTACATGGACTTGTTTAGGCTAAAAAGGGAAAATNTCTCACATCTCAGCAGTTTAGTCTTTCTAGTCCTCACCTCTAGTTTGACAGTATTCCCCACTTCTAAGTTATTTGACCAACAGGCATTTGATGACTAATTGTATGTCAAGACTTTTCTTGAGAAATGCAATAGTTGTGTGGGATATAAACCATTGTCTTATTGTACATGGACTTGTTTAGGCTAAAAAGGGAAAATTTAAATACACACACACACACACACACACAACAGCACAAGATAAAACTTCAAATAATTAAGAACTAAATTGTAGGAATTCCCACTGGCGGTCCAGTGGTTAGGACTCAGTGCTTCCACTCCAGAGGGCACAGGTTTGATGCCTGGTCAAGGAACTAAGATTCTACATGCTGTGCGGCACAGCCAAGAAAGAAAAAAGAACTAAATTTCATGCCTCTTCTGCTTTTCTAAGAGAGGGGAAAAGGATATAAGTTTTCCAGCGAGGATGGGATAGATCCTAACTTTGTTGTGCTCGGGACATAAGGAATAATAACCCAAAATGCCGCATCTCTATTTCCATTCAATCTGGATATGGTCATTACTCAATCCCAAAGCTCTGATTTGACAAAATAGTGCAAATGCTAAGATGCTATGAACACCCCTGTGGTTTATTTTCTGTTGCAGCATCTCAGAGCTAGGAAGAACTAGATGCTTTGCTTTCACTTCTGGTGTCTCGTAAACCTTGTAAAAAGGCAGTAGAAGAGTTCCTGCCGTACCTGTGTGACCTAAAAAAGGCAATTTAACCTCCCAGAGTCTCAGTTTTCCCATCCATAAAGTGGAGGTACTTTCTAGCTCATGAAGGAGTTTCGAAGGTTCAAAAAAAAATTCTGTAAAACAGCAGCCACGATGCTGACTCCCACCCTTCTTCCTTAAAGCACGCCATGGCTGGCAGGGGATAATGCAAAGTGAGCTGCCTACTGGGGTTGGTAAACCCCTTTGCCATGTCTTCTTCCCACTGCCCACCTGAAGGGGCTCCCTGCACTGCTGCCTTGCCATTTTCAGGGCTCAGTTCAAACTCTTATTTTAGTTACCCCACCCTGACATTTCTTGCCTTACATTGTGCACAGTTTGACACTAACACTCTACTCAAACCGACACATGCGTGTCTTACCCTTGGACCAAATTGTATGTTCCTTGCAGGCAGAGACGCCTTATAATTATGTTCCGGCCCCAGTGTCTCATGAGGTGCCCCCGTGGCTTGTTGTTGGCTGTGTTTGCAGTCACAGGGGCTGAGCTGCCTCTCTCTCAGGATGGTGCCACCTTTCCAGGCAAATTCCACATCTCTGGTGTTGGGGGGTTGCGGCGGGGTCTGGTTGGGGTTGTGGGGGCTGGCGCAGCAGGAAGCTACCTGCAGGCCTGGGTGTGGGGAGAGAGGTACAGCTTTTGCAGTCTCCACCTCCTTCCTACTGTATCCCAGAGTTTACACCACTTTGTGCATCATTTTAGGCAAAGTCATTGCCTAAAGAGCAATGAGCTCAGTTGAACTTTTCTTAGCTAAAGAGCCCAGTTGAGCTTTTCTAAGGCTGGAGGCACTGCAGCCCAGCATGACTTCCTCTCTTTCTTGAACCAAACAAAATATTGTTACAGCAAACATGAAATCTCTCTTATTTTTCACAAATGCTCTCCAGGCCTAACAAAGCTAGCAAGCAGTCACACTCCTTGAATCAAAATAAGCATCTGCCTCTTTTCTCTTTATCCCGCTTTCCCAGCATTTTTGAGCAACAATTAAGAATGTGAGTATTTTATTAATTTATCTTAGGATTCCACTGAGTGTTTTCTGGATAGCATGCAAACATATTAAAACCTTAACTCTACCCTTTACTATGGATTGAACACAGAGATACAGAACATACATAGCCTGACTTATCCATCAACGTTGTGCATGGTAGTTGGACTCATAGACTCTGAATATTCAAAAGTATATAAAATGAAAGGCAACATACAGTAAAGGGAAATTGAGTCATGTGCAGCTGGGGAGAGGATAGGGTCATTTCCACTGGTCTGATTTTTTTAAAAAGGGGAGGAAGAAGCAACAGCCCTCCGGGAGGAGATGGGCCTTTAACTGTCTCTTTTACTTGTGGTATCACAGAATAATTTGATAGTAGGAAGGAAGTCAGGGACTCTCTCCCTAAAGAAGTGTGTGGACTCACATGTAATTTGTAGTTACAGTCTCAGGGACTCTGTGGGTCCATTGGCATCCATTCATAGTTCATGCTGCCTAACTTAAGACTGAAGGATTGATCGCACCTAGAAAGAAGATGGGAGAAGGCAGCAGAGTCAGAAATAGAGTGGACACATGGTGAAAAGGCCATTGCTCCCAGGCTGCTAGCCCAGAAGCACTGCATTTGCCTTTTGTGATTCTGCTACTTAGCCCTGGCTCTGGGCTCTGTCTGACCCATTGCTGATCAGTTGTCCTGGGGACGCTGTATGCAAACTGTTGAGAGGTATCACTAAGGAAGACTTCTTTGTTCTTTTCCAGCTCCTCACAGCCAGTGACCTTGCAGCCAGCGACCTCAAAGGATTTCAGCCACAAGTAAGTTCCACTGATCCTTTTATGAATTTTGGTTGTGAGGAAACAAAGTTGGCACCAGGGCACAAGGCCCCACCTTGGATTTCCAGCGTCTCTGACTGAGGGAACCAGCCTTGACAGTGACTTGGTAGCTTGTCGTCTCCCACTGACGCCTCTCAACTCATCACAAACAAAACCACCTCTTTCTGCTTCCTTAAGATTTTATAGTGTGAAAGAGAGTGGACCAAGCTGCTTGGAATGTGTGGTGGTAGGTGACTCAGCATAGGAAAGGGTTAAACCAAGAATGTAGAAGGTGGGATTTTCTCCTGCATTTCTCCTCTTTGGTACAGGGTACTCCCGTTTGTGGGATCTTTGTGAGCAAATACCTTGTAGCCACAGTCTAGGGGCCAGGTTAATCTCAGACTCTGCAGAGGCAGATGGTTGAGTTTTGCTGATCTTGGTTAGAAAATGGGCCATTATTATCTCTGGCCAGAATGCTTTTCGGAGGTCACTATGAGCAAGCAACAAGAGGCACAGGCAGAGTCTCTCTTGTGACCTCCCTGGCAGCTTTGAAGGTGGAAAATCACCTTGCCTGTCTTTGGAAGGAAGCTTACCGTCTNGATACGTACATAGAACACGAATCTTTTCCCACAATTCCTAAGGCAACCCACTTTGCTTTTCTTACCTTACACAATATTGTCACATCTGTGACGGTAGTAGAGCATTTTAAACCAAAACACTTGTTCACCTGCATACACACAGTTTGTACTAAAACGCAAACTGACATTATTATTTTCTTACATGACATCAGTCACTTCCTACAGGTATATCTTTTTTACACTGCCTGCCTGGATAATGTTTATAGTAGATTAAAAAAAAAAAAAAAGACAATATTGGTATATAGTCCTGAAGAAAGAAGTCCCCCAGGTGTTTCCAGAGTGTCTGGCATTTCAGTGGACTATTCTGGCCTTAATAAGTTCTAAATATCTTTAGAGTTTGTGAATATTTTATTTATCCCAAGATATTTTGAACACCTGAGGGCCAAGTGCAGGTGGGTCCACCTTAAAACAGACCTAATATGCAGAAGTTCAGACATGGGAAAGTTGCTGGTTGACAGGTGGGTGTTGGGAGGAGAGGGGCTTCCTCATATGCGGAAATTTTTTTGTACATTTTTTCAAAGGAGTCAGTGTAAGTTATCCCCACAAAATATTAAACTATGATTTAGCCTTAAAATCTGATTTTGATCAAATTTTTCGCTTCAAAATCTGATTTTGATCAAATCTGATATGATCAAAAAGTCGAATTTTCAGAATAGAAGTACTAAAACGAATGAGGCCAGTCAGTGATGATTAACTTTGAATATCTTTCTCTTTTCTTTCAACAATAATTTTCATCTGAAAGAAAAACAAAAACAAACCAAAATGCTTAGCAGCAAGGATGTAGAGTGAGATGATTTCTATGATCCCTTGAGACTCAAAACATTTAATTACATTGACTTCTTCTGCTGACTTCGTGTTTCTACTTTTCTATTTTTATTTTTCTCTTCAATTCTTTCGGTAAAGTGGCTTCAATTTGAGCTTCTTAAAAATCATCCTGTAATTCTGATCATTTGAGGTATGAGGTCATTAATTTTTGGATCTGAGTTACAGATTTCTCTGTCTAAATTTTAATGTGATATGGTAACTCTGTTCTATACATTTTTAGGGCTAGGAATGACTCATGGAGAAAATGTACATTCAGAGNCTTCATGTTTCTAGTTTTCTATTTTTATTTTTCTCTTCAATTCTTTCGGTAAAGTGGCTTCAATTTGAGCTTCTTAAAAATCATCCTGTAATTCTGATCATTTGAGATATGAGGTCATTAATTTTTGGATCTGAGTTACAGATTTCTCTGTCTAAATTTTAATGTGATATGGTAACTCTGTTCTATACATTTTTAGGGCTAGGAATGGCTCATGGAGAAAATGTACATTCAGAGACCACCTTTAGGACTTGAAAGGAGATGTTTTCTTCAAAATCTGTTTAGCAGGATAGTTCTAAACCTGAGGCAGAAGCCCCACCTCTCAGATAAGCAAACTCATTTAAGTTCTTTCCAGTCCCCTACTGTTTGGCTCACATTTCAACCCTCTTGTCCTTCTACCTATCAACTCAACCTCTTTCTGACCATTTTGTACCAGACAGAAGGGGTCAGTTGAGAGGTATCAGGACACCCCCATAGGAGACGGGCCTCTCGTAGTGGAACAGCTTGCAGACTTCAAGAGGCATCTTCCAGCCACCTGTCTCCTTGTGTTTCAAGGCTGCTTGAAGTCTGCAGACAGCCACCGCTTTCTTCTATGCCCCCGATAATGACTGCACCCTCCCTCTTCTTCAGGTCTGCAAATGATCTTCCTTTTGCATCACCCACTTTCCTAAAAGTGTGTTTATCAGAGCTTCTAGCAGACCCATGTTGCCAACAGGTTGTCCTAAGGGATTGACTCTGTCCAGTGATTCATGGGACAGAAAAACTTTTAAGTGATGTTATTGTAGTCTTTATTACTATAAGTAGTAAAACTGATGCATATTTAGGAATGTGGCATGAATCTCTCACCCTTCTGTTTCTAATAACTAGCAGGGAGGATATTTTCCATTACTTTATCATTTAGTAGTTAAATCGCAGGTCTGCCCTGTAGTAGCTGTGTGGCCCCTGTTTTTATGTGGCTCAGATTCTGTTTTAATGAAAGAAGAATACCTGTTCTGTGGGATTTTGAGGAGGATTGAATAGATAGGCCAAAAAACAGTGGTATCTGCTAAGCACTCCACACAGCACACACACCATGTGTGCTGTTTTAGTATTCTTATAAGTTACATATTGAAATTGAACCTGGACCACTGAAACTGACTTTAGAGCACAAATTGCAGCCTCCCAAGACAATATTACTAGAATTTGGGATTGTTGTTCAGTTGCTAAGTTGAGTCCGACTCTTTGCAACTCCGTGAACTGCAGCACCCCAGGCTTCCCTGCCCTTCCCTATCTTCCAGAGTTTGCTCAAACTCATGACCACTGAGTCAGTGATGCCATCCAACCATCTCATCTCCTGTCACCCCCTTCTCCTCTTGCCCTCAATGTTTCCTAGCATCAGGGTCTTTTCCAGTGGTTCGGCTCTTTGTATCACGTGGCCAAAGTATTGTGGCTTCAGCTTTAGCACCAGTCCTTCCAATGAATATTCAGAGTTGATTTCCTTCAGGGTAGACTGGTTGGATCTCCTTGCTGTCCAAGGGACTCTCAAGAGTTTCTCTAGCACCACAGTTCTTTGGGATTACCAAAGAAGAAAACAACCTAAAAAACAAACAAAAAATCTAGATCTCGCCTGGTATTTTTGCTAGTTTATGACACTTGCCAGTCAAAGTGAGAAGTGGCAAACAGCCTTGCCCTGTGAGAATGACCCTACAAGAGGAAGGAGGACAGGATGGGTGGGATAGATAAAAGATAGATAGGAACTGTTTGACAGGGACATGGGAATACCCAGAAAGAAGTGTGTTCGTTGCTTGCTTCCTTCCATTACTACCTGTGGCACTTTCCCATGGAGGAAGACTGTCTAGAAAGTGCTCAAAACGATTTTAAAGAAATGTGTCAAGAGCTTTTTCAACCACCAGAGCATTGCCTCATCTGAACCAGCTCCCTTGGGTGCAGGGATCCTTGGCATAGCTCTGGACATCTACTTCAGCTCCAACCCTGTAAAAGAATCATAGGCACGANTAGCACCACAGTTCTTTGGGATTACCAAAGAAGAAAACAACCTAAAAAACAAACAAAAAATCTAGATCTCGCCTGGTATTTTTGCTAGTTTATGACACTTGCCAGTCAAAGTGAGAAGTGGCAAACAGCCTTGCCCTGTGAGAATGACCCTACAAGAGGAAGGAGGACAGGATGGGTGGGATAGATAAAAGATAGATAGGAACTGTTTGACAGGGACATGGGAATACCCAGAAAGAAGTGTGTTCGTTGCTTGCTTCCTTCCATTACTACCTGTGGCACTTTCCCATGGAGGAAGACTGTCTAGAAAGTGCTCAAAACGATTTTAAAGAAATGTGTCAAGAGCTTTTTCAACCACCAGAGCATTGCCTCATCTGAACCAGCTCCCTTGGGTGCAGGGATCCTTGGCATAGCTCTGGACATCTACTTCAGCTCCAACCCTGTAAAAGAATCATAGGCACGACGATTTATTGCCCCCCAAAATCAGTGAGAAATTGTACCAAGGGGCATTTGAGTGAGTGCTGTTCAGAAAGGCTGTTTTAGGAACTGGGGACTTTAGGGGGATTTTATATGATGACTTTCATATCCATAAATTCAGTTGTTTCTGTATTAAAAATGAGATTGAGGCTGATTCAAGGAACATATGGGATCTGGATTCCGTGGGCCGTCAGGTGGAAGTGGCATCTGCAGAAGGGAGCCCTCCTGGCTGCAGGACTCTTGTCTCCAGTAAGCAGTTCATTGTCAACATGCTGACAGGGCAAGTAGCTTGCTGATGGGAATGTGAGGTCTGTGCCCAGATGCTAGCCTTGTCTGTACTGTGAGAAAACACAGCTGGCTAAATTTGGCTTTCTTACCCTTTATCTGGTTAGGAACAGAAATGCCAAAGTGGAGAATGGGGTTTCAGATGACCATTGTGTAAAGAAAAGGAGAATTTGTGCTTCTACAAAAAAGTAGATGCTCAGTGAATATTTGTAGAACCCATTCTAGGGATACATGTCTATCAGCAGTGAAAATAGATCCCCCAAACAAAAGTGCATGTATCCAAATTCTGATATTTGCTTCTGGCCTTGTGGTTTTAATAAAGATGTCTTCTATTACTTATTTTTGGAGCTACTGAGTTTTGTGAGCCTTTTTTAGAACAACCAAATCTTTGTAGAATTGCGAGTCTTTCACCGTTATTTTATGGTGTAGCAAGAGCATTCGAACACCTCTGGAATTGGGACCGGAAATACACAGCTTTGAATTAAATCAGTTTTGATTTACCCGTTTCCAATCTATTGCATTATTGGCATCCTGTGAAAGGTGACTAAGGCATGGGGTCATGAGAGAAGTGGAGAGAGTGTTGAAAAAAAGAACTGTCTGTGAAATCTCAGCCTGCAGGCATCTGGAGAGACAGCACGTTTCATTCTTGATAAACTCCAGCAGAAAAGAGCAATCAGCTCAACGAGAGCTGGACAAATTAAATGGCTGAGTATTATTTCAAAGGGGAGCTCGGGCAGCATCAGAAATTCCCCATCAGCTGTAATAACGCCAATTACTTTGCCAATTGCAGATTCCATCATGATGTGTTTCGTGCAATCAGGCGTAGGACTCTTACAGAGGACTGATGGGTTTTGTTTACTCTGAATGTGCGTTTGTAGAGAATCTTTTGCACCTAAAAGCTTGGAGCTCTAAGCTTCTTCTTCTTGGTCCAGACTTATCCACAGCTGAGGGAGATTATCTATGTGATTGAGGCGGGAGCCGCCTGGGCAGGCTGGACCCAATGCCCCTGTCACTGGCGAACGCCTGGGATTTAAATACAAAGAGCACAGCTGGGTGTGGCAGTTCTTGTGCATGTGGCGATCTCCAGAAAATCTCTTTGTAGATTACCCAACTAGTAAATAAATACATATTTCTGATTATGAGCAAAGCTTCTTGGCACATCGGCACATTGGACAGATCACCTTAAACAGTAATAACAAACAGAAGCTCTGGGAGGAGAAACTGCGCCAAGAGTTCATTAAGCCTTAAATACTGACAAATGAGGGTGCAGGGCTTTTATTGTCTCCCTTTGAGAATCATTTGGTTGGATGTCAAACAGATCAATTCAAATTTGGGAAGAGATGGTAAAAGAGGAAGATATCCCTTCTCCTCCCAACATTTTTAGCAGGGGAAATAAAACTTGGAGAGTCTACAGGAACATTCATTTTCTGTTTACATTTGGCTCCATATAAATTAATGGGTGTGTGGCTCCAGCTACTTTGTGAAGTGAGCTGTGATTCTCCATTTACACTCCCAATTGAGGAAGGTGCTAATCATGGGCATTTACTGAGTGCCTCGGCCTGACTGACAGCTGGAGTGGAAGCTGTATCTGTGGCTGCTGGGGGTGCAGGCAAAGAGCTAAAGGCTGATTTGATTCCACTTATGCTGAGCTGTCATCTGAGGCCAGAGCCTGGAGGAGAATGGAAAGCCGATTCTCTCCCCTCTGCTTGGTGACAAGCTACCAATATGTCATTGTATTGTTTTAACCTGCCTCTTCCTTCTTCATGCCTATGATACAGGCCCCTTTGCCTAGGGAAGAAAAGATTCTCCTGAATTCAAAGGCAGCTGCCACTGCTTCCAAGTAACTGGCTCATCAACTCCCCAAGTCCTCCTTTTCCCAGCCTAGCTGCTGCCCAAGGCCCCCCTGGCCCACAAGACCAGCATCGGGCAGGTTCTGCTGTTGATGGGAAGCAGCAGAAGATCAGGTCGGGAACAGAGGACAGGTCCATAGCATATCACTTAGTCTGGCAGAGCTCATGCCTTACAGATAGTTCATTCCAGAAGTGTGTGTCTGTGCACACACACACGTAAGCGTGTTCATGTGTTTGTTTCCCCTAAAAGAGGTACTTTAGCTAGTGTGTTTGGTTTGACACCAGCTTTTCGGCAGGTGGCAGCTGTTCAGATAACGTTCCTGGCTCTCAGATAAGAGACAGAACTTGTCTCCTGCAAATCCCTGGGGACAGAAACAACCCTTAGAAATCATGAGATAGCGTGTGAAGCGGTAAGTGGAGATGAGGCCATCAAATCATGCCATGATGTATAGCAGCTCCACAACCAATGGCAAAGGCAGCTGCCGATCCTGCCTCCTTAGCATCATGACTTGGAAAGTATTCAGGGATCTCCTTGTTTGTGGGGCGAGTCATTTGTTCACTTGTGGACTCAGAGAGCAACCCTGGCTTGGCAATTTAGCCTCCACCATGAGCAGGGTGTATCAAGACGCATTCATCGAAGTCAGTCTCAGTGGGGTGTGATCCTGTGTCTGACCCCTTGAGACAGGGCCAGCCTCAGATGCTCAGCTGTGAAAATTAACTATCCTCTTGCAGCAAATACTCTTTTCCCATCCTTCTCTATAATATCCTTTTTAAAAAAAGAATTCCATAAACAATCCAGTGTTTTAAGAAACTAGACCCTTACACCAATCTCAGTGATTCCACTTTCCTTAAATATATGTCAGTCTAGATTCACTAGTCAGGATGTCTGCCGACCTAGTAACACATCTCTGCTAGGTGCAGGAGCAGCCATCCAAAGGCCAGAGAAACCCTTTTAAAAGGCATTTCATTCCTTTCACTTGTGGGATGAATAGCGTCATGCTCTAAGCCCACATACAGGATACGAAACAATAAAATCAGTTTGTATTTATGTAGCTGTTTTATATACCTTCTTACACCTAGAGAGCACCAGAAACACATGAAGTAGGTAAATCCATTTTACGGAAGAAAAAGTAGAGACAGAGACAGATTAAATGGTTTGCTCAAAGTGATCAAAGGAATTCACCAAGACTCTAAAACCCCATCCCCTCTTTATTCTTTGCTGTCTTGGCCACAGATGTAAAACAATAAGGTAACTGGTGTTGTGTACTGATGGCATTTTTATATATTTCTGTTTTACCTATAGAAGATATTTAGAATTTCAGCTAAATGTTCCCCAAAGAAAACTGAACCTATGGAAGTTAGTTGACAGAGGCATGTTTCCAGTGTATTTAGAAAGACTTTCCCAGCACTGGAAGGCACTTAGCCCTATGTGCCTAGTTAGTACCCCATCTCTGGATACTTATGAGTAGAAGGAAAGGCTGTATACTAGAGGGGTTTTGGCAGGTGCAGATACAGGTACAAGACCTGAGCCTGAACCTCAGCTTCCACATTTGCTAGCGTTGTAACCTTGTTCAGGTTAGATAACCTCTCTGTATCTTGTTTTGTTTCATGCATGCAACATGAGTGTGTAAAAGTCGCTCAGTCATGTCCAACGCTTTGCAACCCCATGGATTAAACAGTGCACAGAATTCTCCAGGCCAGAATACCGGCGTGGGTAGCCTTTCCCTTCTCCAGGGGATCTTCCCAACCCAGGGATCAAAGCCAGGTCTCCGGCATTGCAGTCAGATTTCTTTACCAGCTGAGCCACAAGGGAAGCCCAAGAAAACTGGAGTGGGTAGCCTAGCCCTTCTCCAGCAGATCCTCCTGACCCAGGAATTGAACTGGGATCGCCTGCATTGGAGGTGGATTCTTTACCAACTGAGCCATCAGGGGAGCCCACATGTAGACAATGGAGGGAGCAATACTCCCTTCACCCGGTGTAGGACTGATTAAGTATATCCATAAGGAACCAAGCACTTTGCCTGGAACCAAGCACTTTTTCAAGAAATGTTTGGCCTTTCTTTAAGCCATTGCATCCCATGTGTCTCCTCTTTCCCTGCAACCCTATCCAAGCAAACACTCTGTACCAGGTGAGGAAAGTAGGCCCAGAAGGTCCTTCCAGTGGCAGCATTGGGGCCCAGGGGCTGTGGTCCTCACTCGCAGGTCTAGGCAGAGCATCTTATTAAACTCATTTTAGATTTGGAAACCAGAAGAAGGTCATTGGAAAAATGGAATTGGAATCTTCAGCAACTCTGAGTAATTCAACAGTATGTTGTTTGGGAAATTGTTTTTATGTTTGCCAAAAAATGATACATGGAAAATGTGTCACTGAAGACACTCTCATGCAAATAAAACTTCTTCCAGTCCATTATGCTAGAGCCTGCTGGCAACTTGAAGAGGCCTTTCCAAAAATAAATGCCCTGGGTAATCCGAGTCTTTCAGTATGTTATGAGCTCAGTGCCTAGGTGTGTGTCTCAGCTTCTTTATGGCCTCAGATGACAGCTGAGCTCAAGTGGAATCGAGTCAGCCTTAGCTCTTCGTCTGTGCCCCCAGCTGTCCCAGATGCAGCTTCCACTCCAGTGTCAGCCAGGCCACGTGTCTCAGTGTCTTTATGCACCAAATGGAGGGCTGGGCTCGAATGATGCCTAAACAGTCTTCCAGATCCAGCATTTTATCCTTTCCCATCCCATCTCATTCCTGTAGGCATCAGACTTCTAGAGGCTGTAAAGAATATAAATGAAGGTTTTTAAAGAATAGGCATAGCTCCTCCAGAGCTCACTGCTTAGGCTACAGACTACTTAAATCTTTATTTACTCCATCCAAGATGTTCCTCAGCCTACTTGGATCAAAGCCTTCCCATTTCGTTTTTTGACA
Organism: Neotragus moschatus; assembly: GCA_006410615.1. Classification (NCBI taxonomy): domain Eukaryota; kingdom Metazoa; phylum Chordata; class Mammalia; order Artiodactyla; family Bovidae; genus Neotragus; species Neotragus moschatus. The sequence continues at coordinate 532,997 of SJYA01002865.1, forward strand.
CTTGCATATTTTTCCAAGTTGGATACTGTACTTTCATATTCATATGTAGTAGTTTTAATTTAAAATAAAAAGAGTGCTTAGAGTCTTTAGCCTACGCGTCTACCCAGATGCCTTTTACAGGAAGCACCCTGTCACCTTTGAAGTGTATCCAATTCCTTGTAAAAACTTCAGTAGCCATCAGAAATATGGAGAAAGCCTCATGTTGGGGTTTCACTAGCTTCTCCTTTTGAAAGATTACTAGACTATACATTTTATTGCTATTTTTATTAATTAAAAGGAAGCCAATTATCCTATTTGATGCCACACATAAATGACAGCTTTCTAAAGTCCCCCCAAATCTTCCCACTGAGCTCCTTCAAAGTAACCTTTTAATTCCAGTTGAAGGATTTTCTCATGTTGAATACTGCAGTGAACCATCAGGAATACTTGCTGGATGAATGAATGAATTGGTGATTGAATGAGTGGTATTTCCATCTGGTATTTGGGAAGAACTTGGAGTTTGGGGTTATATAGAATTGGATCTGAGTTTTGATCATCCTTTTAGTAGGTTCATGATCTTGAGAAAATTACTAAACTTTGATTTTCCCTTTGTCAAATGAGGACATGAACTCCCTTTGAATGTTACTAGAAGGATTAAGAATGATGCATGTAGGTGCCTGATACATGGGAGGTGCCCATTAAAAGAAGGCTTTTTTTTTTTTTTTTACTATCCTGCCTCATCCACTGCTGGCACCCAGTGGGCGTTTAGGAAATAGTTGATGACTGAAGAGAGCCTAGCACCATTCATCTAAAGCCACAAGTCATCCACACACGGAAATTACACCTCCTTCATCTACTGAGCTGCTGTTCTCAGCTGGGGAAGTCCCTAGTCTCCTGGTTGCCATATTCGCCTAGTCAACCAAGCATGTGTGGCTCTTTCTAGCTATTCTGAGAATGAGCAGAATTACCTGGAGATTGTGTTTTTGGTAGGACTAGAGACTCCTGCTCTTAGGGCAGAAAAAGCAGTTCTGATAAGGAGATGACAGAGCAGAGGGCTTTCCCTGATCTCAAGTGGGGTTCAAGCAGCAGAGAAGCAGGCCAGAATGTGCCAAGGCCAAGGTCTGTGGCAGGTCTTCAGGATGAGACAGGAATGAGAACTGGCCAGGATCAGTTATTCTAAGGTGAGCATTCAGACTGGGTCAGATTCTTGGGCCACTGACAACAGAAGAAGCCACAGGCAGAAAATACCGTGAGCCATGGCCAGCTATGTCCAGGGTGCCCAGGGCCTACTAAGCAGGGGCGGGACAGGAGGATATCCAAGCCTTAGCAGATATGGTCAACGATTACATGAAAGAGCGGTAGCAGGACATCTGATCCCAGATAATGGGCAGTCAGGCCCCCAGGAGGAACGTGGGATACTGAGGTATAAGACAATAGAGCCGAACGAGAACCCATTTGGACCAACAAACAAATCATTTTCTGGGCTCAACAAAGAACTTACACCTCAGAAGAGCATCCAGTCTCCATCCCTGATGAAAGGCAACCCAAACCCTGTCCTTGGTGGAATCATTTAGAGTGCTGGTCCTGCTCTGTGCGAGGGAAGATGGTCCATTTTTACACCAAGCTCCCAGGGAGGCTAGTGTGTAGGCTGATCCTGCAGCCATGCACTTCAGGTGGGGAGGAGAGCTAAGGAAACTCAAATCGAGGGTTTCATTCCTTTTGAGTTTCTGCCTGTGTGAAGGTACAGGCTTAGCAGCTTATCAGAAGTCACCAGCAGTCCATGTTTAGAGCACACTCAGGGTCTGTGTTCAGGTCAGTGCTTGGAGAAGCCTTTTCACAAGAACTCAAGAAATAATATTTTGAAGCTGATACTGTTCTCTCTATTCTTTGGCAAGATTTATCTTCCCTGAAACCTTATGAATTGAATTGGCTCCGAAAGGAATAGGCTTTCCGTTGGTGCAAAATAAAAGTTATATAGCAGATAAAGGAGCTTTGTGCTTTTATTAAAATGGTGGCAATCAGCCTGTTCATTTCCTCAGACTTACCTTGTCTACTCAAGGCCTAATGCCCCTCTATTATGTTCATCCCTTGTGTGGACTTATGTGAACAGTGACTGTCACTGACATGGCCATTGAAGATTAATCACACTGACACCCCTGACAGCTTATCCAGGGGTTTGGAGCATAGAAACTGATGGATAGTGAATTGGAGGTCAATGAAAAAGGTGCAAAGAAAGAGGGTCTCGAAAAAGTTGACAACCAGTCCTTCCTGGGAGTCAACTGCTTTAGTTTTAAGACCTGTTCCTTGAGGATGTAGAAATGTCCCCAGTGGGACCATCCATTCTCTCCCAAAGGGATAATAAATAACACCCCTGATCACTCACCAGCAAGTGGAAGTTTCTCCCTCCCATACTTTTTTTCTTCTCTTCCTGTTTTATTGAGATATAATTGACATACAACATGTGTAAGTTTAAGGTATACAGCATAATGATTTGACTTACATACATCATGAAGTAATCATTACAGTAAGTTTAGTGGACATCATCATCTTATATAAATACAAAGTTAAAGATATAGAAAAAAAGTTTTTTCTTGTGATGATAACTCAGGAATTACTCTCTTAACAACTTTCATATATAACATAGAGCAGTTTAGTTATCTTCATCATGTTGTAATCATATCCCTAGTACTCACTTATCTTATAACTGGAAGTTTGTACTTTTGACCACCTTCATCCAAAATCCCCTCACATCCCTCACCTTTGGTAACCACAGATCTGGTCTCTTTTTTTCCATGGATTTTTTTTGGTTTTGAAATATAATTGACCTACAATACTATGCTGGTTCCTGTTATACAGCATAGTGATTTAATCTCTCACACTTTTTTATTCCAGAATAACAGCAAACTGATTTCATTTGTCTGTGCTCAAAAGTTGAATACGGTCCCTAATCAACTTTTTTCTCCCTTTTATTGTAAAGTCATATTCCTCCCACCTTTTTTTCCCTTCAGCATTTCAAAATAGAGATAAACTATTTTGCTGATGCTTTTAGGATTTCTCAGATTCTTTGATTAATTCCCAGGGACAACAATAGGCTTCTGTGGCTTTAAAAAGGTTCTGTTTTCTT
>SJYA01002865.1:537704-674669 GCA_006410615.1 Neotragus moschatus
ATATGTATAAAAAGCAGGATGAGAACAGCTGTATAAAACTTAGTGGGGCTATTAATTCTAGATTTTACTAGGTCTTCTGCTTTCTGGATTTTCCTTCCTCTAAGAGGTCATTCTGTTTCTCTCTACCTGTTGAGGGAAATTTATCAAGATGGAGAAGTCACTTCCACAAAGATTTTCTTATTGGCCAAAGGTGGAACATTCTAAAATATTTGTGTGAGGTGAAGTGAAAATCACTTAGTAAGTAGTGTCTGACTCTTTGCAACCCAGGACTATACAGCCCCTGGGTTTCTCCAGGGCAGAATACTGGAGTGGGTAGTCTTTCCCTTCTCCAGGGGCTCTTCCCAACCCAGGGATCGAACACAGGTCTCCTGCATTGCAGGTGGATTCTTTACCAGCTGAGCCACAAGGGAAGCCCAAGAATACTGGAGTGGGTAGTCTTTCCCTTCTCCAGGGGCTCTTCCCAACCCAGGAATCAAACCGGGGTCTCCTGCATTGCAGGCAGATTCTTTACCAACTGAGCTATCAGGGTAGCCCAATGTTTGTGTAGGTCAAACACAATGTTGTGTAGGTCCCCATTAAAATTATATATTATCAGGTTATTATTAGAGCAAATATGCCTATTTTTCTTTAATTCTTTGATTTAGGGGATTTCCCCAAAGTAACCTGAGCCTGCAGCTGGCAGAAAAAAATGTGAAGGGGTGACCTATAAACTCTAACTTATCTACCTTATCTTACATTTGATAGTGCTTTGTTGCTGAAAACATAATTTCAAAATGACTGTTGCAGTTAATTTTCACATCAAACCTGTGGCCTAGCCAGGGCAATTACTTTTATCCAAATTGTAACACTAAGGAACTGAGAATCCAGAGATTGAATGGTTTGCCAGAGCTCTCTGTATTAGTAGCATCCACACTGGCTTGGAATTTACATGGATCTTCTGATTCCAAGTCTCCAGTTTGGGGCCAGCAAAAAAATGTTGAACATTTGACAAGATGAAGCACATCAACACAAATGAAATAAAAGCACTATAAACCCATATATTTGATCATCTGTGTTTGATCTACATTTTATCACACATATTGTCAGCAAATATTCATTAAGTGCCTACTCTTTGTAAGGCATTCAAGGAAACTGGTTTGAAAAACAGACCTTGAGTTGAATGGAATCTTGATTCACTTACTTTCTCTCTTTAGACTTAGTTCTCAAGTAGAAATGTTCGATTCCATTGTATTTTCTGTACATACGTGAGCACAATCTTATATTACAGGAAATACTCAAGGACCTGCCAGATCACAAGGTATATAGAAGCAGATCAGAATGAGTTCAATCTTAAAGACAGAGCAATTCTAATGGAGACGGGAGAATGAGCTGAGAAGGAGAGAATTTATAGCAAATATATATTATATACTCTGGGCAGACTTCTTATATTCCAGTACAATCCTGGGCCTCCTGGAGCAGAGATAGACTTCAATAGTGGGGCCAGAGACAGACACTAAACCAGTAAGCACATATCTAATTTTAATTCGCTAATTCTTGCCATGTGCATCATTCTCCTTTTTCCTCTTAATCCTCTCCTCCCTACCTGTCTTCCTCCTCCCCATCCAGACACCTGTGAGCATAGCAAGAGTTGGGTAGTTTGGGGCTCACTGTAACCTAGCCTGTGCTCTAGCCATGGTGTGTAAAATCGTCATGAGTGGGTTTGTTCCACTCAAGGAGCCAGAGTTGGTGTAAACCCAGTTAATGCCGACTGCAGGTGCCCTCTTCCTGAGAAAGATGATGTGTTTGAGGCCTTTGTGATCCCAGTGGGCTGTGAATATTTTCAGGTTTCTTAGACCATCGCTTAGGCTTCCATTTTCCACTTCCCTCTTTGACTAATTCTGAGTCCCACTTCAGAAATGCCAGATTTTGTTTCTGTCTAATGGAGGTTATTCTTTTCTTCTTTAGGTTTCATGTCTTTTCACAGAGATTTTTCTCTTAGACGTCTTGAGATGGGAACTGTGAAAGACATTATTTTTGAACATTACTTTTCATTTTCTCAAAGGAGTTTGCACATGATCGACAGACATATTAATCAAACCCACCTACGAGATGAGAAATTCAGACTCAAAGCTGAGGGGAGGGAGAGACCTGGGCGCTCTAGTGTGTGAACAAAGCATGGAAATTAAGCTCAAGTGTCTCATTCAATGAATCCTGAATAATCCTTTTACATTCAAACATTTTGACAGTTTTTAGGCATGAAAGGGAGTGAGGCGTTTACAGGAAGCCCAAATTATCTCCAAACTGTTTGTTTCCTATTAAAGGATAAAAGAAAACATAAAACAAAACTCCTGGCTTTTCACTATTAGACAAGAAGAAGTCCTGTTGCACAAAAACTTGGCTGTTTTGTCAGTGGAGAGTTACATAGCTGCCCAAATGTTGCTTGAACTGTTGCAGGAAGAGGGACCCCTTCCGGGCCCCGAAACTGGGCTTTTGTCTGACACTTGGAAATGCATTGTCCGAGGAGACACATGTGCTGACAAAGCAAGAGATTTTATTGGGAAAGGGCACCCGGGTGGAGAGCAGTAGGGTAAGGGAACCCAGGAGAACTGCTCTGCCATGTGGCTCGCAGTCTTGGGTTTTATGTTGATGGGATTAGTTTCCTGGTGGTCTTTGGCCAATCATTTTAATTCAGAGTCTTTCCTGGTGGCGCACACATCGCTCAGCCAAGATGAATGCTAGCAAGAGGGATTCTGGGAAGTGGACGGACACGCGATGTCTCCTTTAGACCTTTCCCGAACTCTTCCGGTTGGTGGTGGCTTGTTAATTCCGTATTCCTTATCAGCATCTCCTGTCATAAAACAACTCATGCAAATGGTTACTATGGTGCCTGGCCAGGGTGGGCGGTTTCAATCAGTGTGCTTCGCCTAACAGAACCAGGAACTTCAGATCTGGTCTTGTGTAGAAATTAAGGATGGGAAGCAGAAAGTCTTCTGGAGGCCTTGCAAAACTTCCTAGGTGGTGCAGACAGTTAGTTGCAGCCAGCATTGAAATGATGACACTGCATATGTACATGGCTTTAGGCCTTTTAAAGCCCATTCATATGTGTCAAGCTGTAGAATTTTAACCCTAAAGAGTCTTGATTCAATGTGATTTTGCTATTAATTCAATAATTCAATTAGACATACCTACTGGGCTATCTCATCTCTGCTTAAATGTTTCTTGTGATGGAGAGCTTCTATTGGGCCAGACTTATTTTTGTGGCTAGAGGGCTTTTATTGTTTGGAAATTAATCTCTGTGTAGAATTCAAATCTATTTCATTGAAACTTCTATTTGCTGGCTTTATCCTAAAGCCCTACACAATGATTTTTTAGCCATTCAAAAGCAGTTATCAGGGCTCTCCTCAATCTTCCCATCTTCATGCTAACCATCTCATGTTCACAGCCAATCCTTACATGATTTGGTCCCTAGTCTCTCCTCACTTGTGCTCACCTTTCTCTAGAATACACTCTTCTGGTGTTTCCAGACTCTAAGCACAGTCCTCAGACTGTGACAGAGCCCTAAATGTGCCCTGAGCAGTGTGGTGTGAGTATCAGCAGTGTCCCTTGAAATTTGCTGCTTCAACTTCTGCCATCTAGGATTATGACAGCTATTTTAGAAACCATTGCTGGCTCAAAAAACGCTTGTGGTCAAATGACATCACCAGTCCTCTTCCCAGAACAACTTTGAGTCATTTCTCCCCATTTAATTCTTTCTCATCTCTTTAAAACAAACAAAAACCTAAGTGAAAGGTTTGGGTAGTTAGAACAGATGGTAATACCTCAGTTTTAAAAGTATTAGATAACATTTACTGACTGCTTCCTAAAAGCCAGACATTGGCACTGTTCTAAGCACTTTTTGTGTATTTAATTCATCAAATCCTCATCATAACCCTTGAGGGTAGGTTCTCTGAAAGCTCCATTTGAAAGATAAGGAAACTAAAGCATGAAGAGGTTTAGTAATTTTCCCAAGTTCTGGTTTAGAAGGCAGAGAATCTACCTGCAGTGTGGGACTTGGGGGTTCGATCCCTGGGTCAGGAAGATCCCCTGGAGAAGGAAGTGGTAACCCTCTCCAGTATTCTTGCCCGGAGAATCCCATGGACAGAGGAGCCTGGCGGGCTATAGTCCATGGGGTCACAAAGAGTCGGATGCGAATGAGCAACTAACACACACTTTATAACCAGGAGAGGTGATAGTCAATTCAAAAATACAGTTGGTGGCCAACAAGAATAAACCCTCAGTCTCCTGGCTGCTAGATCAGAGTTCTTTCTTCATCCCACTGTGGCTTCCTGTAGTGGCAAAAAGTCTTTCACTTTTGTTCTCTGTAGAAGATGTTTTGTTTTGTTTTCTGGGTTGAGACTCATAATCCGTTAGTAGATTGTGAATTCAATTTAGTGGATTACTACTAGCAAAAGGAGAGGAGAGGAGAGGAAGAAAAGGGAGAGAGAAGAGGGGAAGAGAGAGAGGGGAGAAGGAAGGGAGGAGGCGGGAGGACTATACAAATGCCTCTTACTTAGTAAGTGTAAATATTGTTTCTTAAACTCTTGTGTGTGAAACACATGCACACACAAATATACACTGTGCATACAGTTACAGTGAAAAATGTATTTATTGTTTCTTATGATCAAAGCAGTTTGCGCATTACTGCCTAGTAATTTTATATGTTAGACTTTGTTCATTTCTTTAAGGTCGAACAGGCATTGTAGGACACACCTAGATTTTAGATCTCCACTGTTGATCTGCACGCAGTGAGAACATAACTTACAACTAACAAAGTTTAAGCTAAGAACTTCAGAGAGAAAAGAAGTGGTTGAAGATTGAAGTTAAAAAAAAAAAATTAAAATCTGTTCTAATTACAGTTGAGTTTCTATTCAGCAGCCTGATAGATTCCTAACTCATCACCTCAAGCAAATCACTTCCCCTCTCCCCAAGCTGTTTGCCAGAACCAGCCAGAGAATTCAGGAAATGGTACTCTCTTTTACTTTGTGAAGCTTGGCAAAATGACTTCAATTTAACCAGCCAAGCAGGAAGCAATTGTAAATATAAATTTGTTTTACATATGCCTCCTGGAGGAGACATGCAGTTTGCTTCCCTAGTAAAGGGAATCCCTAGACTTCCATTCTCTGTGATCTTGCTTGGATCACTTTTTTTTTTTTTCTTTTTACCCCTCAGTGTATCAGTGCCCTTAATTGCTTCTTGGATTGTTGTCATGAAGTTTCATTTACATGAAAAAATGGTACTCAATTAGAAATCATAATATAAGGAGGAAAATGAAATTATGATGTTGATTAATTATAGACATATAGGATTTCTGTTATGTCCACAATGATATATAGAATGTAGACTGAAAAATAGTAACTCTCCCTGAGTATTTCCAGAGTCATCTTAGCCATTTGGAAAAACGCATTCTCCCATCTCATTCATTTAAATTATATCTAAGAATGAGGCAAGTATAGCATAACAATTTCCAGGGATCAACAGAGGGCCACCAAGAGAATCTAAACAGTTTTCAGCCATTGAGACCAGAAGACTGTTTAGGCCCAAGTCACTGTTGAAAACATAACTGAAAAACTATTTTTACACATCAAAAGCTATGGATAAACATATTTAACCAAGTTATTGAGAATTTTGAAAAATTAAGATCAGCAGGAAGTACCATGAATTTTGAAACTATTCTCTCTTTCTCTGCATGGTCCTCATAGATAAATCAGATGGTGTTCAGTCTTCTGTGTTGGCTGATTATGGTTGGGCTACAAAATGGCAGTGACCTTTGACAGAGGAAGTGAAATCGCTGCCCAAGGTACACCACAGCAAGTTGTTGGAGGAGGTCATTGGGCTCACAGGCAATTGCTCTTTCCACAACTCCACGCTGCCTCCAAGTGGGAAGGTGGCAGTGGTGTTAGGATGTAATCTCTTCATAAATTACTATCTTTTCCTCGCAGTGGACAAGTGGCTAAGGATTTTAGGATGGCTTATAAACTGAACAACTTAGTGTTTAGTGTCTAATTTGAAGATTAAGTGATTCCCTCGAGGGAAACTACATTTAGTTTTATTTATTTCAGCCAAAGAGAAAAAAATACGTTGAATGCATTATAAGTTATTTGTCAGTATCAAGTGCCAGATCCAAAGTCCTTTTTAAAGGGAATTTAGTATAATACTTAATATAATGGTGGGGTAAAAACCAATTCCCCTTTCCTACCCACCATTATGCTCCTGATATAGGTATTACTCACTCCATCAGTGAAAGGAGTGGAGCATAGACTTGCCCAGAGCTTTGTAGCTATTACATACCTGTGATGCCTGATCCTCTTAACATCGCTAATGGTTACTTACGTCACTGGCTACTCCTGCCAGGTGGGATGAGGAGGGTAGTGTGGGGAAGATGGAGACAGGCTCTCAGCTCATTTGTTGTTCAGTCGCTCAGTCGTGTCTGACTCTTTGGGACCCCATAGACTGCAGCCCGCCGGGCTTCCCTGGCCTTCACCGTCTCTGGGAGCTTGCTCAAACTCATGCCCATTGAGTCAGTGATGCCATCCAGCCCTCACATCCTCTCGGCACGTAGAACCTTTGAATTGGAGTTAAGAGGTATCTGGGAGAGCCACTGTTCTGATTCCCCATCTAATGAAGACTCTACCAATGGACATTCTACCTGTTCTAAAATTTCCAGTAGTTCCTCCCATTTCTGAACAACTCTGATTTTTAGAAAAGCACTTTATGCTTAGCTAAAATCTATGTCCTAGTAACTTTCACCTATTAGCCTATTTCTACCCAGTTGAACTATATGTACATTATTAATCTTCCATGCCATGCTTTGAAGAGAACTGTCATCCTTGAGTCTCCCCACTCTGCATCCAGGATTTGATTCTCTAGTCTAAATGCCCGCGTTCTTCCCGCTGTTATGCCATACCACTTTCATCTCCATCCTTCTCTGTGTTTCTCTCGTCTGTTCTAGTTTGTCAGTGTCCTTACTCAGTACTCTTTGGTTGCAGACTATTTAAGCAGCTATCATCCACCAAACTGTACTATCACACACACACAAGGTTCTATCAAAACTGTGAGTCTTTATCAGAAATGTTTACCCAGCTGTCGCCCAGAGCATGTTGGCTCACTCCTGTTGGGACTTCGCTTCGCTTCTGGCTGGGCAGCTGTGCACTCCTAACTTTTTATTTTCTGCCTTGTTGCAGAAAAGCACTTTAGAGGTTGAGATCGTTTGAGCTCCAGAGTTACAGCATTTCTCTGCTTTTAAGTTTAGCGTGGTCTGTTTGGGGCTATTTAAAACCCCAAATGTTGAGTTATATCCCAGTTTGTGTCCATGAAACTCACTGTGGACAGCTTCCCTATCCCCAGACAGTAAGCTGAAGCTTCAGGGCATCACTGTGTTTGATAAAAACAATCTGGGACTTTCTGTATATTAGAAAGGGTGAGCAACTAAAGCTTTTGTGAAGGCAATATGGTGCTTCTATTGATCCATGTGAGCTGAACATATGGAGGCTCTGAGAAAAAGAGTCTGCCCTATTTAGCGACCCAGGGCTGATGAGAAGGTGTATTACAAATCTGTATTCCTCCCAGCATGTGGTCTGGGACACATCAGCTCATTTTACTGATGAGTTCCTCAAATCAAGCAGGGGCCATCATATCTTACCAGTTTATAGCATTAATTGAGTTGTGTGAGAAACACTGCAGGTGCCTCTGAGAGAGGAGAAAAGTAGGAAACACTGTTTTTGCTCTCAGAGAAGTGGTAAATGGAAAAGAGCACACAAAGCAGACATGTCCCTGGCAGCAGATGAACAAGAGCAGATGTGCAGGTGGTAAGACAAGGTCGTCGTTTTCGATGAAGGTAATGTGGGAAGACAGTCTAGTCCTGAGCTTTGGGCTCATTCTCTGAGTTACAGTGGCCATGTTCACCGAACAGTAATACAGACCCATGGCCTGAGAAATTATTTTAATACACTTCTGGGTATGTGGAATTTTTTTAGTGTAATTGGGATATTAAAATTTTGAGTTTTTTAAGCATACACCAGGGTTAAATGGAAACAGAGGGTCAGAATATTGGAACTGCAGCCCATTGCAGAAAAGTTTCATGGTGTGTGTCATAGTTATAGTGCCCAGACCTCTAAGGAGGGGGTACCCTGACTGTGAACCCAAATGAGCCCACTTCACCATCTTCTACATTCTTTCTGGATCCCAGAGCAATGACCTATACTGACCAAAGGCCTTTTTGTCTACATCATTTAATTGATCCTGTATATTTATAAATCAGAATTTTAAAACTGGGCTTTAATATTAATAACTATGGAGTGAATAGAAAACAAATTTATGGTTACCAAAAGGGAAAAGGGATAAAAGGGATAGGAGTTTGGGATTAATATATACATACTACAATATATAAAATAGGTAACCAACAAAGACCTACTGTATAGCACAGGGAACCATACTCAATATTTTATAATAATCTATAAATGAAAAGAATCTGAATGTATGTTTATATATTATACATATATATGTGTGTGTGTGTATATATGTGTGTATGTGTGTAGATGTGTAACTGAATCACTTTGCTGTATACCTGAAACTAATACAACATAGTAAATTAACTATACTTCAATTAAAAAAATATATAGTGAATATACATTGAGGATGTGGATGGCTAGCCACTTGGTTCTCAATTTTTTAGCCACATGATAATCACTTGGGGAAAAATTAAATATAGATAGGGCTTCCCAGGTGGCGCTCATGGTAAAGAATCCTCCTGTCAATGCAGGGGACATAAGAGACACAGATTGAATCTCTGGGTTGGGAAGATCTCCTGGAGTAGGGAATGGCAACCCACTCTAGTATTCTTGTCTAGAGAATCCTATGGACAGAAGAGCCTGGCAGGCTATAGTTCATAGGGTCGCAAAGAGCTGTACATGATTGAAGCGACTTAGCGTGCACTATCACTCGGGAAAAAATTAAATTTAAAAACAGACAGATAGATAAGGCAGATAGATTTCCTGTCTTCAAATTCCAATTTCATATGGCTAGAATGAGACCCAGAAAGTTAGAATTTTAACAAGCCCTCTAGGTAAATTTGATGCAGGCCTCCCAGATCATATCTTCAGAATCTTAGCTAGAAGAAGATTGTCTCCAGGGGCCCCAATTTCCTGAGCTTCCTGGAAGGAAGCCAAAAGCCTGCCTCCAGGATTTTCTTCCCCTTCTTAGACTTTGTGAAAGGGCTCCAGGTTCCGCTGTACAGGGTCTCGCCAGGCAGAGTTTGGAGCAGAGTAAATTCTTTTTAGGATTATAGGATTAGGAAACTGAAAGGTGATTCAAATTCTTGATTAAACAGAAAGAAGGAAACAAGAGGGGATGCTCCCGATCATGCACATCACTCCAGTGTGTTTTCTCTGTAATTAGAGGAAGTGATTGCAAAATATTTGAGAGGATTAAATGCTCAGAGAATATAGTGATCAAATAACATGAGATGCTGCATTCTTTAAGATGAGCACTGGCTTGGCTTTGCATGTGTTGTCGAATTGCTGTCACTCACACCTCAGGACTGAGAAGATGTCCAACAGTACTCTCTGCTACAAGTTTGGGAAAATAGCCCCGCGTCATATGGGTAGACACTGAAGTTCTGTTGTGGTGCCCATCATGAAATTTTGAGTGATGGCAAACTAGGTATAATGTCTTTATTGCTCCATATTGTCGAGTCACAGTAATCTCTGCAGTGTCTTTCTTCATGTTAGCCTTGTTGATATCTACTAATTCAGCAAGAATTCATTGAAAAATTGTTTTAAATCCTCTGTAGTATAAGGGGAGCACTTTTTTATATAAAAGTTATATTTGTTGACTGGTTTCTAGGTGCTAAGTATTTGGGGGAATGCAAAGATGTGTTTTTTCCCCAGGAGACTGTTCCTGGGACTTGAGAAGGGGAGTCCTACATAATACAAGGATGCTGGGAATATACTTGGAGTGGTTTCTCAGGAAAGAAGATCCTACGTCCAAGGAAAAACTGCAGTGGTTCACCATGACAATGCTTGTTGGTCATGGTATATGAGACTCCTGAGTCTGCCACGCAGGAGAGAGTTTCAGACCTCAGAGGCAGCCAGGTCAGACTGGACACTCTGCTTAGATCATGAGCATGTGACCTATTCAGTCACACTGGGCCCCATACTTGGCTAATGCTCTGGTCTCATCATCTTGAAATTCTTAATTGTTGAACAAGGAGACTTACAATTTCATTATGCATTGGGCACCACAGGCTATACAGAGGTCCTGATTTAGGTATTTCGTTATGCAAATTGGGCTTCACTTATGGTTCAGCTGGTAAAGAATCCACCTGCAGTGCTGGAGACCTGGGTTCGAACCCTGGGTTGGGAAGATCCCCTGGAAAAGGGAAAGGCTACCCACTCCAGTATTCTGGCCTGGAGAATTCCATTAACTGTATAGTCCATGGGGTTGGAAAGAGTCAGACATGACTGAGTGGCTTTCACTTTCACTTTAGGCAAATTATTAGACCTTGTGATATAGAAAAGTGAAAATGAAGTCACTCAGTTATGTCCGACTCTTTGCAACCCCATGGACTGTAGCCTACCAGGCTCCTCCATCCATGGGATTTTCCAGGCAAGAGTACTGGAATGGGTTGCCATTTCCTTCTCCAGGGGATCTTCCCAACCCAGGGATCAAACCCGGGTCTCCAGCATTGAAGGCTGACGCTTTACCATCTGAGTCACCAGGGAAGCCAATTCCATTTATATTATTTTGAAGGTAAAATACAAAGATATTTATTAAGTGCCCTGTTTATAAAAGTTGCTTAATAAATGTCATATTTAAGGAGAAGAAAGAAAACTGGAAATGGACTTTTTCTATACAGGGCCAAATAATAAATATTGTAGACTTATAGGCTACTAAGTCTCTGTTGAAACCACTCAGCTCTACTATTGTAATTTAAGTAGCCACAGACAATACATAAATGAATGGGTGCAGATACATTTCATTAAAACAATTTGGGAAAACAGTTAATCGCAGTTTGCTGGCCTTTGGAATGCAGGCTAGAGATGTAGAAGACATGGAAAGCTGAGACAAACAGACTTGCCATTTCAAGGTGTGGTCCCAGGACTAGCAGTATCACTGTCACCTGTTAGAAATGCCAGTTCTCAGGTCTTACCCCAGATGCTGTATCTGGGAGCGAGTAGGGGTCAGCTTTTCATCAATCTGTTTTAAAACCTCGAAGGCAACTTTATAAGCTCTCATGTTTGAGAACCACTTCTCCTAAAACAAAGAAATTTGAGAATCAAAATATAAAGCAAAGAGTAAGCTTAAAATTCTATTAACAGGTGTTGAACATTACAGAACTTTTATCTTCATGCTGCATTGTAGATGTGAGGACACCTCAAGTCTTCTCTCCCCACTGATCCTCAAATCTTGCCTAGGTTCCATGAGAGAATACAGTCTTACAGAAAAAGATACGAGTTAGAGTTTTTTCCCCATTCTCCCGAAGATGATACATAGCTAACACCGTTCTAGATGCACAGAAGAAAAATTAATGCACTTTTACAGTGAATGCAATGGGCATTTGTTTTCAAAGAGTGGTCCCCAGGCCAGCAGCATCAGCATGGGAATTTGTTAGAAATGCAAATTCCTGGGCTGTGTCTACTGGGATAAGTCTCGATTTCCTTGTCCTTTGTTGAGGAATGAGCAATGATACTGAAAAGTTGAAAGAAAAAGTCAACAGGAGACAGACTTCTGAAAATCTAGCTTGTGAAACCAAACATATTCATCTAATGAATTGAATATTTTCCTGATTGTGTTCTTAGCATCATCTTTCCTTGCAGCTCGATGACTTCTTCCCACTGGAGGAGATGCATTTCAGCCCTTGGTCATGAGGGAGGCATCCTTTATGTCTTGGCTGAAGTTTTGGGTAGAGAAGTAGATGACATGGGTATTTGATCCACTCAATGGGTATCTGAAAAGACACTGGTAATTTTATGTATCCCATCTCTTAGAAACTATCTTTCCTGTCATAATCAGTTCAGTTCAGTTGCTCAGTCATGTCTGACTCTTTGCAACCCCGTGGACTGCAGCACGCCAGGCTTCCCTGTCCATCACCAGCTCCCGGAGCTTGTTCAAACTCATATCCATCAAGTTGGTGATGCCATCTAACCGTCTCATCCTTGTCATCTCCTTCTCCTCCTGCCTTCAATCTTTCCCAACATCAGGATCTTTTCCAATGAGTCAGTTTGCATCAGGTGGCCAAAGTATTGAGTTTCAGCTTTACCAATGAATATTCTCGCCAATGAATATTCAGGATTGATTTCTTTTAGGATTAACTGGTTTCATCTCCTTGCAGTCCAAGGGACTCTCAAGAGTCTTCTCCAAAACCACAGTTCAAAAGCGTCAATTCTTTGGTGCTCAGCTTTCTTTATGGTCAGCTCTCACATCCATACCTGACCACTGGAAAAACCGTAACTTCTCTTGTCATAATAACACATCATTATATACTGAATGTATAAATATGCTACATGTATGAACTATATAGAGAAATTTGGTAGTGGGTACATCTACTCTGCAATACTTTTGATTTGACCAATTAGAAATATTACCCAGGGACAAGAATTCCTAGTAGAATATATGACCATTTTTTCTCTTGCACTCTTTCCCCACAAATTATACATATTAGAATATCTTTTTAATTCCCTTAGGAACTTTTAATTCTACAGTTACCAACTCACTTCTAGAAACTATAGTTTTCTGCCTCTCCAGGCTCATATCTCTCTAGAGCTTCATAGTTCAATATGATAGCCACCAGCCACAAGTGGCAATTTAAATTTTAATTAGTAATTAACATGAAATAAAATTAGTTCAGTTCTTTAATTACACTAGATACATCTCAAGGACCCAACAGTCAGATGTGGACCGGTGGCTGCCGTATTGGTAGTGCAGATACAGAATATTTCGTCATTGTAGAAAGTTCTGCTGGACAAAGACTGCTGTGCTGCACGGTTCCCACCCACCAAATCTTTCTCTGCCTCTCTTTCTATGTATATCCCTCTTAGGAGTCCCACATAAATTCACATGTTTTATTTTTTTTTTTCCTCTAACCAGCACCTGTATTATGTATTTATTTATGTATAATATAATCTGACCAATTGCTAGTACATAATAATACATGAATATGTACCATGTAAATGCGTATCTACATTTTAACATGAATAAAACCTTTTAGCTAAATTGGTTGAGGCTCTTGATGGTAGAATTTCAGATCTCAACTATTGAAAGAGAAAGTAAGACAGAGATGAAATGGGTTGGGTATGAGGGTGAATGGGGAGCAGTCAGCCAGACCTTCGAGTTGCTCAAAACTATACATGGTAGACAAGCATTTTTTAACCAACTTTTTATTATGAAAAGGTTGAAATGTACAGAAAATTTGAAAGAATAATAACATGTGAGCATCCATATACACTATACCTAGAGTCACTGACATTTGTCAAGTTTATCCAATTTGATGACCCATTTGAAAACTAGATTTCAGGCAGCATGGCTATTTACTGCTCCCTACTTCAGTGTGTATCTCCCGGTACCTAGGGCATTCCACCTTATTGTTATCACACACACAACATGAATGCTAATTCCACGTCAGTTAAGCATTTACTCACACTAAATATTTCAATGGTGTGCATTCTTTCCCAAATGAAAAATAGATATTAGATGAACAATGAGGATTTTGTTTCCTTTCAACTCTGTGCAGTACCTTGTCATATATGTATAAACCCATTGTCCCAGTCAAGGAGTCCAGAGGATTTCATCTTCCCTAGGTTGCCCTGAGATGTCAAGGAGAAGATACAGAAATAGATCACTGCCTGATATTGTCAGCAAGGTGGATCTCTTTCACTTACCAGCCATCCTGTGAGAGAGTTTGTAGCCTAAGCTACAGGGAACCTAAGAGGACTTAAAGGGAATGACTTCGATGATGAGAGGGTAAAACAAAGAAATGTAAGGAGCAGCCCTTGACCTCAAAGACTTTATTTAAGAGTCAGTGCTTTTGAATTGGATAAATACCACTGCCATTTTCTTTGTAACACCTATCATGTCTCCTATCTTTATAGTCAGCTTCTTGCAGCATCTTTAGCCCAGTGCTTAGCATGGACTAGGCACAAAATAAATGTTCATTGAAATTAAAATCTCAAAACAGTCATCAGAACAGGTTCACCTGTCACATGCTAGGTGACAAGAAATGTGGAAACAAATTATAAAATCTGCTGGGCCAGGAGCTATACCTTCTACTTCTTATTATCCTACATAAACCTGCTTCAGTGCTGAGTCTCCAGCAGGCTTATTTGTTAAAGGGATTGATGAGTGAATAAATGAATGAATTAAGCAGAATTGAATTTAATGAACAGAAAATATAATTTAGAAACTAGGTTTAGTGTGGATACATGCTATAAAGTCTGACAATACCTCTTTATAAAAGATAAAGGTGATGTGAATGGCTTCCTTGTGACTTCTTTTTGTTTGTTTATGCGTAAGATACCTGGACTTTGGACAACAAGACACAGCACCAACATGAAGATACTTATCAGCCTATTCCTGGGGATTGGTCCTTGCTTCTTCTTATTTTCTAGGTATATGGAGCCTCTGTTCGTTTTGCCTTGAATATGTACTCTACTCTTGCAGAGTAAGAATAGACATAACACTACTGGTTTAAATGCCTTCCTTGTAGAGTTTTTCTCATGTTTAAAGACACTGAATTGAAATATAAATGAGGTTTGTATTACTGGAAAAAAATCCTCCAAAAATTTGAACTGATTTACACAGACTTAACAATGCAAAATCCTATGATTATTTGAAATTAGCTAAGTGTGCGATACAGGTAGTAATTTATAAGTAAGTTTATCTGGGGAGAAAAAAAGACAAGGTTAATTATTTTAATTAGGGTAAGCTAAACTGACTTCTGGAGAAGGCAATGGCAACCCACTCCAGTACTCTTGCCTGGAAAATCCCATGGACGAAGGAGCCTGGTAGGCTGCAATCCATGGGGTCACTAAGAGTCAGGCACGACTGAGCGACCTCACTTTCACTTTTCACTTTAATGCATTAGAGAAGGAAATGGCAACCCACTCCAGTGTTCTTGCCTGGAGAATCCCAGGGACGGTGGAGCCTGGTGGGCTGCCGTCTATGGGGTCGAACAGAGTTGGACATGACTGAAGCAACTTAGCAGCAAACTGAGCTCACAAATATGTGACAAAATATGGTAGCAGTTCAGGGCCAAATGTTTCTGGTCAGTGAGCAGTACTTCTCCATGTGATTCAGGAACCCAGTCTCCTTCCATCTCAAAGCCCTGCTCTCTCCCAGGGTCTTGTATTCTTGCATCAAGTTGGAAAAACAGGAAAATTCTGACATAGAGCTTTAGATGACTTCAAAATGAAAAAGATAAAAAGAAATTTAAGCCCCATGAACAGAAATATGAGGATCCACAGTGAGAGAGAAAGTAGTTCTAGGATTGTACACTGATTGAGCAGTGTCTGGATACCATGTTGTAAAGGGAACATTGAAAAACCAGAGCTAAATCAGAGGAGGACAGACCCAGAGAGTAGTAAAGACAGATCCAGGAAGCATGTCTGGGAAGAAAGAAGAAGGAAAAATAGAGAGATTTGTCCTGGGCAAGAGAATTATGGGGCCATTCAGTAATGGATAAAGGTCTGTTAGAGGAAGAAGTGGAATCCTTTGGTGGGTTTGGGTTCTGGAAGCCTGGACTTTTGACTCTTACAGAATTTAAGAGGGTAAGAAATATGTATTCCCTAGCTCCTAGCACTTTGCCTAACACATCTCAGACAGTCAGTAAATAGGTATGAATAGAATTTAGAACTAATTTTCATGACCCCGTGTTTCTGTATTGCTGGATCCTAAGAGGGGGCTCTGATACCAAGAGTACGGAAGAATTGGCTGAGTGTGCGAGGAATGTTGTAGCCATACCACATCGGTGTTGCAACAAGTGGCAGCATTTGCACCATGCAGTATCCCCTTCTCAGTGACTTTTTTCACCTCTGATTCAAGGGTTCATTAGCCCAGATCAAGCTTTCAAAAGGATTCATGTCACAGCAAGTTTCAGCACACAAGCCACCGTCACCAGTTATCACATAAAAATTAATTGACCTGGTGATCCATCAGAAAAGTTCTTTCCTCAGAATTGAAAGATTCCTTTGGAAATCTCTTCTTGGTCCCTGGCCTCCTGCCAGGGTTTTCCTGATGCTACTGTGGGTTTGCTTTTCAGATTTTATTTCTATAACCTTTCAGCCACACACCCCTCCATATGTGGAGCACTCACAGTCAGTGGTCAGAACCACCCATTGGATACCTTTTCTTTTTTGAATGTCTTAACAGCAGTCCTGGCTAACCAGAAAGTTGCAGGGAGACAAAACCTCTGAATCCTACTTAAAAGTTATTCAGGCTTTGTGTAGATGGGGTCACTAGCACTGAGATGCCAGGAAATGCTGGAAATCTTCGTTGTCTATTTGAGTTTAGAAATTGGTTGTAATTCTTAGAGCTGATGTGTTTAAGAGGAGCTTGAAACACAAGAATCATAGCATTACAGATTACTCCAGAAGCTTCCCAAAAGTGACTAAGGGTTACCTCCTCCCACTTCGAAAAATGGCCTTAGACAACAAGTAAAATGAACTTTTACTTTACTTAGTGTTCTGTGTGTTCTCAGCGACTTTTTTATTTAGTCAGTTCACCAAGTGAGANCCCTGTCCGCTCCAGCAGAAGTCTTGTACCCTCTCTAGCCCCTCCTCAGCTGTCAGAGTCTCCCTCCTGCAGCTGAGGCTGTGAGGTAGGGTAGGGTTCCTTGCTTTCTACCTCTGCGCTCAAAGCCAGTGCACAGGAGGATTCTGAGGTACTGTGCTCCCAGGGTATGACTGAAGCATTCAGTTGGACTTCCAGGACTCACAGGAGCCAGATTCGGAGAAGGAACAGGAGAGGAAAGGCTGGCCGGAACGTGTCTGTCCCCATGGCAGCAGGCTTGCTTCTCTCCTAGAAAGTCTCAGGATGCTCACATGCCCTTACATGGACTTGTTCACCATGGCCTGCCTGGAGCATTCTGTCCTCTGCTTGTGTTTTTTGGAGGACTCAGGAAAGTACATCAGGTTTTTGAAAGCCAGAACCCTTTCCCTGGCTGCTGAGCCATTCATACTTTCCTCTCAATAAACAGTTGTCAGAGAATTTGATTAAATGAACCCCCCCTACACACACACACACACACACACACAATTTCGATCACAGACAGCCTCTACT
Organism: Neotragus moschatus; assembly: GCA_006410615.1. Taxonomy (NCBI): domain Eukaryota; kingdom Metazoa; phylum Chordata; class Mammalia; order Artiodactyla; family Bovidae; genus Neotragus; species Neotragus moschatus. The sequence continues at coordinate 554,991 of SJYA01002865.1, forward strand.
TGTGCGTAAGATGTGTTTGCATTTGGATCTGCTCACTGTGCTCTGATTGGGCTTCCTGGGGACATGCATTTGTGGGCAGTTTTTATCAGGGTGAAGTGAGAGCCTCCACCTGAGGAAGAGGGGACCAGGCCTCCTTATTCAATGTCTTCCTCAGCCATGGCCTGAGGTGAGTCCTTCTGAGAGAGAGCCCCAGTGCAAAGAGCACTTGACTGGGAGACAACAGACAAGGAATTTATCCCACCTGACCACTAACGAGCCACTGGGCTTCCAGGAAATGGGAAAGATTGCTTTGAGAGGCATGGGTGCCTCATCATTAGAAATATTGAAGCAGGAATGGTTGGCTGTTGCTCAGAAATACTGAAGAAAGGAACCAGCGGTGGGTAAATGGTTGGATCAAATAACCTCAAAAGTGCTTTCTGACAGAATGTTTCCAGTTCTGGCCATTTTGTTCAGATCTACCTAAGCACAAAGTGATGTATGTAAAAATATTTGACTACTATAATATGGCATGAAAAAGTGAGAGGGTGTGTTCTGGCTAACAACATTAAACCTGAGATGATGTCTGAGGTACCTGCCACTGAGTTGACTAGACTTCGAAATGGCCTTAGCANTTGTTCAGATCTACCTAAGCACAAGGTGATGTATGTAAAAATATTTGACTACTATAATATGGCATGAAAAAGTGAGAGGGTGTGTTCTGGCTAACAACATTAAACCTGAGATGATGTCTGAGGTACCTGCCACTGAGTTGACTAGACTTCGAAATGGCCTTAGCACAGTCTTGGTGGAAATCTACTTTTCCTGGAGCAATTAGCTGAGATTATGGCAGTTATCAGCTAACTCTTTCCCTAGGGCCTAATACCTGCCAGCCTCACTTTGAATTCCCTCAGAGATAAAGAGGGAATGTAGGCAGCATAGCTGTCCGAGTGCCCTTTGTGTGTTCATGTGTTTAATTACACCTGCCCTTGCAGCAGACCATGCGCTCCAAGAAGGCAGAGCTAGGCCCCCTTCATTCCCCACTAGGTACCCATCATCTAGTGCACAGGGTCTCACATGGATATTTATTTGTTGAATAAAAATATAATACCCTAAGAGAATTCAGGGGTGAACTATAGAGTTCTGATTCTGCATAGACTCGACAAGTGCTCATTTCCTTTATATCTTCGCTTGCTTGTCACTTTCTCAAAAGGAGTACGTCTCAGACAGATCTCTCCATCTTTCATCTTTAAACTTTGTCTTTATGTTCTATTTTATTTTTTCTTAGCAGTTATTTTCTTCTTAGTAGTTAATATCATTTGATTAATTAATATACATGTATGTGTATATACTGGGATGGCAAGGTGGCACTAGTGATAAAGAACCCGCCTGCCAGGGCAGGAGACATGAGACGTGGGTTTGATCCTTGGATCAGGAAGATCCCCTGGAGGAGAGCATGGAAACCCATTCCAGTTGTTTTGCTTGGAGAATCCCATGGACAGCCTGGTGGGCTATAGTCCATGGGGTTGCAAAGAGTTGGATATGACTGAAGTAACTTAGCATACACTTGTATATACTATGTGTATGTAAATATGCATCTGTATATTTCAGCTATATGTATGTATGTAAACATAGATATAAATGTAAATTTTGGGGTTTTGTTTTTCTGCTTTACCCCGCTAGAGTGTAAACTTTGTCTTGAGATCCTAGTTATTGATCTTCAGTTGCTATGTCATGTCCGACACTTTGTGACCCCATGAACTGTAGCATGCCAGCTTCCCTGTCCTTCACTATCTCCCTGAGTTTGCTCAGACTCATGTCTATTGAGTCAGTGATGCCATCCAGCCATCTCATCCTCTGTCACCCGCTTCTGCCCTTCACGTCAAGTGGCCAAAGTATTGGAGCTTCAGTTTCAGCACCGGTCCTTCCAATGAATATTCAGGATTGATTTCCTTTAGGATTGACTTGTTTGATCTCCTTGAGATCCTAGAATGATGCCCAAAATCCAGAGTTCCCCCAAATATCTCTTGAATAAATGAATAAAAGAATGAGACAAGATGGATGTTAGTTGGTTCTTACAGACTGATTCAAATGTGGCCAAGTCCAACAGGAGAGGGAGAATTCTGCAGATGAGGGGGCAGCAAGATCAAAAGCAGATTAGTGAAAAGAGCATAACAAGAGCCCAACAGTTAAAGTAGCTTGTATGCTGATTTATCATCATCTGAGTGCCTGGCCGTCATCCGTGGTTGTCCGCTGTGGTTTGCAGCTTCTGCCAGGACCAGCCATGAAGGTCCCTGACACATGTGTTAGAGCCCTCGAGGACAACAGCCACTTATTGGGAGTCTGGCAAACTCCTCCACTCAGGCTTCCCTGGGATTTATATTTTAAAAAGATAATCATAGATTAGTTACCAGCTAGTTTCCAGCATTGGTATAGCCACCTTAACGTTTTTGCAGATGACTTGCTTGCCTGGCTATAGTTTTCCAATGTTCCCCTTTGTTCTCATATATACTAAAGTATATCTACCAAAATAATGCTGATAGTAACCAGGATATGGTGTGGAAATTGAGCTGAACTGACAAGTCTGAGGTCTAGGTTTCAGTCCTCACTCTGTCAGTCTCTAGCTGGGTGACCTTTCTGGTTTTCAGTTTCCTTATTCATAAAAGGATGTGATTGGGCTATGTCAATTTTAAGACATTTTAACTCTCAAATTAATCTTCAAATTCTACAGTCTTTTTTTTCTGTCATAGTAAAGTCAACACCTGATTTATAAATGGAGGTAATTCCCAAAGTCTACTGCCAGACCAGTGGTGAATAACCTCCCCACAATGTAACAAGGAATGGGTAAGTTCTTGGTGAAAGTCGTTCAGTTGTGTCCGACTCTTCGTGACCCCATGGACTGTCTATGGAATTCTCCAGGTCAGAATACTAGAACGGGTAGCCTTTCCCTTCTCCCGGGGATCTTCCCAACCCATGGATCGAACCCAGGTCTTCCACATTGCAAGTGAATTCTTTACCAGCTGAGCCATAAGGGAAGCCCAAGAATACTGGAGTGGGTAACCTATCTTTTCTCCAGAGGATCCTCTCGACCCAGGAATCAAACCAGGGTCTCCTGCATTGCAGGTAGATTCTTTACCAACTGAGCTATCAGAGAAAGTCACTCAGTCGTGTCCTACTGTTTGCAACCCCATGGACTATACAGTCCATGGAATTCCCCAGGACAGAATACTGGAGTGGGGAGCCTATCCCTTCCCCAGGATAGCTAGCAAGACTTGCACACACTATTTGAAGGGCAAGTAGTTGAACTCTTACTGCTACTGCAGTAAGTTTCCAGCATGCCTGACTGGTGGGTGTCAAGGACTAAAGTCCTCTGTGGCTAGCCTTGTGAGCCGGAGCAGGAGGGGGCCAGACTCTGTCTTGATGGGACTGGGAGGGGGTTCCAGCTGGTCTTAGAGCCACCGTGTTAGAAAGGCTAAAGCAAGAACAGAAGGGAAGCATGGAGCACTCCCTAACAGTTGAAAGAGCAAAAATACTTCGCTTTCAGTAATGCATTGAGACGTCTGAGATGCTGATACATTTTTTTTTTAATCATCATAGTTTAGGTGCTAAATGTTATAAGGGATCCTCTCAAAAGATTTATAGTTCAAGAGGGAGAACAATAGCAAGTAACTCTAATATAAGACTGACTGGGCTAAGTCCTTTAGGATATACTGAACAATATTATGGGAGCCCAGTGGATGGAGGGATAAATGGCAGGGTGGGGATTTATGAAGGAGGTGGTGTTAGATTTTTACTTTTTCCAGGCAGAAAAAAGGTTTGCAAGGATGGCAGAGAATGGCTGTCCAGGGTAGAGGGGACCAGTGTCGCACGTGGAGGCTCCTTTGCGATACTGAAGTCTACTCGGTGGCGTGCATTTCAGGACTTGGGTTCGGAAGGATTGGTTAGCCAGGCAGAGGAGTTTGAACTCTTTGAGACAAAAAGTAACCAGGAAGGACTTACGAGCATAAGAAAAACTCATTTTATTTTAGTTACTATTTCAGTTATTTTGCTATGTAAAAATAAGATAAAGAGGCTTAAAATGGTTTTGTTCTATAAGTGCTTATAGATTTGTAAAGAGAATATACACCTGGAGAGATGAGAAAAGAAAATATAAGCTGCCTCTCTCTAACTAGCTCATTTCTTCCTCACTGTAACCTGATTAATGCATTCTTATGCTCACTTTATACCTATGGGCAAATAGAGACTTTAGTGACTTGCTCAAAATCCCCCTGTACTAATTACAGAGTCAGAACAAGGCTCTGCAGATTCACAAAACTGATGATGGTCTTTTTAATAAAGCATGTGCTAGCCATGTCTGTGAACCTCACTGAGATCCTAGGAAGAGAGATATTTTCTGCCCAGTCAAGTGTTACCATGTGAGTTATAGCAGTTATTGGAATGTAAAGTGTTGATATTGCAAATTACCTTTATAAAGAGCTAATGTAATTATATCCTCCTCCTCTCCCTAAAGTCACTGGGGTTAGAATCTTAGCTCTGTGTAGCCTGGTTAAAAAAATCTCTTTTCTCCAGTTCTTTGGAGCAGCTGTTGAAAGTACAAAGACCCTGTTTTTTAATGACAGCGTTTCTCTTGGCTAGCTGAAGCGAACCCTAGTGAGCAGACACACAGCATTGCTCAGCTCTCATCCTTAGGTTAAGTGTCCTCTTCTTTCAAGCTGAAGGAGCACAGTATCCGTAAGGCAAGGAAATCTAATTACATGGCACACATTCTAGCTTTAAGATGCTCTTGCCTATAAAATATCTGAGAGCAGAAACATTAGGATAGGTACTTCCCAGAGATGACAGTATCCTCCAAGTGATGAGAAGAAGAGTGTCAGGGACCCCTCTTGAAAGTAATTGACCCAGAGCTCAGAGATTCCGAAGGTTGATCCTCAAACCCAACCTTGAGAAGAGCCATATGCCTATTGCCATAGACCAGCTGCCATGTTGGTTAGTATGTAGCAAAAAACTATGGTCTCATGATGTTACAGATTTCTAGGATGGCAGTGCTGGGAAGAACTTTAGAGATCATTGCATCTGACCACATGGTTTTATATTGAAGGAAACATACAGGGACGTGAAGTGGATTACTAGGTCGAAGAGTATGACCCTCTGGGTATCTGAAAGACATGTAACATCCCCTGCAGAAAAACAAAACAAAACANGGTCTCATGATGTTACAGATTTCTAGGATGGCAGTGCTGGGAAGAACTTTAGAGATCATTGCATCTGACCACATGGTTTTATATTGAAGGAAACATACAGGGACGTGAAGTGGATTACTAGGTCGAAGAGTATGACCCTCTGGGTATCTGAAAGACATGTAACATCCCCTGCAGAAAAACAAAACAAAACAAAACAAAAAACATTGATTTCAGCTCATTGCCATTTGTATGGCATTAACGCCTTTTCTCCAACACAAATGGCTAAGCATTGGATAGGCAGGGACAGTATTCATATTTAACTGGTGAGTAAACTGGGCTTAGAGAGTATACGCAAGATCATTAAGAATTTAGCATTGCCTTGTGTACCAGCAGGCAGGGCTCCTAGTGCCATTGAGTCTTTGCATTGATTCAGTCATCTGGTCATTTACTTGGGATAAATTTGTCCTGAGCCAACCATGTCCTTTAAGTTAATTATTCTTATGTGTATTTTTGAGCCAGCTAACAAGTCAGGGTTACTACATTTGAAAGTAGAATTGGGTGGAGATAACTGATTGACTGACTGCTGAGCATGGAGCCCTCCGCACTGAACACTAGTTTTGTTGATATGCTTTTGCTACTTTTCCATCTATGAACATGATTGAATTCTTAGTCTCCTCAATTAGCCAGAGCTTTGACAGCTTTTTCACTTGAGAACTTATTATTGAAGGTGAGATATCCAGTCAGTTAAAACCCATAATACCTCTCCACCATGCTCTAATTCTGCTTGGAAGAACTAATACAATGAAATATCTTTGATAGCCTTAAGGAGATAAGCCAGCAGAGTAAAGGTTTGAAGGTTAAGAAACTAGGGTGTTGACATGCTTTTGTAGAAGCTGTATATCTGCCAGGGAGACCCACTCTCCAAGCCTTTTTTCCTTCTCCTGCCGGGTATTCTACTTTTCAGGAATCTCTGCAGGAATACTTTTTATTTAGTTATAGATAGACACAAATAGAAAAACTTCTGGATGACCCAGTTGTATATGTGGGACCCTCGAGACTATGGTCTTCTTTCAACTTACGCTAAGAGGGTGACTGCCATCTAGTTAATATATGACGCCAGGTTGGAGGTTAGGCACCTCTGAACTTCCAGTTCCCCAGGCTCCTGTCACTCTGTCCTTCCCACTGATAAATAGGCTTTGGGATCAGGGAATCAAGTGTCATCCACAGCCTAGAATTTTTTGTAGAAGCAGCTCAGGCAAACCCTGTGAGAAATAACTGAAGAGAGAAAACTACCTCAGCTGTATTTAGGGCTTTTAGGAATGAGGTTCCAGGGCTTCCATGGGGGCTCAGATTGTAAAGAATTCACCTGCCATGCTATAGACACAGGTTCGATCCCTGGGTCAGGAAGGTCCCCTGCAGAAGGAAATGGCAACCCCCTCCAGTATTCTTATCTGGAGAATTCCATGGATGGAGGATCCTGGAGGGTTACAGCCCCTGGGGTTGCCAAGAGCCACTCAGACATGACTGACTAACACTTTTCCTTTCACCTGTTTAATACTAAGTAAAGAATAGCTGCACTTCATAGTTTACAGTGGTTGAGCCAGAAGAGCCTTGGACCTCCACGGTCACACTAGCCGTTTTGTTTTACAAATAGGAAAACTGAGGCCTAGAGGAGCAGTGCTTGCTTTAGAAATCAAGTGTCCTGATGCTCACCCTGATGCTTTACCCTTTGAATGCCAGGAGCCAACTTTGCCCACTTGACAGGACATGAGTTCATTCGGAAGAAACCTTGAAATACAGTGTTAGTCCCAGACAGCTCAGTGCTAATCCTCTGCTTGTTTGGTGAAAACAGGCCGGAGTACATTGCTGACTCCTTGTGAGGAGAAGTGATTCACTTAGGCACATAGTCAGTAAATTACCTCGTGTATGGCATCAAGTATTTTGCCAGATAATCAGAGGAGTNACCTTGAAATACAGTGTTAGTCCCAGACAGCTCAGTGCTAATCCTCTGCTTGTTTGGTGAAAACAGGCCGGAGTACATTGCTGACTCCTTGTGAGGAGAAGTGATTCACTTAGGCACATAGTCAGTAAATTACCTCGTGTATGGCATCAAGTATTTTGCCAGATAATCAGAGGAGTACAGTTAGCTCCCTAAGCCCAGAAGAGCTTGGTAGGTGCAGTGATAAGTGGAACCTACTTTCTCGAGCCTGTGTTGAGCTTTTTATTTCCAGAATGACCAAGGTCTGTTTAATGGCTAGAAAAGTTGCAACAGTCTCACCTGAATTTCTTTTTTCTTTTTTTAAACCACAGTGCCCAAGATGTCTGGAACATACCCATGAGGCAGTAACCATAAAATAGAGCGACAATTAAATCTTAGTTCCATCTCCAAAAACATATATGTTTTTCCCCTGTAAATTCACACGTAATAAAATTCTTCAAAATTGCCTTTTATTTCTCAATATATGCAGGACTGTGAGGGAGGGGGCATAGGATTGAGGAGGAAGGGCAGCCTGCTCCAGAAATAGGACCACTCAACACACAGACTTACTGCAGAAAAACGAGACTGAGTAGTCAGGCTTCTTTTATGATGGGAGAAATGACTGTTTTTATGGCACACTAAATAAAACCTGCTTTGGAGCTAGAAGTTTATTGCCAGAGTGGGGAGGGCTGTTGTTAACGTTTTCTGTTCCTCTTCCATACTCTCCCTTGCCTTGCCTTCAGCCGAGACACTGAAAGATGGATGGTAAGATTTTAGAAGTCCTTAGAAAGTGTGTATCAATGATTTTTTAAATTTACTAAAATTTATCCTAAGTTTTCCCCTGAATATCATGCTGATGTTACAGGGAGTATGGTCAGCATTTTTGACTTTCTGAAATTATTAGATGAGTTTCCAACCAAGCAATAACAAACAGCTGCAATAACCCACATTTATATAGTGCTTTACGGTTTTCAAAATGTTTTCATGTCCCTTAGATCCTCACGGTAACCTGGAGAGGCAAGCAGATGATCATTTCTGTATTACAGAAAGAAGGATGGATGCCCAGCGGGTCAGGTTACTTCCCAAGGTTACACCACTAGTTAAGGGGTCAAGCAAAAGCCGAGACACAGAGAAACCCAGATTAATTAAAAAGGAAATGAAATTAAGATCCTTACGTAGGAAACAGGCAGTTTTGGGGGGAGGGAGGGAGAGGCAAGGCTAAGACACTATTAGTCTGAATGTTCAGTTCAATTCAGTCGCTCAGTAGCGTCCGACTCTGCGACCCCATGAATTGCAGCACGCCAGGCCTCCCTGTCCATCACCAACTCCCGGAGTTCACTCAGACTCACGCCCATCGAGTCAGTGATGCCATCCAGCCGTCTCATCCTCTGTCGTCCCCTGCTCCTCCTGCCCCCAACCCCTCCCAGCCTCAGAGTCTGAATGTAAATATCATCAAAGATAAGTTTCTGCTGACCTGCAGCTGCACAGGGGATGTGTGTCAGCCCCTGTCTCTTCCTGCATGTGGGGAGTTGCTGAAAACCAGTCCAGAATTACCTGACCTGAGACATGGTTAAGCCAGTGGACCAAAGAAGGAGATCCACAGGTGATCCACAGGAGGTTTAGCCAGGAGACCCACAGGGTGACTGCTATGAAAGCATTATTGGCAAGGCGGGTGTCTGAGAATAGGCATCCTGAATGAGCAAGTGTAATTATTAAGGCCAAGCTGTCTGACCAGACATGACAAGGAGCTGAAGGAAAGGTGGGAACAGATTATGAGATAGTCCAGTAACCACACTGGAACAGAAGCTTCAGGTTGGCTTCACCTTGGAGGCAGGTTCAAGAATCAGACCTATGGGACTAGATCCAATAGGTACAACAGGGCTCACCAAAGTGCATCGGCTCGCAGGTCCCAGAGAATAACATCGGAACAGAGAGTGTCTTTCTAGTGCTTTGCACCTAGTCTCCTAAATGGAGGAGGTTCTCACAAGGGAATAGGAGGAGCAGTAGGAGATTGGAATCAGGAGGCTCTGAACCAACTCTGACCCTGACTATCTGTGTGAGTTTAAGCAATCCATCAGTCTTCCAATTCAGTGTCTTCATCTGTAATAGAAGAGGGTCTAGGATTGTGAGCGCACTGTACCTCATCTGCATTGTGGTCAAATATATCTTTGCTTCATGAATGACTCCAGGTGAATTGAGGCAGATACATCGGACTCTGACCAAATGGAGGCAGACATAGATTTTCAACCTACGTCCAGACTTCCCTATTAACCTTTCAGTGATGCCAACTGCCCCCAGACAGGTACCAGCATTCATCATAGTAGGTAGTGCATTTTGTCTTCATGACTTTATAACACGGCAGCACCCAACCCCAAAGCACACCAACAGAAACTCCGTATAATGCTCTGCTTTCTATGTTTTGATGCAGAAAGATCCTAAAATCCCTATTAAGCTAAATCATGGCAAAAGACAATGGGGAGAATGTGTGTCCAGTTTATAACTTCTAGACAACTGATTGACACTCTAAGATATTTGTACTGCAGGAAGGCACCAGGTACATTTGGAGAGATCAAGGCCAAGCCATATGGCCCAGAATAACTGCAGAATCATGGCCAGGAAGTGTGCTTGGGCTGGGTTCTCCTTCATACTAGTTCTTATCCCTCTGGTTATCAGAAACCTCCTTCCAGACCTGTCATTGCACCCAGAAATTTGAGTTGGAACTCATACCAGGAGGATAACTAGCAGTAAAGGGGGCATGTATCTTGACCCCTCTTGTGAGAGAACTGAGTTTCTGATGGAGGAGAAGGGTGACACCAATAATTAATAATCATAAAATTATAATGTTAGTAATAACTGGAATTTGTTGAACACGTACAGTGTGTTCTATGACAATATTTTTACCAATATTCTCTTGTTTAGTTTTCAAAACACTATCAGACAGCTGTATTACTTCTCCCGTTCTAGAAGTAGAGAAGATAAGAAACAAGTCTCAGGTCACTCAGGCTGTATGAGGTGAAGCTGGGATTTGGACTGAGTTCCTTCTGATGCCTGAGCCTGACCATGCCCTTGGGATTCTCCACTGCAGAGCGAGCCCTGGAGTAGCCTTGACTGTGCACTTGACACGGGATGAGCTGCCTAACATAGGTCGACATGTGTGAGTCACCTGTTCACCTTACTGGAGAAGGAAATGGCAGCCCACTCCAGTGTTCTTGCCTGGAGAATCCCAGGGACTGGGGAGCCTGATGGGCTGCCATCTATGGGGTCGCACAGAGTCGGACACGCCTGAAGCGACTTAGCAGTAGCAGCAGCAGCATTCACCTTACTAGATAAATGTGTTATCATCCTTGTTCTGCAGCTAAGAAAATTGGGACACAGACACGTGAAGCAGCTTGCCCAGTGTCATGCAGAGAGTAAGACTGGAACCCAGTCATCTTAGCTCAAGAGTCTGTGTTCCTCACCGCTACACAGTTCTGCTCCACTGTCTCTCAAAGAAAGAGAGAAGACAGTGCACAAGTGACATGCCATACTACCTTCAACAGGAAGCCTCCTAGAGAAATGAGGAGCATTAATTGAATAGGAGATTCCAAGTGCGGTCGGTATTGATTGACGTGGGGACCCATGTGATTGCCACACCAGGGACATCACTGTGGGCAGCCACCTAGGACACGGTCACACTCCAGGGGCGGGAATTCGGGGCCTCAGCCCTCACCTACAAGGCTAGCCCCTTGCCTTCAGTCTGCCTCCCTTGCCATCTAAATGATATTTGTGCAAAATGAAAGATGTGCCAAATGCTTGCAGTTTGCAGTGTTTATGGGAAACTTAAAAAGGTGGATCTGCAGGCTAATTCAGCATCTTTGTGACATTTTTTGCTTGATTTATCATCAATGGTTATTTTTGCTCTAATGTTGAAAAGCACCAGTTTTGCTGTAAAATGGATTTATAAAAAGGAAAGCATGAGGTAAAGAGGGGAAAAATACTTCTTTTCCTCTGCCCTCTCCCATCTTAAGGTTTTTTTTTTTTTTTTGTCTTCTAACAAGCAAAACTAGATATAATCNTAAAAGGTGGGTCTGCAGGCTAATTCAGCATCTTTGTGACATTTTTTGCTTGATTTATCATCAATGGTTATTTTTGCTCTAATGTTGAAAAGCACCAGTTTTGCTGTAAAATGGATTTATAAAAAGGAAAGCATGAGGTAAAGAGGGGAAAAATACTTCTTTTCCTCTGCCCTCTCCCATCTTAAGGTTTTTTTTTTTTTTTTGTCTTCTAACAAGCAAAACTAGATATAATCTTCGGGCTGAATCTTTGGGCCCTTTCCTGCTTGGTCTCTGCTCTTCCTCTACCCTGGAGTACAGTTCTTAACGCCTTCCCTGTAGAAACCCTTAGGTTGCCAGTGTTTACCAAACTTGACTGAAGTAAAGCTCTCTGTTCTCTAGCCCAGAATTGTGGCCCCAGAGTTGCAGGAGAGAGGCTTGTTGAAATATGGATTTAGCGGAGACCACTGGTAGTTCTTATTGGTGAAGAATCTACCTACCAGTGCAGGAGATGCAAGAGGCACAGGTTCAATCCCTGGGTCGGGANCCAGTGTTTACCAAACTTGACTGAAGTAAAGCTCTCTGTTCTCTAGCCCAGAATTGTGGCCCCAGAGTTGCAGGAGAGAGGCTTGTTGAAATATGGATTTAGCGGAGACCACTGGTAGTTCTTATTGGTGAAGAATCTACCTACCAGTGCAGGAGATGCAAGAGGCACAGGTTCAATCCCTGGGTCGGGAAGATCCCCTGGAGGAGGAAATGGCAACCCACCCTAGTATTCTTACCTGGAAAATTCCGTGGACGGGGAGCTTGGAGGGCTACAGTCCATGAGGTCCTAAAGAGCTGGATACGACTTAGCAACTGAACACACACCCACATACATTTAATAGATGCAACAATCTATTTTGTGCAGAAGTAAGCTCACTGTGACCCTATATGTCAGGTAACCACCAGGGAGGCTGTGAAGGAAGACTTTGAACTCTGAACATCAGGTCAATTTGGAAGAGGGGTGGCACCAGACTTCCAGAATGAGTGATTGCAAGACTCCGCCATCTGAGATTAAATGAGGCTAAGCATATTCAAAAGCAGAGACATTACTTTGCCAACAAAGGCCCATCTAGTCAAGGTTATGGTTTTTCCAATAGTCATGTATGGATGTGAGAGTAGGACTGTGAAGAAAGCTGAGTGCCGAAGGATTGATGCTTTTGAACTGTGGTGCTGGAGAAGATTCTTGAGAGTCCCTTGGACTGCAAGGAGATCCAACCAGCCCATTCTGAAGGAGACCAACTCTGGGATTTCTTTGGAAGGAGTGATGCTAAAGCTGAAGCTCCAGTACTTTGGCCACCTCATGCGAAGGGTTGACTCATTGGAAAAGACTCTGATGCTGGGAGGGATTGGGGGCAGGAGGAGAAGAGGACGACAGAGGATGAGATGGCTGGATGGCATCACTGACTCTATGGGGACGCGAGTCTGAGTGAACTCTGGGAGATGGTGATGGACAGGGAGGCCTGGCGTGCTGCGATTCATGGGGTCGCAAAAAGTCGGACATGACTGAGCAACTGAACTGAACTGAACTCCCTGGTTAATGTCTCTACCCTATCCCAAATTTCTGCTGGATGTTACTTTTCAGAAAAGCAGTTTATTGAAAATATGCAAGCGTAATAACTATATTACCTACTAAGGTATAGCACCTACTAAGTATAGCACCTACTAAGGGCCAGGCACTATTAAATACTTGATGCTCACCAACTGCTAATCCTCTCAACTTCCCTTAGACGTGGATACTGCTATTAATTTCTAGATAAGGAAGCTAAGATAGGAGAGGTCACAGGACTTGTGAGCCTGGGATTTAGACTCCTGTGTAGATCTCAAGCCTCCCCACACACACTGTGGCCTCTCAGCTGTCCCTTGGATCTCAGGAATAGTGATCTCACACGTAGACTCGAGAAAAGAGAGTCTGGGCCAGCACAACTCAAATGGTTGACCCTGGGTATCACCTGGGAGCTTGTTAGAAATACAGAATCACAGCTTCACCCCAGACCTTCTGTTTATATCAGACTCTGCATTTTAACCAGGCCCCCGGGTGAATCATGTGCAGTTTAAACCCTGAATTTGAGAAGTTCAGGGTTCCAGTGTCTCTCTTCTATATGGTCGAGGTCTTTCATGGGGGAGGGGAGAACAATGAGTGGACTTTATGAGATCATCTCTCACGCTCTTATTGTTTTAACAGATCACTCTCACCTTCAGCTACTGTGTTCAGTCCTCATCATTGTCCTGGGCTTCCCTGATAGCTTAGTTGGTAAAGAATCTGCCTGCAACTCAGGAGAACCTTGTTCGATTCCTGGGTTGGAAAGATCTGCTGGAGAAGGGATAGGCTACTGCTCCAGTATTCTTGGACTTCCCTTGTAGCTCAGCTGGTAAAGAATCCGCCTGCAATGTGGAAGACCTGCGTTCCATCCCTGGGTTGGGAAGATCCCCTGGAGAAGGGAAAGGCTGCCCACTCCAGTATTCTGGCCATGGACTATACAGTCCATGGGGGTTGCAAAGAGTCCGACACAAATGAGCGACTTTCGCTTTCACTTTCTTTAACTTATCAGAGTCCTGATTGGTGCTGACAGGGAAAGGGACTCAGGCTAATTGAAGTGGGGTGGTACAGCAGGGCAGAANATTCTGGCCATGGACTATACAGTCCATGGGGGTTGCAAAGAGTCCGACACAAATGAGCGACTTTCGCTTTCACTTTCTTTAACTTATCAGAGTCCTGATTGGTGCTGACAGGGAAAGGGACTCAGGCTAATTGAAGTGGGGTGGTACAGCAGGGCGGAAGACGGTGGAGACATTGGCCACGTCCACTGGGGACAGGCCTGTCCATTCCCCTGCTGCCCTCGCTGCCACTCTCTGCTCTCCTGCCCCTTGCCCTGTTGGCTTCCTTCCTCTTTGGAGCATAACAAAGGGTGGCTCCCAGATCAGTAGAGTCCTGGTAAGTCCCTGAACATGACAGTCCCTCCAGCCATTGCTGATGTTATTAATTTTTAAAACAAACTTCCTGATTGAGGTTCGGGCTGCCTCTAAATTGTCTCTACAAGGAGACTGTGTACTAATTAACCCATAGAAACAATCAATGATGTACCTTTTTCAAGTTTCAGGGTGATTAGAATATGAAAATGAAGAGCACAATGGTGCAGATGTTTTAAAATCACAGCAGACAGCAATTAGTGACACGGAAACCAGCTGCTTATCTCTCCAGATAAAGCCTCTTAATAGGGAATTACTCTGGAGGAGTCATTACCCAGATGGATCTCACATGATTTACAGAGGAGGCGGGGCAGCTTTAGCTTTGATTTGTGAGCAGGTCCTTGTCAACCTTCCTTCTTACCTCAAAAAAGGTGGATTTGTGGGATGGAGGCAGGCTTCATCTTTCTACCTGTTGGCCCAGGTCAGGGAATCCAGCACGGATGAGGAAAGGAGAGAATGTGTCCTGCAAAAGCCACAGGCACCTGTCTGCTTAATTCAGGCTCCATTGTTTGGGTTCAGCTCCTTCAGCTGTCCCCAAGCAAAGAGAGCGTGACAGGGCACTCTGTGGTAGGGCAATACTACCTACTGGCGGCCTAGGTGTTCAGTGAAAAGAAAGTGTCCCTAAATTCCCCTGAGTGGTTTTGTGTGTGTGTGTGTGTATGTGTGTGTGTGTGTGTGTGTGTGTGAGTGACAGAGAGCTCTTTGTAATTCTTTGTTTGATGCATTTTCTTTTATACAATTGAGGTAAGTTTTACATATACTGAAATATACACATCTGAAGTATACAGTTCAAAAAGTTTTGACAAATGCTCACCGCTGTGTAACTCACACTCTTATGATATAAAATATGTATATTATCCCTAGAAACTTTCCTCCTGTCCTTGCCCAATCCCACCCAACTTCAAGCATCCACTGTTCTCATTTCTGTCCTAATAGATTAGTTTTACCTGTTCTAGAACTCTACATAAATGAAATCATACAGTATGTACTTCTCTGGAGTCCGGCTTTTTTCACTCAGCCTAATTCATGTGTGTGACGTATCCATATTGTGGAATATATCCAAACTTCGTTCTTTGCATTGATGAGTTTGTGTGTTCTTCTGCTGATTGACACCCAGGCTGTTTCCAGGTGTTTTCTGCTCTGAATAAGCTGCTCTAAAGTTTTTGTAAAAGTCTGTTTATGCATACATGTTTTCATATCTTGGGTAAACGCACAGGAGTGGACTTGCTCAGTCATAGAGTATATTCTTGCCTTGAGAACCCCATGAACAGTATGAAAAGGCAAAAAGATACAACATTAAAGGATGAAAACCCCAAGGTGGGTAGGTGTCCAATATGCTACTAGGGAAGAGTGGAGATATAGCTAAAGAAATAATGAAGAGTCTGAGCCAAAATGGAAACTCTACCCAGTCATGGATATGTCTGGTGATGAAAGTAAAGTCCGATGCTGTAAAGAACAGTGTTGCATAGGAACCTAGAATGTTTGGTCCATAAATCAAGGTAAAAGGATGTGGTCAGAAAGCAGTTGGCAAGAGTGAACACTGACATTTTTAGGAAACAGTGAACTAAAATGGACGAGAATGGGTGAATTTAATTCAGATGACCATTTTATCTACTACTGTGGGCAAGAATCCCTCGGAAGAAATGGAGTAGGCCTCACATTCAACAGAAGAATCCAAAGTGCAGGACTTGGGATCAATCTCAAAAACGACAGAATGATCTCAGTTTGCTTCCAAGGCGAACTATTCTTTATCAAGTAATCCAAGTCTATGCCCCAATCACTAATGCTGAAATTGAATGATTCTATGAAGACTGGCAAGACCTTCTAGAACTAACAAAAAAAGATGTCCTTTTCATCATAGGGGACTGGAATGCAAGAGTAAGAAGTCAGGAGATACCTGGGGTAACAGACAAGTTAGACCTTGGAATACAAAAAGAATCAGGGCAAAGGCTAACAGAGTTTTGCCAAGAGAACGTCATAGCAAACACCCTCTTCCAACAACAAAAGAGACAACTCTACCCGTAGATATAACCAGATGGCCAGTACCAAAATCAGATTGATTTTATTCTGTACAGTTGGAGATGGAGAAACTCTATACAGTCAGCAAAACAAGACTAGGAGCTGACTGTGGCTCAAATCATGAGTTCTTTATTGCAAAATTCAGACTTATATTGAAGAAAGTAGAGAAAACCACTAGGCCATTCAGGTATGACCTAAATCAATTCCCTTATGGTTATACAGTGGAAGTGACAAATAGATTCAAGGGATTAGATCTGATAGAGAACCTGAAGAACTATGGACAGAGTTTCTTAACACTGTACAGGAGGCAGTGACCAAAACCATCCCTAAGAAAAAGAAATGAAAGAAGGCAAAATGGTTGTCTGAGGAGGCCTTACAAATAGCTGAGAAAAGAAGATAAGGGAAAGGCAAAGGAGAAAGGGAAAGATACACACAACTGAAAACAGAGTTCCAAAGAATAGCAAGGAGAGATAAGAAATTCTCCTTAAGTGAGCAACACAAAGAAGTAGAGGAAAACAACAGAATGGGAAAGAGTAGAGATCCCTTCAAGAAAGTTAGAGATACCAAGGGAACATTTCATGCAAAGATGGGCACAATAAAGGACAGAAACATTAAGACCTAACAGAAGCAGAAGAGATTAAGAAGAGGTGGCAAGATTACACAGAACTATACAAAAGGAGTCTTAATGGCTCAGATAACCATGATGGTGTGGTCACTCACCTAGAGTCAGACATTCTAGAATGTGAAGTTAAGTGGCCTTAGGAAGCATTAGTAAGAACAAAGCTACTGGAGATGATAGAATCCCAGCTGAGCTATTTAAAATTATAGAAGATGATGCTATGAAAGTGCTGCACTCAATATGCCAGTAAATTTGGAAAACCCAGCAGTGGCCACAGGAGTAGAAAAGGTCAGTTATCATTCCAATTCTAAAGAAAGTGAAAAATGTTAGTCGCTCAGTCATGTGCAGCCCTTTGCAACACTATGGACTGTAGCCCGCCAGGCCCCTCTGTCCATAGGATTTTCCAGGCAAGAATATTGGAGTGGACTGCCATATCCTCCTTCAGGGCATCTTTCTGACCCAAGGATTGAACTCAGGTCTCTCGTATTGAATCCCAAAGAAGGGTAGTGCCAAAGAGTGTTCAAACTACCACACAATGTGCTCATTTCACATGCTCTTAAGATAATGCTCAAAATCCTTCAAGCTAACCTTCAATAGTGCATGAACTGAGAACTTACAGATATACAGGCTGGATTTATAAAAGTCAGAGGAANCTCGTATTGAATCCCAAAGAAGGGTAGTGCCAAAGAGTGTTCAAACTACCACACAATGTGCTCATTTCACATGCTCTTAAGATAATGCTCAAAATCCTTCAAGCTAACCTTCAATAGTGCATGAACTGAGAACTTACAGATATACAGGCTGGATTTATAAAAGTCAGAGGAACCAAAGAACAAATTGCTAATTTCCATTGGACCATAGAAAAAGCAAAGGAATTCCAGAAAAAACATCTACTTCTGCTTCATTGACTATGCTGAAGACTTTGACTGTGTGGATCATAGCAAACTGTGGAAAATCCTTAAAGTGATGGGAATACCAGACCACCTTACTTGTCTCCTGAGAAACCTGTATACAAGTCAAGAACCAACAGTTAGAACCAGACATGTAATGATGGACTGGTTTTAAATGGGGAAAGAAGTATATCAAGGTTGTATNGAAGACTTTGACTGTGTGGATCATAGCAAACTGTGGAAAATCCTTAAAGTGATGGGAATACCAGACCACCTTACTTGTCTCCTGAGAAACCTGTATACAAGTCAAGAACCAACAGTTAGAACCAGACATGTAATGATGGACTGGTTTTAAATGGGGAAAGAAGTATATCAAGGTTGTATATTGTTACCCTGTTTCTTTAACTTATATGCAGAGTACATCATGTACATCGCCAGGGTGGACAAATCACAAGCTGGAATCAAGGTTGCAAGGAAAAATATCAATCACCTCAGATATGCAGATGACACCACCCTAATGGCAGAAAGCTTAGAGGAATTAAAGAGCCTCTTGATGAAAGCAAAAGAGGAGAGTGAAAAGGCAGGCTTAAAACTAAGCATTTAAAAAACTAAGATCATGGCATCTGGGCCCATTTTCATGGCAAATAGATGGGGAAACAATGAAAACTGTGACAGACTTTATTTTCTTGAGCTCCAGAGTCACTGCAGACAGTGATTGCGGCCATGAAATTAAACGACGCTCACTCCTTAGAAGAAAATCTGTGGCAAACCTAGACAGTGTATTAAAACGAAGAGATACCACTTTGCCGACAAAGGTCAGTTTAGGCAAAGTTATGGTTTTTTCAGTAGTTACGTGCGGATGTGAGATTTGGACCATAAAGAAGGCTGAGCACTGAAGAACGGATGCTTTCACACTGTGGTACTGGAGAAGACTCTTGAGAGTCCTTTGGACAACAAGATCAAACCAGTCAATCCTAAAGGAAATCAATCCCAAATATCATTGGAAGGACTGATGCTGAAACTGGAGCTCCAATCCTTTGGCCACCTGATGCGAAGAGCCAACTTATTGAAAAAGACCTTGATGCTGGGAAAGATTGAGAGCGTGAGAAGGTGGTCACAGAGGATGAGATGGTTGGATGGCATCACCGACTCAATGGACATGAGTGTGANGTTTACAATGTACTTAGATGTAGTTTTTTGTGTGTGCTTACTCTGCTTGGGATTTGTTGAACTTCTTACCTATATGAATCCACGTGCGTTATTCTCTGTCTACTGGGATTCTACTTTTATGTATGTTAGACCACTCGATACTTTTCTATAGGTCAGTGAAGTGTTGTTTGTTTGTTTGTTGTTTTATTTAAATCCCCCTCCCTCACTTCATGCACCTTTCAATTTAGGTCATTTCTGCTGTCTTTTCTTCATGTTCTCTGAGGTTCGCTTCTACTATGTCCTGTAAGCTGTTAATCCCATAGAGAATTTTTCACTTCAGATACTGTATTTTTCCAATTTATAATTTCATCATTATTTTGGTACAGTTGCCATCTCTATGCTGAGACTTCCCATATGTTTAGCAGTTGCTCCAGTCTTTTCCTTAATATCAGGCCATCTGCATAATGGCTGTTTTGAGGACCTTGGATCTATATCTACCCTCCTGGTTACAGGTCATATTTATCTGCCTCATTACCTGTCCAATGTTTTTTATTGTGTCCTGGATATTGTAGATAGTACATTGTAAAGATTCTAGATTTTATAACTTTCCTGTAAAGAGTTTGACTTTTGTTTTGCTTGATAGCTAATGTACTGGCAGATTAGCTTTATCTTATTAACGATTCTTTTTAGACTTCGCTAGCTTTTATTCTAGGGCTCCAGTAACCCTACTCTTAAGGAGAACTATTCCTGGGATATCAGCTGCCTGTCTGGGATATTTATTAAAGTCTCCCCATTCTGACTAGTCAGAAATGCAAGATTGCCTAATACTATGTGACCTTAGTACTCTAGCTACATTCAGTCCCCGATACTGTATATCTCCTGTGCTTCATGGAGTCTTGCCCTCAAGTGCAAGTTAAAGTTTGGCCCAAAGTGAATCACCAGTCTATGTTCGATGCAGGATGCAGGATGCAGGATGCTTGGGGCTGGTGCACAGGGGTGATCCAGAGAGATGATATGGGGTGGGAGGGGGGAGGGGGGTTCAGGATTGGGAACTCATGTACACCCGTGGCTNTGGAGTCTTGCCCTCAAGTGCAAGTTAAAGTTTGGCCCAAAGTGAATCACCAGTCTATGTTCGATGCAGGATGCAGGATGCAGGATGCTTGGGGCTGGTGCACAGGGGTGATCCAGAGAGATGATATGGGGTGGGAGGGGGGAGGGGAGTTCAGGATTGGGAACTCATGTACACCCGTGGCTGATTCATGTCAACGTATGGCAAAACCAATACAGTGTTGTAAAGCAAAATAAAGTAAAAAAAGAAAAAAAAAAGTTTGGCCAAAAACGTAGGGTATTTCTATAAAGGTTTCCAGGGTTACTTTTCTACATGGCTCCCTCTTCTCAGGTACCCTGACCCCAGATTCTAGTCCCCTCAAGAGTCTCAAACTATGATCTCTATTTCCTCTACCCATAGTTATCTGGGTTCCACTTCCCTGTGCCTAGGTTTAGAAAATTCTTCTTGGCAGAAAACTAGAGATATGGCAGAGCCTCTTAAGTTTCCCATCTATCTAGAATCACAGCTTATATTGCCTGTTGCCCAATGTCTGAAAATAGTTGTTTCATGTATTTTATAGTTTTATGTTTATTTCCATAGCAAAGTCAAGTCTAATACCTATTAATGCCATTATGGTTGGAAACAAGTCCGCAATCATTTTAATTACATAGAACTACTGTGTACTCAAGGAAACATATGATAGTGGCCTCTGTATTTGTGTAAGCTGTTATCACCCCCAATAAATGGAGTACTTCAATATCATTCACGGCCCCCAAATAGCAAATCAAGAATGGTTCCTATGGGAACCACATTAAGGTAACTTCCGAGGGCAATTCATGTAGCAGGAAATGAGAACTGTATATATATAATTGGAAACGTCATGTGCATTTAGGGGCTTTTCTATGTTCCATTGTCTTAGTCTGTTTGGATTGCTATAACAAAATACCATAGATGGAGTGGCTTGTAAAAACAGAAATTTATTTCACAGTTCTGGAAGCTGGGAATTCCAAGAGCAAGGTGTTGGCAGATTCAGTGTGTGAAGAGAGCCCGTTTCCTGATTCATAGATAGCCCTATTCCCTCTGTGTGCTCACATGGTGAAGGACAAGTGAACCCTCTGGGGTCTCTTTTATTATAACAGCATTAATCCCTTTCATGAAGTCTCCACTCTCATGACCTAATCCAGCACTGTGCTCCCAAAGGCCCCACTTCCTGACACCATGACATTGGGAGTTGGGATGTTAACACAGGAATTTTGAAGGGACACAGAGAATTCATGGAATTCTCTGAATTCAGAGGATCATAAAGCCATGGTTTAAATCAGGTACTTCGTTGCCATTCTTCTCCACCTACCATTCGCAAATGCAGAACAAACTGGGCTTAGGAGAGATGCTTTGAGAGCAAGTTCAGTGGAAGCTGGCATGTGCATTCCTCCTATTCATGTGCCAAAATGGTAATTTTGTCTTTTCTTAAATGACAGAGCCATCTCTCTCCATGTCCTTTCTCTTAAATGAAATCCTTTGCACAGCCGCTCTGTTCAATTGGGGGTTAAAAGAATGGTCTGGAGCCTCTCTGTTGCCCAATTCACTGGCTACAATTCAGAAATGTCTTTACAAAATCCTGGGACTCTGTGGAACACATTTGAAAACCACTGAGCTGGAACATCTCCTGATAATATCAGAGCCTCTTTAGTCCCTAACCCAGACCCCCTGTCTTTGATATAATCTGGTAGTTCTCAACTCTGTCTGCACATTGGGATAGCTGAGAGCTTTAAAAAATGTACTACTGTTCAGGTCCCACATCTAGAATGTTGACTTAATTGGCCTGGGTCAAATCCAAGCTGTGTTGTTCTTTACAAAGCTTCCTGGATGATTCTAACATGCAGCCAGGTTAAGAACCTTGAATCAGACAGCGTGGGGTTGCATTCCTTTTCTCCCACACTCACCTCTTGCTCAGGCTTGAGCACTTGCTTTAAGCCTCAGGGGTGGAATGCTGGGATTCCTGGAGCTCTGGGGTTGGCTTGGATGAGATGGGGAAATAGAAATCCCGGGGTGGGAGGTCATGAACCTCTGCATGCCCAGTTCTTTCTGGGAGGACAGGATTCTCACCCACCCATATAATTGACTCTTCTGCTCACTGTGCAGTATACTTGGAAAACCTGAGCAGGGAATGGACTGTGTTAAGAGTTTCTAACTATGTGAATTACAAAGAGCTCAGAGAGCAATCAGGAATGCTCAGTGGTGCCAAACTACATATCCTAACAGGCCTGTGGTAGCCCTGCACATTTACCACCAAAAAGTGCTGTGAATGCCATAGCAACCACATAAGAGCCCCACCCCAGAGGAATTATGGTGTTAAAACATTAAAT
Source organism: Neotragus moschatus (assembly GCA_006410615.1). Lineage (NCBI taxonomy): Eukaryota > Metazoa > Chordata > Mammalia > Artiodactyla > Bovidae > Neotragus > Neotragus moschatus. The sequence goes on from SJYA01002865.1 coordinate 577,259, forward strand.
GAGTGGTTTTACAACTCAATTATGTTTCAGAATTATCTGAGGATCATGTTAAAATGCACATTCCTTAGTCCCACCCTGGGAGATGGCCAATGAGTGTATCTGCAGCAGGGCCCAGGAATTTGTATTAATAACCAGAACCTTAGCTGGCTGTGATGCAGGTATCCAGGACCACATCTTGAGAAGTAACAAGTGCCAAAATAAGAGATAAAGCTCCCCTCATTCTCTTATACCCAGGCACATCTTCCTGTTCATGTAAAAGCAAAATATCTCACAAACAGCACATTAAAATTACTGGTGTCAGCAAAAAGTAGCACAAACACAGCTAACCCAAAAGTGTCGTTTGTCATCCTCAAAGTCAAGCTTGATTTCTGATGAATTATATGATTTTTCTCAGGCCAGAATCATCATGTTGTCCTCTTATTGGGACAAAAATTGGGCCTTGCTTTAGATAACCCTGAGATAAGGCTCCTTTATTCCATTTTCATAGACTTATAAGTTTTTATGCAGTGATTTAATGCTTGTTTTTTAAATTATGTAAAAAAATAAAATGCCCTTTAAAAAGAAATCTGACTTGTACAAAATTTAAATTTATATAAGTTAATTTATACATTGGTTGTGGGGGGAGGGTATAGTTATCTACTTTATAAAGTAATTTTTCACATGACAGACATGCTTCCATAAGCATATCCTGTAGGAGAGAAATCTGTCTAGTGTTTTCAAAATGGTATTTCCCTGATGAACATTTGGCCTAGGCTCAACGTGCGTGGAAAACACGTATAAAAAGGAAGCCAGACCTTCAGAATGACTGTGAGTTCCACAGTCGATTTGTGGGGATGGGGAAGCAACCAAGAGTCATGCTGAACTTGATTGTATTAAAAGTTTTCCATAAAAATAATCTAGCTCAATATAGAATATCATCAGCTCTTCCTTTATTTGCTAACCATTTCAGAGATAGCCTTGCTGGGGACTGAGGGTGGTATAAAGTCCATAAAAGATTCAGGTCTGATCCCCCAGAAAAAAATCTATAGTCTAAAGGGGAAACGGAAGCATGTGCTGTGTGGGTTAATAAAGGCCCCAGTCAAAGCCCTCTATATGGGATAATAGCCCCCAGGCAGCTGGGGAAGGATGGGCGGGAGAGCTTGCACCCCTGCAACTGAGCTCAGAGCCCGTTTTGCCAAGTCTGTCTCTGTCTCAATGGAGTAAGTGCTCAATTCTCAGTGAAGGACATATTGGAACTGACAGCCTCACCATTGTGTATATAATCTGTCATGGCTGACAGATGAAGAAATGGGATTTTATGAAATGCAACTGGATATAGCCATCAGCCACTGCTGGAAGGAGAGCCTTGTTCTCCTGAACCCCTTAAAAAGCACTCCTCCTCAGCCCTCTTGCCCCTTCACTGCAGCCATCTGAGCACCAGGTTTAAAGCACCATTGCCCCCATTACTGCTGATCTTTTGTTGTGCTTCCCTTTTGTCCACCCTGCCCTTTGATTGCCAAGCTCTCCCAGCAGGGCAAATTGCAGCTGAAATGGTAGAAACAATGGGATCCGGCAGTGTCCAGATGGAGGCACTGGGAACCAGGCATGCTTAACTGCTTACTTTCAGCTGGTCTGCCCTGAGTTAAGTGAGCAGGCCTCACCTTCCAACTGCCAGAGTGAAATCCACCCTCCTGACAGTCACATGGGTTTCCCCAAAGGCAGAGTTAATTGGAAAGTGAAACAATTAATGGGAGATGGAAGAGAGCTAACAGTAAAAATTGCTTTGAGGGGGAGTTACCATTCAAGTATCTTTAGTCCTTAAGTATTTGGGAAGGATCTTTTGTTCAACATTTAATGCATCTGAGCTCTCCAGTTTCATTATGAGCCATTATGAAATGAGTGATTGGTGGCTTATTGTCTTTTGTGTGTGGCCATGTATTTTGTCATGGTAATAGGCATCTTAAATATCATTTTGTTTGTTCATTCAACAAACATTTATTGAGAACTTTCTGGGTGGTTTGCTTTGTAGTAGATACTGGGGATAAAAGGATAAATGAGAGCATCTCTGACCTCAAAATACTTCCAATCTAGGAGAAGACAGAAAAGTACACACAAAATAGCACATTGCATTGTAAGGATTGTGATAGATGTCTTCATGAGAGACAATGGTGCATGCAGAAGGAATGGCATAAGAAATAGGGCTGGAGAGGGTTGCAATATATAGGTCACTAGTCTAACCAATGACAAAATGGATTACCCATAGTAAAATGGGTCTGCCCTCATTTATTCAATAAATGTTTATTGAGTGCCTACTATTTTCCAGGTACTGTGCTTGTTATCTCTGTGATGGTATATACAGGCTGGAAAGGAAAACAGGCATTAATTAAATTAGCACAAAAATCAAATGTAAATTTAAAACTATGATAAGTACAACAAAAATGAGATACATTGTTTCATGAAAACATGAGAACATTTGACAGGCCCCTTTCCCCCATGCAGTCGCAGTCGTCAAACTTCCCCTCTTTTTTCTTTTATTTTTTGGAAGAAAATTAAATCTCATTTATTTTTAAAACCAAACCACTAGGAAAATGCATCACAGTCTTGAAACAACAAACAGACAGTATTATCATTTCAAGTAATAAGTTCGTAAAAAGACAAGGTCCTTATCAAAATGATAAGGTGCCAGAAATAGGATGAGAACAATGCATGTAGCAAAGGCCCAAGCTAAAGTGGTATTTGGTAATGGAGGACAGTCCTTTTACCGCTCTAAAGGAGCCACAGTTCACCCCTGAGTTGCTTACTTTTCCTCCCTTGACTTTTATGTTGCCAGAGGATTATCTCAATAAAGCTCTGTCATTTCTGGGGGCAAAGTAAGCAATACTGGGTTTAGACTTTCATTCTGTTTCATGAAAACCAGATTTTCCAAACCCCATCCTTCACAACAAACTTCCTCTGTTAATTTCCTCAGCTTCTGCTGTTTCTCCCTCTTTGTTCGTAATGAGCTGCTTGTTTGAGTGCAGAGATGCCATGCTCCAGGATAAACCCCAAACAGATACAAACTGCAATAGGGAACCACGTGTGTTTGAGGAGAAGCTGGGGCAGAAATAAGCTGCAGCTGGAGTTATGGAAATGAGCACAGGTTATTGAGAAGTTAAGATGCTCTCCTGAACTCTGACACCTTGGACAGGACTCTCTATGGTTAAAGTTTTGGCCTCTTCATTTGAAAAATGGAAGCATTGGACTGTGGGACCTTTTGAGGACCTCCCATCTCTAAATAGTTCTTGTTCTTGAGATTGCATTAAACCAAGATAGATCCTGTTATTTAAGGTGAGAAAGGCAATGATTAAAGCGTCCTTATTAATGTTCAAAAATCAATGCAACATATTTTTACTAAAGAAACTGAAAAATATACCTCCACAAAGCATTCTGGTGTTAAAGGTGGCTATTTCCAACTTATACATAATTAAGCCTTTTGATATGAAATTTTAAATAGTTTCAATGCTCATCTTTGTTTCTCTCTCTCTCCTTCTCCATTCCACCCACCCTTAGGCTTATGAGCGGCCACAGAAACACTCAGCTCTCCACTATGACCCAGGCCTCCCACAGGATTTCACCAGTGACACCTTAAAACCAAAGCACCAGCAAAAAAGCAGCAGCCAGAACCACATGGACTGGTCCACCAACTCTGACAATGGACCTGCCACTCAGAATTGCTTCATCAGTCCAGAGTCTGGCAGAGAAACTGCAAGCACCAGCAAGATCCCAGCTCTTGAGCCCATGGCTTCCTTTGCAAAGGCCCAGGGTAAGAAAGGCAGTGCAGGGAGCACATGGAATCAGTTGTCCAACAGTAACAAAGATCTGCTCTTGGGAGGTGTGGTTCCATCTCCAAGCAACCACAGCTCACCAGCCCCACCCAGCAGCTCTGCTGAGTGCAGTGGGATTCAGCCCTTGGTAGATCAAGATGGAGGAAGTACAAAGGAGCCCCTTGAACCACCTACTATAAGCAGCAAGAAAAAGTCCAGTAAAAAAGATGTGATAAGTCAAACCATACCAAACGCAGACCTAGACTGGGTCAAGAATGCTCAGAAAGCATTTGAGAGTACAGAAGGGAAAAGGGAAGGCTACTCTGCAGATAATGCCCAAGAGGCCTCACCAGCCAGGCAGAATGTGAGTTCCGTCAGTAATCCTGAAAATGACTCAAGCCATGTCCGGATTACTATCCCTATCAAGGCACCTTGCCTTGATCCAAGCAGCCATAAGAGGAAAAAGAGACAGTCCATCAAAGCAGTGGTGGAAAAGATCATGCCAGAGAAAGCCTTGACTTCAGGAATCACTATGAGCAGTGAAGTAGTTAATAGGATATTTTCCAACCCTGAGGGTAACAAGAAAGATCCCCGTGTCCCTAAGTTGGGTAAAATGATGGAAAGCGAGTCCCCCTCAGCTGGCCTTGAAACTGGTGTCAATGCTGAGAAAGTCGTCCCAGGAGGTGTACCTAAGCAGAGAAAGCCACCCATGGTCATGACACCTCCAGCATGCACAGGTCACTCTCCAAGAAAGCTGCCAGAAATCCAGCACCCCAAATTTGCCGCCAAACGGAGGTGGACGTGCAGCAAACCAAAACCCACCAGTCTGCTCCGGGAGGCAGTCATGGCCACCTCCGAGAAACTGATGGTGGAGCCGCCGTCTGCTTATCCCATCACTCCATCCAGCCCTCTCTACACCAACACAGACAGTCTTACTGTGATCACGCCAGTCAAAAAGAAGCGAGGGCGACCGAAGAAGCAGCCTTTGCTCACGGTTGAGACAATTCACGAGGGGACGTCCACCAGTCCAGTCAGTCCCATCAGTCGGGAATTTCCTGGCACCAAGAAGAGAAAGAGGCGACGTAGTTTAGCTAAGTTGGCCCAACTGGTGCCAGGAGAGGACAAACCCATGAGCGAGATGAAATTTCACAAAAAAGTTGGAAAGCTTGGGGTACTGGATAAGAAGACCATCAAAACCATTAATAAGATGAAAACACTCAAGAGGAAAAATATATTGAACCAGATCTTGTCCTGCTCCAGCAGCGTGGCACTGAAGGCCAAAGCTCCCCCAGAGACCAGCCCTGGGGCAGCAGCGATCGAGAGCAAACTGGGCAAGCAGATTAATGTCAGCAAGAGGGGCACCATCTACATCGGCAAGAAAAGGGGCAGGAAGCCGAGGGCAGAGCTGCCACCCCCATCCGAAGAACCCAAAACAGCCATCAAGCACCCGAGGCCTGTTTCTAGCCAGCCGGATGTTCCCGCCGTGCCTTCCAAATTTCAGTCACTTGTGGCGTCTTCACCAGCAGCTATGCACCCACTTTCGACACAGTTGGGTGGGTCCAATGGCAACCTGAGCCCCGCCAGCACTGAAACCAATTTTTCAGAGTTGAAAACTATGCCAAATCTCCAGCCCATCAGTGCTCTTCCAACCAAAACCCAAAAGGGAATCCACAGTGGGACCTGGAAGCTGTCTCCACCCAGGCTGATGGCCAACTCCCCTTCACACCTTTGCGAGATCGGGTCACTCAAGGAGATAACACTGTCCCCTGTGAGCGAGTCCCACAGTGAAGAGACGATCCCGAGTGACAGTGGCATTGGGACAGACAACAACAGCACGTCTGACCAAGCAGAGAAGAGTTCTGAATCCCGACGGAGGTACTCTTTTGATTTCTGCTCCCTGGACAACCCGGAGGCCATCCCATCTGACACCAGCACAAAGAACCGGCATGGCCACCGGCAGAAGCATCTCATCGTGGACAACTTTCTGGCCCACGAGAGCCTCAAGAAGCCAAAGCACAAGAGGAAACGGAAAAGCCTGCAAAACCGTGATGATCTCCAGTTTCTGGCGGACCTAGAAGAGCTCATCACTAAGTTCCAGGTGTTCAGGATCTCCCACCGGAGTTATACCTTTTACCACGAGAATCCGTATCCCAGCATTTTTCGGATTAATTTTGATCACTATTACCCGGTGCCATATATCCAGTATGACCCGTTGCTCTATCTTCGTAGGACTTCAGACTTAAAGTCAAAGAAGAAGCGTGGTAGGCCTGCAAAAACCAATGACACCATGACAAAGGTGCCTTTTTTACAAGGGTTCAGCTACCCTATTCCCAGTGGAAGTTACTATGCACCCTATGGAATGCCTTACACATCAATGCCTATGATGAACCTTGGTTATTACAGTCAGTACCCAGCTCCTCTGTACCTATCACACACGCTCGGAGCAGCGTCCCCGTTCATGAGGCCCACAGTGCCACCACCTCAGTTCCACACCAGCGCCCACGTGAAGATGTCTGGTACAGCTAAGCATAAAGCAAAGCACGGAGTGCACCTGCAGGGGCCCGTGGGCATGGGCCTTGGGGACAGGCAGCCATCCCTGAATCCTCCCAAGGTGGGCAGCGCCAGTCTGTCCAGCGGTCGGCTCCACAAGAGGAAACACAAACACAAGCATAAGCACAAGGAAGACCGGCTCCTGGGGACCCACGACAACTTGAGTGGTCTCTTCGCAGGCAAAGCCACTGGCTTCTCCAGCCACATCCTGAGCGAGCGGCTGAGCAGTGCAGACAAAGAGCTCTCCTTGGTGAGTGAGAAGAGCAAGCATAAGGAGAAGCAGAAGCACCAGCACGGTGAAGCCGGCCACAAAGCGCCCAAGAGCAGCTTTGAGGTGGACACCTTGTCTACACTGTCACTTTCGGATGCCCAGCACTGGACGCAGGCCAAGGACAAAGGTGACTTGAGCAGCGAGCCTGCAGACTCCTGCACGAAAAGGTACCCTAGCAACGGTGGGGACGGGGGCAGCGCAAGACCGGAGAGCCTGGACGTGTTCAGCGAGATGAACCCTCCAAACGACAAGTGGGACAGTGACGTGAGTGCGAGTAAAAGGAGGAGCTACGAAGGCTTTGGAACGTACAGGGAAAAGGACCTCCAAGCCTTCAAGATGAACCGCAAGGAGAGAAGTTCCTACGACTCCTCCGTATCTCCAGGTAAGGCCGAGTCTTCTTCACGCTTGGACTCTCCTGTGACTTGGTTGCCGGGCCCTGCCATTCAGCAGTCTGCTGTCTTTGGCACACTATTGCACTCACTAGTTTGCAGAGAGGTAGAAACCATATGACAGTGGGTCGTCTTGTACATATGAGTCTGCTGTACCTTTTTTGCCTTGTTTACTCAGTATTTACTGTCTTACCTCTTTTGGCGCCATTGCCTGAGGACTGTGGTCCTAGAGGCAGCCCCAGTAGCTGCCTAGACTACATCCGTACCCACTACCTTTAGGCTTTTAATGAAAAATATGGTGCCTAGGTCCTCATCTGATCTGATGGTGAATTTGCGAATTGGGCAAATCCTGTAAAACTTACTAGGAATACCAACAAGATCCCAGGAATGTCAGAGCTGGATGCAAGTGAATATCTAATTTATCTGGCATGCTAGCTCTAGATGTCACACAGCCTAGGTTGAAACACCTATAGCAGAGCCATTGGAAGCTAATGACCAGTGACTCTTGAAGGCTACGTGGTAAGGAAGCCACAGACCAAGGCCATGCTTTCCTCTTTTTGTCCATGGGCATTTGATAAGCAGCCCTTTGTAGACCCCTCAAGTGAAGCCTTGACCTGTCATTTCCCTGCATAAAGGTGGGCCCGGGGTGGAACCTGTCTGTCAGGACCATGAGTTTCCTGCCTCCACGGTACTTTACCACCGTGTCTCTTGGCACATCCACTGGGGTTGGGATTTGCCCACTAATCTCTAAACTGAAGTGCTGGTTGCTCATTCCTTGTCAGTGGCTGGCAGAATTTCCTTGCTAATGTGCCCACCCACGTAAACCTTCCTTGCCACAGAAGGCTTGCACTTCTACACATATACCCCTTTGTCCCTGTCCATATATCACACAGATGGTAAGACTCCTGAAGAACAGGGTAGTTATTTACTAGGAAAAGAGTCGAAACTACTCAGGCCAGACAAACTCTCTGGCCAGAGCTGGTTTCAAAGACTGATCATTCCTGATAAGATTTGAGTGTAGTGTTTGACCTTTGTGTACGGTGCATATCCCTTGCTCATCCTCCCCCTTCACAGGGAGTCAGATCAGTGAAAGTGAAGGCAATCTATTCGTGAGGATTAGAGACATTTTCCAGGCCAGCAGATTTCAGGAGGAAATATGGCTATGAGTTAGAAGCCCCTTAATGATGGCCCCAAATTGCCGCTAGCTTGTGAGTTGCTCTTGTGGCAGACGTTGGCCTTGCTTAATGAAGAGACCAGTTAGCAGTCATGTCTCCTGCACTTGCCAAGCTGATGAACGGCCCACACTTCATGTCTGCCCAGATAGAAGTCCTCCTCTGGGTTTCCCCATTTCTGATCATCAGACTTTATTGAAGGTGCTTATTTTGTGTGTGTGTAAAGCCTAAATTAAGCCCATCCAAACAAGAGTTGGTCTTCCCTAGTAGCTCAGATGCTAAAACATCCGCCTGCAATGCAGGAGACCCAGGTTCGATCCCTGAGTCAGAAAGTTCCCCCGAAGAAGGAAATGGCAACCCACCCCAGCATTCTTGCCTGGAGAATTCCATGGACAGTGGAGCCTGGCAGGCTACAGTCCATGGGGTCACAAAGAGTTGGACACAACTGAGCAACTAACACACACAGACAAGAGTTGCTAAAAGATTAAATTTTCACATGAGACATATTGTTACTTTCTCTTACAATGTGGTGGAATTGAACTTGCCATGAGCAAAGGGCTTTCTTATTTCTATTTTCTTAGCGTTGTTTAGTTAGAAAACAATAATGGTATGTTATTGCTGAGAACCTGCAAGCAAGAATCCTAACTTAACAGACCTGAGAAACATGGTCTCAGAAACTAAAACCAGCCGCTGTTACATTAGGGTTCTCAGCAGTCTCACGGGGACTTCTGCGTGTTTCGACTGTATTACAGGTGGGCTCTGGCTTAAGTTTGCCAGCTAGAGATTTATCTCTGGGCCCTGCATCTGAGGGCAGCCACACTGTAGCCATATACAACTCCTTGTATTTGTATTCACAAGGTGGTTGTTACTTCATTTAAAATTCTCCCTCTCCTTCCCCAGCTTCTTATTGTTTTGCAGCTAGCCACAGAACGCTGGATTCAGCCTGGAAATTGAGTTCTGCACCCAACTCTGTTATGACCTTAGGCATGATATCTTACTTATTTGGGGGTACTATCTGCCAACCTGTAATTCAAAGAATTGGGCCAGATCTCTTTTGTACGGCATATTTCAATTCTAAAAGCCATTTTACATATATTTCTTAGAGTGCCCTTCCTGCGATCTGAGAAGAGAAATACTTTCATTTCCATTTTATGAAACAGGACACTGAGGCTCAGAGATCAAGTGACCTGGTCAGGTTCAGAAAAACTGTCACTTTTAATTCTAAGCCTAGGGCTTTGCCCTCTGCATTGCAATTCAGCTGCATGTCTCCCAGCTAGTTAGGGCCAAGTCTAGAACACAGGTCCTGGTCCCCAGTCAGTGTCCCTATATCTCACCACCACCCTTCCTCTCAGAATCTCATCTATCCTCTGATTACATCCTTCCCCTAGGGCATCTGCACAGTGATTATGTGATGAGTGCATAAGAGAGTAATTAAAACAAGAAGACATCCCTTGATTTAGCTTCCAGCCAATGAAGGAGGATTTCTTATGGCCTAAACTTGACTAAATATCAGCCTGGAAACGTATGCTGACAAAGTTTCCACTTCTGTCCTTGCTAAAATCCAGTTCCCTGAGTTATTTTTGCCACTGCTTGTGCTTAGTTTTGTGTTGTATGAGCCTTTTTTCTGAACATTATCATGAATCTTAATTGTCAGTGGCTTCTGTGTCTGTATAGTTATACCTGTTGTCCCTACACATTTTGATGAAGACCTTATTGGAACAGACCAGATTCCCTATCATTCCCTTTCCTTCTAAACCATGTCCTCTCCTTGTTATTTTAAATGCCCCTTCTATTCCTGAACCCCTGAAACATCAGGGAAAAAATGTCCTTAGCACTTGGAACCCAGAGCATTCACCTTAATGTAATACACTCCAAAGAGTGCCAAGTCCCATTAAAAGCTGGGAGACAAATGAGATGAGACTGAAGCGTTAAGATCTTCAGAGACTTTATCCAAATCGAGGTATCTGTTTGGCTAGATGGTACTGAAGGTCATGTTTAGACAATAAGCATTTGTCCTTCCACACCTTCTCTTCTTCCACCTCTTCCTTCTCCATGGGCTCATTTCCATAGCATATTAATGTCCAATTTCACACGATCTAGTCTTCTCCATAATTGATATGGCATAAATATAAATGCCATTCTTTACCCTGTTGAGGACCAAATTTAGGAGCAAAGTGAAAAGAGGACCCTGAGATCAGAACTGATATACGTGAAAGTAGCTCAGTCATGTCTGACTGTTTGCACCCCCATGGACTATACAGTCCTTGGCATTCTCTGGGCCAGAATACTGGAGTGGGTATCCTTTCTTTTCTCCAGGGTATCTTCCCAACCCAAGGATTGAACCTAGGTCTCCCGCATTGTGGCAAATTCTTTACCAGCTGAGCCACAAGGGAAGCCCAAGAAAACTGGAGTGGGTAGCCTATCCCTTCGCCAAGGGATCTTCCCCACCCAGGAATCAAACTGGGGTCTCCGACATTGCAGGCGGATTCTTTACCAGCTGAGCTATGAGAGCCCAAATGGAGGTCATTACCATTATGGAGAGAGGAATTAGAGACCCTCCTTAGCAATAGCAGCAGTTGCACACTTCATTTCCTCTTTTCTGCTTGGAAAGTCATTCGTTCTCCACCCCCTTGCCCCAGTATATACATGTGTTGTCTTGTTAGCCTCCTTACCACATACCTAGAGCTGGAAAGTTACACAGACTCTTCACCTTTTTCCTCTATTTTACTCCTGTCCTACTGCTTCTTTGGTTTCAAAAGGCAGTGATTCTTTTGACCTGTTTTCTAAATGCATACCATCTGGTAAGTCTTCACCTATAAAAATGCTTGCCTGGAGCCAAATAATGGATAAATAGTGGGAAGGTGAATTGCACAGACTTTCAGAGCTGGGAAAAGCTTCGTCTGGGCTGCTGTCTCACCAGGCACCGCCGTCTCATGCGTGCTGACATGTGGCACATTCCAGAGAGCAAACCTGTCCAAGGGTGACAATGCATATTCAGATGATGCCATATGCTCTCAGAGCCAGGTTCTCCTGAGGCAGTGGAAGAAGTCTCTAGTGTGAATGATATTCTTCCTGTTCCAACCTCTTGGTGAAAACAATCTTTGCATACTTTGATGTAAAGTTAGGCCCGGGGCTTCAGATATCCTGACCGCTGCTGTCCAGGCTCCCATCAGATATTGGAGAAACAGTGAGGAGAGTTGAGTTTATACCTATTACCTCTTAGTCTAATGCCATTCTTAATCAAGGTGAGTCCACAGGGTCAAGTACTTTCCCCATGATAAACGGATGCGGAGAATTCACTCTTAGCTCACGTCTCAGGGATCAGAGGCCTGCCATGTAGGTAGCTGAATTCCCTTGAGCCTGGGTGACTCCACCTCTTCTTGTGGCTCTGCCTTGCCCTCTGTCTGCAACTCTTATAGGCACTGTGGGCATTTCGGGAGGCAGTCTCTACTGTCAATCACAGGCAGGAAATGGATGCCCAAGCCAAAAATAATACAGAAGCCTCCTCCAATCAGTCATGCAGATGAGGGAATATTAACCACACGGACAAAATGTCATGAAAACCATACAAAAGAAACGTGTGTGGAAAGTTGTCTAAAACTTGAAATAGAAGGAAGAAGAGGACTCATGGGAGGAGAAAGTTAAAGCCAGGAAAGAAAGAAGAGTGAAAAATGGAAAACTGATGAAGTGTGGTCTGTCTGACCTCAATCCAAGTTGAATTCTAGGTCATCTTGTGGGAGGAAGTGAAAGATTAATTAGCTAATGCTTGCTGTGTGGTTTAGTGAGATTGTGAGTACCTGCCTCAGTCTTGTCTCCTCTGCTAACCAATTGGAAGATCTTTCTTACTCACAGTTTTCCCAAGTAATACTAGGACAACAAGGGTTCTGACCAGACCTGATAGTCTAGGAGTCTCGAATTTGTACAATGGAATTGGAGCACATACACACACCAGATTGTGCAGTTAAAGAGAAAATGCCCACACTATAGCCAAGTTGACGAATTAATTAGCTGTTCAGTGAAGTTTCAAAGCAGATTCTTCTGGCCCATGTCTTAACCTATGTGACATCCCGTTCATCTTTGGCTCAAGTGACTTCACTTAACCATTTGATCGCACTTTTCCAAAAGATGAGACCTCATAATTATACCAACTAGTTAATTTATTCATTGTACAGGCTGAAACCACAGTCCTCATCTTAGGATCAAACAAGCTAGAGCACTAATATGACCAATTGTGTGAGAGCAGATTGAGCAAACTTGCACCTATAGCCACACTTAGAAGTAAAAGAGTACTAATAAACACTTCATTTTGCTTATGAGAATACTGAGGTTTAGGAAGGACATGCGGCTCGTCCAGTGATACATATCTAATTGGTAGAAGAGCTCAGACTGGGAAGTTTAGCATCAGGCAGAAAGAAAGGGAAGCAAGAGAGAGAGACAATAAAAGAAAAAAAGAGCGAGAGAAAGGTGAGTGTGGGAGAGATGTTAAGCTATATGTTTTATTTTGCTGTGAGCTGTTGTAAAAGGTAAGCATCTCTTTGACAATAATTTGTTTCCAGGCTATCTCTGGGGAGCCATGTTTGGGACTGGAAACGATCTTTGTGGACTGTGTTGGAAGTAATTTTTTTTTCCTTTTCTGTCTTCACAATTGCACATGCTTATTTTATTGAGCCTCCCACAGTTCCTCCTAAGGTTTCCTTTTGGAAACCAGGAATTAATCAAATTAAATGTTGTGACCCCTAACTTTCTGACAATGAAAAAAAAGAAAATAGCATCTCTTTTGCTACGTTGAACCAGAAATCCAGCAATCTGCCTTTGGAACGTGGAGTCTCCAGGCCATTTATCTTCCCACAGTTGGCAGACTTTCCCCATTCTTTTGGAAAATTTTATGTATACCTCTGTGGCTTTGGAGAGTTATGAAGATTCAGGTGTAGGTGCGGAAAGTGAAAATGTTAGTTGCTCAGTCGTGTCTGACTCTTTGCCACCCCACGGACTGTAGCCTGCCAGGCTCATCTGTCCATGGAATTCTCCAGGCAAGAATACTGGCGTGGGTTGCCATTTCCTTCTCTAGGGGGTCTTCCTGACCCAGGGATCGAACGCGGGTCTCCTGCATTGCAGGCAGATTTTTTACCATCTGAGCTATCTACACAGAAGTTACAATTTTGACAGACTTGGCTTTGATACAACACGGAGCTTTTCTTGGCCAGAAAAATCAGTAAAGCATGCCTTCCAAAGGCTAGCCTGTCACTGGGCCATGATAAGGATAGTGCCTTTGGAAGAATCCTCAAGAAAACCATGTCTTCACTCTGTAAACAAACAAGCAATAAGGCTGAACACTTCATCGTGGCTTAGACTTGTGCCAGTATAGCACTTTACACAAAGTAGTTGAATTGAAAAGGAACTAGTAAAGACAAGGGACATTTTTAAAATTATTAATTCAGTGTCTAGTATATGCATGGGTTTGCACAGTCCTGGGAGAGGAGTTCAAGGATGCTTTACTATTAATAAATCATAGCAAAAAAGCATTAAGTAACTCAATGCTTTTGCCCTCAAAGAGGGTACAATCAGGAGGCTCTCCTGAGTAACCTAGGGGAGGAAAATAGATGCAGCTTAGACTATAAGGACCATCAGGAAATCATAGAGAAGATGCTGGGCTGTCCAATGAGGATAAGCCACTGCCGTATTTTCAGGGCTGGTGGAGAGGTGGAACCAGGAAATTCTTCTGTTTGGCCTTTTTTCAAGGATGGAGGAGTCTTTTGGAGCATGGAGATGGTGGGATGGTGATGGGAGGAAGTGGAGTCAAGCATACAGTGGGAAGGAAGCTCTATCAATAAAGATATTTAGGAGGAAATACCCAAAAAACACTTGGGAAGTGGTGTTTAGTCTAAGTTCTGTTGAGGCTGGGATGCGCAGCTGGGCAATCATGGTAGGTAAGGAGTATGCTGTGTTGGAGTTGAAAGGTTTACCCCACACTCTGAGGCTTGCGCTTAATTAAGTAGCCAGTGGGCAGCCATTTCATTATTCAGGCAAAAATTGTGAGATGACCAAATTGTTGTCTTTTTCCCCTGACTGCTCCCTCCCTCTTGTCTGGGTTGGGCAAACTTACCCCATCTTGCATTTTTCGTATGACATTGTAATAATTCATTTCTTATTTGAATTGTACCCACTACCTACCCTTCTTCCCCCAGCCCCCCCCCCCAGATTATAAGCCTCTTAAAAGCATCATATCTACTCAGGTGCTCAAAGAAAAAAATAAATAATAATGAGTCATTCCTGACTCATCTGTTTCCCTCTTTAGCTAAAATCAAAGAAGGTTCCAATATGTTGGCCTCAGGCAACTGGAAGCATGATGGCACGTGAACAGAACCATAGACATTGAAGCGGGAGAGTGAGGGGATGAGTGGCTGAGGCAGCAGTTGGCAGCTGAGTAGAGCCAGAGATTCACCAGAGGGGAAGACTGGAAAATTAAGGAAAGAGAGTGGACGGGGAGACCCCTGTGGTTCACCTTAAACAGAGAGGCAGAGTAAGAGGGGATTGGGCAGACACAGAGAAGGAATGACAGTCTTGTTGGAGAAGAAACAAGGGCACAGAGAAGAAGGAATTTCAGAAGAATGGGGTGGGGGCCACGAGGGCCCGAGCTACGGGGTTCATAGAAGATGGGGATATATGAGAATTTGTATGAACATATTGTCGGCTCTGGAGACAGCAGAAAAGTTAGCAATTATGTATCAGTGCCTCGTATGGTTAAGCGGAGGTGGGGTGGGCTGTGTGCCAAGTTCAGGTGGTAGAGAGGTAATGAATAAGTAGATGATGAGAAAATAGGGGGCGGAGGTGCAGAAAGTGAAACGTGGTTGTGGTTGGAGCTTCTTAGAAGCTCCGACTTCTTAGAAGGCTTTGTTCTATAGTGAGCCCTTGATGGGAAGTGACACATTCATTCTTAGCAGGCCTTCAGTCTAAGGCTCCCCCCATTCGGGGAGCATGAAAACAATGCCATACTCTTTATCCCATGTCATTCTGCCTCCCTGTGAAGGCCATATATCGAAAAGGCTTTAGTATTTTAAAAGAGGTCAGAGATGCCAGGCAGGCTCCACCTTGCTTGTCCCAGAGACACACAGGCACTTAATTTTTGGTCATCGTGATGGCTGTGTGAAAGTGTCTCTTTCTGATGCCATGGATATGCGCTGTGCTACCATGAGTGTGTGCAGGAACAGTTCAAGTTTTGGTAAATGAATCTTACTGAATGTTTACTGTGTACAAAGTTTTATAGACTAAAGCTTAATTGTTGATCTTTCAGAGGTCTTTACTACTCTGTGGAATAAATATGTATATGCTGGTTCATAAAGTGCTTACCTTCTTGCAAACGATTATGAGCTCTTTAGTTACTGAACATATAACATAGTGCCAAGACACAACACATAGAGAGATCAGAACAAAAGAAAAGCAAGAAAGGGCTCCTGACCTGAAGTCCCCTATACTATACTGAAAAGAGACGAAGTTAACGTATGTAAAACAACCTGAAGATTAATGCAGACCAAATTTAATCTGTGCCAACTCAGTGGCCAACATCGGGAGCCATAGTGATACAGGATCAGAAAGGAGGACAGTGTTTAGTGAAAAACCAATCCTGGACTTGAACCCTAGAGAGTGGATACGTAGAGACTCACTGAGGCACCAGATGGATGTCAACTAAAAAATTAGTCACAACCTGAAAGTAGAGTTATTTTATTTGGTGGTCATGTTAAGGACTCTGAGCCCAGGAGGCAGGAGAGGCAGTCAAACTATACACAAGTTGGCAACAAAGGGAGCAGGCATTTAACATAAAAGATTATTGTTAAGTAGTAAGGGAAAGGGCTTCCCAGGTGGCGCTAGTGGTAAAGAACACACCTGCCAAAAGAGATGAGGCTTTGACCCCTGGGTCGGGAAGATCCCCTGGAGGAGGGCATGGCAACCTGCTCCAGTATTCTTGCCTGAAGAATTCCCATGGACAGAGGAGCCTGGTGGGCTACAGTCCATAGGGTCACACAGAGTTAGGCACAACTGAAGCAACTTACCACATAGCACGCACAGTAGTGTGTTAATTGCTCAGTCGTGTCCGACTCTTTGCGACCCTATGGGCTGTAGCCCGCCAGGCTCCTCTGCCCATGGGGATTCCCCAAGCAAGATATACCAGAGTGAGTTGCCATGCACTTCTCCAGGGGCTCTTCCCAATCCAGGGATCGAACCCAGGTCTCCGGCATCACGGGCATACTCTATACCATTTGAGCTACCAGCTCACACAATAAGGAAAACCCAATGTCAAGCTAAGGAATTTAGCATTCTTCTGTGTTTGGGCAGATGCAAGCCTCTGGGCTCACTGAATTCATTCCTTTCATATGCACCTCAGCTATCTGGGGCCAAATTCTGTTTTGTTTTTTTATTTCTCACACCTGCTTCACCACCCCACCCCACCCCCAGCTCTTTGGCAATCACCATGGGGGTGGTGGCATGTTGGATCTCAGGCATTGTGCTCCCTTTCCAAAGCCCTCATTCACTTTTGGAAGCTTGAAATCACTGATGACTGTTACATCCTTGTTTACTGATATGGCTGGAGCTATTCCATTTCACATGGGCGAAGACCTGGAGCTGGGCATTTGTGGCGGGTACAGGAAGGTACTTAGCTAGTTTGAAGTTAGCAGTTGAGTGGGGATGGACTTTTAAGAGGGCTTCCCTGGTGGCTCAGAATGGTAAACAATCTGCCTGCAGGAGACTCGGGTTTGATCCCTGGGTTGGGATGGTCCCTAGGAAAAGAGAATGGCAATCCACTCCAATATTCTTGTCTGGGAAATCCCACAGGCAGAGGAGCCTGGCAGGCTACAGTCCATGGGTTCAGCTGGACTTTTAAGAAGGCAGAGTTGCACACAGAGAATATGAAACTGTATCCTGGAGGGATGAAGTATACGTGAAGTACACCCTGGCCCAGCATGAAGGGTGGTGAGCTTGGTGCCTGGTGAAACGATGAAGTCGCAGGAAACATGCCTCCCTCAAAGACCTTGTAAAGCTCCCAGGAGACAAGAAAGGGGTATATACACATGTGGAAAGCAACTAGAGAGAATAATGACCCATTAATGACTGGAAATAAACACCAGGTCTACAGGAAAATAACTTTTAGAATAGTAAGTTGCATGCTGTAAAAGCAAGTTGATGTGAGTGCTTACTTTATTACATAAGGATTCAGAACAAATCAGATAAAAAGAACAAAGTAAGAGGGGCAGATCCACAAAGTAGAACAAGCAGGTCCAAGAGCTGCCTCTGCTGGGGTTTTCCCATTCTTCTCTGGAGGGCCTGGAAGCTGGAGAAGGTGGGCAGGAATGCGTCGGGAGGTAGGGCTTCTGTATTGATGGAGGATCTGAGGACACAGAGACAAAAAGCTTTCCCTGGGGGTACATCCCAGTGCCCCCTTACATCTGAAGAGGGCTTTCTGCTTTTCAAAGCACATTTCCTAACTTTTATTTGATCTTCCTGCGCCACTGAGATTTGCAGATAAGTGTTGCTCTCCCACTTGCCAGGCAAGGAAATCAAAACCCAGAGGATTGAAGTCTTTGTCCAAAGTCACTAAACCAGTTTTGCACAGAGAAAGTGCTAGGTTCCAGGTTTCCTGACTTTTCCCATCACCTCCGTTTTTTCCCCCACTATTTCCAGAGTCTTTGCAAGGTCAGTAGCATGACTCAGCTTTTGAGTTATCAAAAGAACCCTCAAGAGGCCTTGTCTGTGGGTTAAATATTGGAGTTCAGATTAAGGAACTGGCTAATAAGCAATTTGATCTTTGCTACAATTTAAAATTTTTCAGTGGAGTATAGCTGCTTTGCAATGTGTCAGTTTCTGCTGTACAGCAAAGTGAATCAGCCACATATCCCATCTTTTTTTGTATTTCTTTGCCATTTAGGTCACCACAGAGCATTCAGTAGAGTTTTCTGTGCTATTCTGTAGGTTCTCATTGGTGGGGTGGTTTAGTCGCTAAGTTGTGTCCAACTCTTGCAACACCGTGGACTGTAGCCCGCCAGGCTCCTCTGTCCATGAGATTCTCCAGGCAAGAATACTGGAGTGGGTTGCCATTTCCTTCTCCAGGGTATCTTCCCGACCCAGGAATCGAACCCTGGTCACCTGCATTGCAGGCAGATTCTTTTTATACATAGTATCCATAGTGTATGTGTGTCAATCCCAGTCTCCCAGTTCATCCCATTCCCCCCTTGGTATCCATAGATTTTATTCTTTACCTCTGTGTCTCTATTTCTGCTTTGGAAATAAGTTCATCTATACCACTTCTCTAGATTCCACATATATGTGTTAACATTTGATGTTTGCTTTTCTCTTTCTGACTTAATTCACTAAGTTCGATGGTCTCTAGATCCATCCACATCTCTACAAATGACCCAATTTCATTGCTTTTTATGGCTGAGTAATATTCCGTTGTATATATGTACCATACCTTCTTTATCCATCTCTGTTGATGGACATTTAGGGTGTTTCCATGTCCTGGCTATTGTAAATAATGCTGGAATGAACATTGGGGTGCATGTGTCTTTTTGAATTATTGTTTTCTCTGGGTTTATACCCAGTAGTGGGATTACTCAGTCACATGGTAGTTCTATTTTTAATTTTTTTAAGAATTTCCATGCTCTTCTTACAATTCTTTTTTAATTTGAAAGGATCTCTTTGGAGCTAGTTAGCTGGACCCAGGCTATGCTACCAATTTTGTGTATAGAGCTTTAGTCTCAGAGACTCAGTGGAGGTTGGACATTCTGAAAAAATCACAAAGGAGATGCAAAGGGAAAGCAAAAATGGTCTTATTCATTAAATCACAAAACACTAAACCTACTACTTAAAACTGTTATTTTTTAAAGAAAAGTTTGAGGAATTTTACATACCTCAGTTCAGTTCAGTTCAGTCGCTTAGTCGTATCTGACTGTTTGCAACCCCATGAACTGCAGCACGCCAGGCCTCCCTGTCCATCACCAACTCCCGGAGTTTACCCAAACTCGTGTCCATTGTGTCAGTGACGCCACCCAACTATCTCGTCCTCTGTTGTCACCTTCTCCTCCTGCCCCTAATCTTTCCCAGCATCAAGGTCTTTTCAAATGAGTCAGCTCTCCGTATCAGGTGGCCGAAGTATTGGAGTTTCAGCTTCAACATCAGTCCCTCCAATGAACACCCAGGACTGATCTCCTTTAGGATGAACTGGTTAGATCTCCTTGCAGTCCAAGGGATTCTCAAGAGTCTTCTCCAACACCACAGTTCAAAAGCATCAATTCTTCAGCACTCAGCTTTCTTTATAGTCCAACTCTCACATCCGTACATGACCACTGGAGAAACATACCTACATACCTCGTAGTAAACAAAACTTGTATCTTGAGAGTGACATAGGCTAAGTATAAAAACAGACCAGAGTAAGTCATTAAGGAAACCATGGGTTTGAGGTTATATCTAAAACATATGTTAAAGTGTTAGGAGACTTCATCCCCTTTTAACCATCTACCAGGAATTGAGATTCCATAGTGAAAAGCTATTGTTCTGAACCAGTTTGTCACGTCTTATATTCCATGAAAGACCCGTAGGCCAAGGAAATTTCTCTTATAGGACATAATTCTTTGTGCTATTATAGGTTTTCTTTATTTTTTTTAATCATACAATTTAAAAGCATCAAGTGTCTAAAATGCGTAAGACCTAGTCCTGGGCAGTATTACAACTACAAATATGTAAGGGACATCTTGTCATCTTTCAATAGGAGTGACATAGTCCTAAAAGGAAATGACACCCTACTCCATTATTCCTGCCTGGGAAATCCCATGGACAGAGGAGCCTGGTAGGCTACAGTCCATGGGGTCTCGAAGAGTCGGACACGACTGAGCGACTTCACTTTCACTTTTCACTTTCATGCATTGGAGAAGGAAATGGCAATGCATTTCAGTGTTCTTGCCTGGAGAATCCCAGGGACGGGGGAGCCTGGTGGGCTGCCGTCTATGGAGTCGCACAGAGTCGGACATGACTGAAGCGACTTAGCAGCAACAGTGACAGCAGCAGTCCTATAAGTCTTTCAGAATTTCTCCTAATTCAGCAACCAACCCCTTTAGTACTAGATATTAATTTTCTCATTGAAGAGCCAAGAACAAACAGTAAAAACAGATTCTCTACCCATTGCGTAGATCAAAGGATTATTTGGAAAAACACATATTGTTTCTTTTACCATCTTAAAAAAAAAAAAGTTAGTGAATAAAATTTGGAAAATGTAGGAAAAAAATTGTATAAGAAAAAATAAAATCAACTACAATCCCTCTAAATAGCCATTATGATAAGGTCCCTAGTTGATGGTGATGGTAGCTGCTCACCTTGCAACCTACCTCCCTTTTTTCCCCAGGAAAGCCAGCCCATGCTCCCCTCCTCCACCATCCCCTCTTTCTCCTCTCTTCCCCATCACCGCTTCGACTGCCTGGTCTTTCCAGTCTTCTCTCAAATGCCTTCCCAGCAGTGACCACTCTACTGCCATAACCTTTCCTTCTGCCTTGTGTGTCATTCCCAAACAGGGGAGTACGTTTTTTAAAATAAATGCAGTGGCAGTTCAGCATAAAAGCCATTCTACTTTCCAGACTGTCCTATATAAGACCTCCACAGGAGTTCACGTTCCAGGACAGCAATTGGGAAGGGGGCCGGTTAATCACAACTGAAGACGGTTGCCAAAAGTTTTTCCCAAGAGTTTCCAGGTGTTGAGAGTATTCTCTCAAATCAGAATCTGACAAGAGGGGGATGCAATAAATTTTCCAAAGCTTGAGATCCATAATTCTACATGGAAGTGAAAAATGCAACCAGCCAGTGTCTGTTACAAATACTACCCCCACTTCTCACACACACACACACACACACACACACACACACACACACTATAGCTACACTCATTGGTCAGCATTGCTGTCAGTCATACCAAGATCACTTAAAGAGAGGGAGCTAGCTATTGATTATAGGTTTGTGACACGAAGGACTACCTGTACTGGCTTATTTTTCTTCCTCATATACCTATGGATAAATCTAAGCCTACATTAACATATGTTCTTAAATGCGTATTTGCATAGGGCCTTAGGCAAAGGAGAGAGAAAATCTTCCAGATTTCTTACATTTTCATGGATAGTACAAATAAAATTTTGTTTTATTAAATAAAATAGCTGAAATAACTTTCATCCATTGTTTTTCTAGTACCAATTGATATTAATTATAATAAAAGAAATTCTGTTCCTGTGGTCTGTGTTAGAGGGACACAGCTGATTTCTGGGTGTTTTCTCCTGATACTGGTGAGGACACTGAGTAATGAATGGCTACCTCAGGTGATTTCCCCAGTGTAGCATGTCAGCTCCACCTGCTTATGGAAGCCCTTCAAGCCCCAGAAAGACTTCATTCATGTAGCCAGAGGTTCCACCAAGCCAGGGTTGCACCTTCTTTATCCACAGCAATGCTTCTCTACTCCGTTTTTCATTTGGGGGATCCTTTTGGAAATAATCAGCCCAGAGCAAAGCTCCTTTGTTTCCATTCCCTACCCCACACCCCTTATAGCTCTAACTAAATAAATATATTAATTAATGAAATGGAAAAAGAAGAATGAAATAACTTTTTGTGGAGCATCCATGAAGGCAACCATAACAAAATGAGTAATTGATGCCAGATGTAGAAATAACCATTTCTCTTGCATAAAGCCTGAAATTCTTTATCTGGCTTAACAGACCCTCCATTATCTCACCTCGTTTCCTGATCATTTTCATCTTAGTGACTTGCTGTGAGTTTTGCTAAATCTCTACCTTATCCTACAGAAAATACCATAATTAGCCTGGATCTGAATCTCCAGTCACCCCATTGTCTCCTTCACATAGAACATCTCTTCTTTTCAATCTGGCTTCCAAATCTTACTTAATTCCATAACCATCCTGGCATCTCCTGCTTCTCTGATATAAGTAATATCTTCACTTTCATTTCAATACTTATTTATTTATGGCCTTGTATTGTTTATTTTAGGTAAGAATGTCTTGACTCACTCAGATAAAATCTGAGTTGTACAGGACACAGCTCACTAGCTTGAGAATAAATCCAGCAATGTCTAAGGCAGCATACTAGAGCGTTAAAATGCTGGGGAGCTAAAGTCTCTTGGATGCAGATTTGGATACTAAATCCCCACTTACTAGTAGCATGACCTTGGGCAACTGAGCCTCATTGATCCTCGTTTTCCTCGTCTGAAAAACGAGGTTATTAAAACCTACCTGGCAGAGTTTTATGAGAACCAAAGGAAAGTAGAGTACACACGAGAGCATCCAGGGCACAGCTTACCACATGGTCATTAATAATGTTCATTTCCTTTCACTTCCACTTTGGATAATATATTCAAGTGCAGAAAATACAACACAGCAGATTTCTACAGAAGTCTTCTTTGAACAGCAGGCTTTCTCTCCCAATTATGCTCATACTGGGGTGAAGTTACATCTCCCTGTGAACACACGTATGCACGTGGAAGGGCAGACATCTGCTGGGCTATAGTTGTATTTGATGACAAAGACAAGGTGTCAGGATTAGACAGTGATGGTGGATAAGTGACAAAATACACATTTCACCCAAAGATAACTGCAGGTTCACCACACCTGGCATCGTCTGCAGGGTCTGGAAGTTCTCTTGAAAAGGGAAGCAGTTTCAACCCTATGACATTTGGCCTGCTGCAGCCAGAGTCTGTGAGCACTAGTTAATGGCACCTGTCGCAGAGACCAGTTTATCTACTAACCCCAGTCATTAAAATGCAGTGATAAGAGGATTAGTGAAATTTGTATTCATTTTCTATTGTTGCTATAAAGATTTATTACAGATTTAGAAGCTTGAGACAGTGAACGCTTATTATCACATGGTTTCTGTAGGTCAGAGGTCCAAGAAGCTCAGCTGCTTAAGGTCTCATGAGGCTGAAATCAAGGTGCAGGCAGGGCTGGAGATTGTGGACAAGGATGGGGTTCCAGTCTCATTCAGGTTGAGTTCCCATTTAGTTCCTTGGGCTTTTTGCCTCAAGGTATTGTTTTAGTTGGTAAGTCATGTCTGACTCTTGCAACCTTATGGACTGTAGCCCTCCAGCCTCTTCTGTCCATGGAATTCTCCAGGCAAGAATACTGGAGCAGGTTACCATTTCCTTCTCCTGGGGTCTTCCTGACCCAGGGGTCGAACCTGGATCTCCTGCATTGTCAGGTGTATTCTTTACCACTGAGCTACAAAGGTACCTGGTGGCTATTAGCTAGGGGCTAGTCTTTGCTCCTAGAGGCTACCTGCATTAGTTCTTCTTTTTTCTATGTGGCCTCTCCAGCAGAAGGTCCAGTCTCTCTGCTTTTCCTTTTCCTGCATCTCTCTGCTGCCTGGACACCCTCACCCCCGTGCTTCAGCTCCTGGTATTCTCTGCTGTTCTGTGAACACAGGTACCTTGTGCTTCCAAACCTCCCAACTTTTACACGTGCTCTGCTTTCATTTCAAAACATTATTCATAGGGGATGATACTAACGTTTGCCTCGTGACTAATTACCTGTGATCTTTGTAGATTTCCCCTTGTGATCTGGTAGATGATCATGGGTAATTTTAAAATAATTACCTCATGGATAATTTTAAAAATGCAGTTAAAAAGTCAGTTATCTAGTCACAGATTGCTAAGCTGGATGGTAAAGAACTCAGAAATGGGACAGTTCATTTGTAGACTGGAGTTGCACATAGGACACTTTATGGAGGAAGTGGTACCATACCTGGACCTTGAAGAATCGTGAAGTCACTCAGTCGTGTCTGACTCTTTGTGACCCCATGGACTGTAGCCCACCAGGCTTCTCCATCCATGGAATTTTCTAGGCAAGAGTACTGGAGTGGGTTGCCATTTCCTTCTCCAGGGGATCTTCCCAACCCAGGAATAGAACCCGGGTCTCCTGCATTGCGGTCAGACGCTTTACCATCTGAGCCACCAGGGAATCCACCTTGAAGAATAGGTTGGATTTACATAAATAATGAATAGAGATGAACAGCTTGGGGTTAATATGAATATATATACAATGTTCTTTGGAAAGCTATAGTATTTATTCATTCATTACATATGTATTTTTTAAAACTCTTGGGAATATAAAAATGATCCAGAAAGATAGGGCTTCTGTATTCATGGAGTTTATTAGCTGATATAGAAGAGAAAAAGAACAAATAAGATAATTAAATAACAAAATGTGATATATTTGGGGAGAAAAAAAGAATGTGACTAGTAGGGGCATGACCTGCTTGATTGGCTATCTGTGTGGAGGACTAGAGAAGTGGCCTTGTCCGAGACCATTGTGTTAAATGGTAGGTTTCAGTCGGGTTCTACCAGCAAGAAGGGACCACTGAGATCAAAGAAATGGCGTGATGATCACTGCGTCTTCCACAGAGTAGTTTGGCCATGATACTACTTACCTTGATTGTTTATGTAGTTCTGGGTCATCTTGTAATTCTCTGACATGTCTGAATGGTTTAATGAACCCTTTCTTCATGAGTAAGCAACAGTGGCTTTTCCTTTAATCCCCATCTGAATGACTGAGTTATAATAACTTGCTCTGAGCTCACCCTGAAAGCTAACTAACCACCAAATCTCATTCTACAATTCAGGTGTAGCTCACATGCTAGGAGGAGGTAACTTGGAACATGTCTTAAATCAAAATACTTCTCAGCCTTAATTTCTTTTCACAGTTGAGAATCTGTTTTCTCCAGTGTGGAAAGGAAAAGAGCTCCCTTGCTTGGACTTCTTGCTGACATTTCTCTTTGGTAGGGGTCAGGAGTTGGGGGTCACTCCAATCGCCCCCTGGTCCTCATAGTACAGCTCTGTGGCATGTTCATAAAACACCAGCCACTGAAATTCTAGTAATCACAAAAACATGTGCTTTCTCCTTATATCCACTAACATTCTTTCTCTCATTAAAAAATAGAAAGTTCAGAAATTGAATTAGAAAGCTAAACTTGATATCTTTAAATTCTTTTGGTTTCTAGAAGAAAAAAAAGCTACAGCTTTTCTGATCCCTTCAGTTAAATATTACTCCTGAATGGGGAAAATTGTACAAAAAGTCTGAAGAGTTGAGACTGACATGAGGAGAGGGTTTGTATTTCCTCACTTTAAAGAAGAAGAAACCTTCAGTTTTGTCTAATCTTTAGGAATGCAGGGCCCCATCCAACCCACAAACTGTTGGCAGCATCATGGCACTACACAGAATGTTCTTTTACGCTTTCTCCCTCCTCCCAAACCTTTCCTGTGAAGTTATAAATGTCAGCATTTAGAGACGGTTTTATTCGCATAAAGTACAGACGTTAGGTTGGGTCCTTGGGCGTTGTTTCTGCTGGCTGCACGCTAGAGAGGTGATCCCAAGAAAAGCAGGCACACTTTAGCTGGCTAGGGCCTGGGTTGGTCTTTATTTGTAAAATCTTCTTTGTCCCTCCTACACCAGCTACCTGCTTTGTGAAGCTTTGATTTAGTAGCCCTGTGCCCAGAAGAAATCTTACTGGACTCCTGAAATTACCCTCCTGATTGGAAGATAAACTTACTCTGAAGGTCACCTCAGCAGGCCTTGTACTTCCTCCTCTTCTATTTCCCTCTGACCTCCTAACTCTGCCTGTATACAGCACTCCCCTTTGACTTTGCTATAGCAGCTGATCAACTGTGACCTCAGGTATAGCTGCACCAGGAGAAATCCCAGATAATGTCCACTCAGGGTCAAGGACACAAACAAATGCCCTAAAGCTGCTGCTGCCTCAGAGATAGGGAATCCTATCCCCAAATCTGGTTATTCTGCACTCTTGGGGACAGTGACTTCTATTTTGCCAAGTACAGTCATTATAGCCTTATAGGCTGAGAGCTCATATTACTTCCTCAGCAAGCAGTCTACATGGATTTGCTTACCAACACAGGCCAAAAAGTGACAGACACCCTCTGATTTAGGGCAGGGAGCTATCACTGGAAGGAACTGGGGGAAAAGAGAAGCTGACCAGAGAGAGCAAACCAAGAGATCTTGGGCAAGTGACTTAAGCAATCTCTGCCTCTCATTTCTCAAGTTTAAAACAGAGATAAGAATAGTTTCTACCAAATAGGGTATTTTGTTATTCAGTCGCTAAATCATGTCAGACTCTTTGTGACGTAATGGACTGAAGCAGACCTCCACTATCTCCCAGAGTTGGCTCAGATTCAGATCCATGGGGTTGGTGACATTCTCTAACCATCTAATCCTCTGCTGTCCTTTCTCCTTTTGCCTTCAATCTTTCCCAGCATCAGGGTCTTTTGCAGTGAGTTGGCTCTTTACATCAGGTGGCCAAAGAGTGGAGCTTCAGCTTCATCAACAATCCTTCCAATGAATATTCAGGATTGATTTCCTCTAATATTGACTGGTTTGATCTCCTTGTAGTCCAAGGGACTCTCGAGTCTTCTCCAGCACCACAGTGTGTAAGTATCAATTCTTCAGTGCTCAATCTTCTTTATGGATCAACTCTCACATCTGTACTTGACTAGTGGAGAAACTGTAGCTTTGACTATACAGACCTTTGTTGGCAAAGTGATGTCTTTGCTTTTTAATATGCTGTCTAAGTTTGTCATAGCTTTGCTTCCAAGGAGCAAGTGTCTTTAATTTCATGGCTACAGTCACTGCCTGGAGTGATTTTGGAGCCCAAGAAAATAAAATCTGTCAGAGCTTCCACTTTTTCCCCTGCTATTAATATTTGCCATGAAGTGATGGGACTCAAAGCCATGATTTTATTTTAATGTTGAGTTTCAAGCCAGTTTTTCCCACTCTCCTCTTTCCCCTCATCAAGAAGCTCTTTAGTTTCTCTTCGGAACTAAAGGAACTGCCTTTAGAGTGGTATCATCTACATGTCTGAGATTGTTGATATTTCTCTTGGCAATCTTGATTCCAGCTTGTGATTCATCCAGCCCTGCATTTTGCTTGATGTACTCTGCATATAAGTTAAATAAGCAGGGTAACAAAATAAGGCCTTGTAATACTCCTTTCCCAATTTTGAACTAGTCTATTGTTCCATGTCCGGCTCTAACTCTTCCTTCTTGACCCACATACAGGTTTCTCAGGAGACAGGTATGGTGGTCTGGTACTCCCATCACGTTAAGAATTTTCCACATCTTGTTGTGATCCACATAGTCAAAGGCTTTAGAGATAGTAATCATTTCCATCTTCTAGGATATGTTTGCTTACATGAGGTCTGACTCAGAGGAAACATGCAATAAATGTCAATGGTCATAATTATTATTATTAAACCCATATTGTATACCTTGTTCGTGTGTTGTATACAGTGATTCCAGCTGGTATTCAACAGTAGACTATATCATTGTTGGCATCAATTCAAATGCATGTGATTGTTTTAAACAAATGTGCACCAAAAATCTACCTACTTGGTGCCAGAGACTCTAATACAGAAAGAACTATATGCCCCAATCACTGTTGTCCACGGCTGCCAGTCTGAGAGAAAGATGGGCTTAGAAGCAGAGAAGGACATCAGACGCCTTCAGTGCTGCCGTGGTTTGTGCCCAGGGCCCATGGGAACAAATGAAAGTAGACAGTACTTCCTGGAGGGCCAGAAAGGGTGGCATTTGGGTACAGTTATGAGGGCCTCATGGCTCGATAGAGAGAAAGAGCAGATCCAAGTATTGATGGCAATGAGAATAAAGATTGGAGCCTTGTTGCCTTTTTCTGTCTTGTTGGGGACAAAAGGATGCTGGGGGGTGGGGGTGGGGGTAGGTGGCCAAAGAATGTTGAAAAGTACCCAGGAGTGATCTGGAGAGGCCAACAAAGAGGAGGCATTGCTGCACCAGGTGGAGGAGCTTGACTTTTGACCCTGTGCTTTGGGATTCCAAAGTTTTTAAACTGGTAGAGAGTGGAGGATGGGAGTTGTGCCTTAGAACAGGGCTTTTCAAACTATCTGTGATCAAGAGCTATGGGACTCAGAACTGCAGAGAGAAGGAGAAAAAGGGAGGCGTTGTACCAGGGTGCTTTCACTGCATCGAAGTCCTGGAAGTTTTCAGTTGAGGTCCAAGAGCTTCTCTGTTCATTCAGATCTCGGAGATGTGACTGGTGTGGCCTTCTGAGCCCCATCCAGGTGAGATGATTAGATCTACCAAAGGCTGGTAAAGCAAACACTAGTCCAAACAACAAATACATTGAAGAGGAGAAGGGTAGTACCTGATTTTTTTTTTTTTTTTTTTTGAGAGTAGAGCCTTTATTTACAGTGATGTTTTTTTTTTTGGTACCTGATATTTTTAAATAAAATAAGAGAATCCAAAACTGTCACAACTAAGAGCAAGATAGGTCAGAAGCAGAACAGTTTCATCTACATTATACTTTTTTATAAATTTTTTCCATTCAAATATAAAATATACTACATAGAACAAAAGAAAAACAATAAAACAAATATACATAAGTAGAAATACTAAACCTGCAAGGAGCTTTCTTTAAAGATTGGATTATTATGTTTTTGGCCTTTGTTAACAGGCATACCAAACAAAGACATTTTTTGAAAGGTGATTTGACCAACATTTGTTTATTAAATTCTGTGTGTATAACTAAGTTATCGATGTCACATGGTATACGAAGATCAGTAAGGGATACAAAGATCTGTATAGTTAGTCAAAGCTATGGTTTTTCCAGTAGTCATGTATGGATGTGAGAGTTGGACCATAAAGAAGGCTGAGCACTGAAGAATTGATGCTTTCAAACTGTGGTGCTGGAGGACTCCTGAGAGTCCTTCTCAAGGCAGCAAGGAGATCAGACTAGTCAATCCTAAAGGAAATAAACCCTGCATATTCATTGGATGGACTATTGATGAAGCTCCGATACTTTCATTACTTGATGCAGAGAACTGACTCATTGCAAAAACCCTGATACTGGGAAAGATTGAAAGCAAAAGGAGAGGCGGTCAGCAGAGGATAAGATGGCTAGACTGCATCACTGACTCAATGGACATGAATTTGAGTAAACTCCGAGAGATAGTGGAAGACAGAGGAGCCTGGCATGCTACAGTCCGGAGGGTCGCAAATAGTCAGTCAGGACTTAGTGACTGAACAACAAGGGATAAAAAGATAGGATTGGAAATCTTTATATCCAAGGAGATAAGCTGTCTTCTATTCAAATGTCTGAGTTTCTCTGACCTTAAGAGCACTTCTGCACTAAAAAATAAACTCATCATTAAAAACCTGAGACTATGGTAAACACTTCCTGCATCTTCAGTTCTGCTGGGTATAGGGCACTGCCATCACTTCACCTATAGAGACCATTCATTTACCATTTACCACAGAGATGGGTTATAAACTTCAGTTCTATCTTGTCAGTTGATTGCCTCACATGAAAATAAGTTCGCTTTTAAATACTTTTTACTGTTTTTCTCATGTTAGTGTTGCCATAATTTAGCAAACGCATTAGCCATTTATTAAGTTATTGAAGTTTGAATGTGGAGGATGAGGGGCTTAAGGCTGGTTGATATCTTAAATTCATCCTTGGCATTGTCCAGCACCCTATGAAGTGTTCATAGGTGTTGTATGAAAAGACAGTTTGATTATCAAGTAAGTTTATTAAATACTGGAATAAACAAAATATCTGATTATCTACTGCGTCAAACACCTCATAGCTTTGGACACACCAGTACAAGAAAAGTCAGCTTCCTCAATATGTCTGACTGCACAAGTTGTTCTTCCAAACCCACCCGTTAATTTATCAAGGAATACCAACATTCTGCAGAAGATGGTTTGAGAAATACTAATCTAGCTTAATCCTCTAAAATTAAAAATGGCAGAATCAAGGCTCAGAGGGTTACATGTCCTGGCTGAGATCAAGTGGTTGTGGCCAAGCTAAGCCTAGAACACAGGTCTCCTGATGCCTAGCCTGGGCACTTTCCATTTTCTATTGAGGAGTTACTCCCTCAAATCCCCACTGCCACCTTCAGTAAACTGGATGTGTGTGTATTGAGTCAGCAGTGAGACAGGAATTGGGGATGGCGTGTGTGTGTATGTATAGACACACACACACACACCAGAGCCAAACACACACACACACACACACACACACACACACACACACACACACACCCCAGAGCCCTTTAGGGCATTAAGGCCCATTTCACACAAGACCCAGGAAATGCACTGAAGCAGGAAGCAGGTGCGGGGAGCAGACCCACAGCCACAGTGAGTTTTGGAGGCCCCTTGTTTGCAGTTTGCATTAACCTTGGGCTGTTGCAAAGGCCAAAGCTTGGCTCGCATTTGAGAACTAAAGCTCTGACATTCAAGAAGCTCCAAATCAAATGAACCTGAGTGAGCAAATAATTAAACCACAAAGAAAAAGCCTGTATTGAACAAAATGTTAGCAATCTGGGGTAAACTTCGAAGACCCACACTGTTGGGAAGTAACCTGGCCTTTATCTGCACCAGAACACAAAGGAGCGATCCCAAGCCTGTGGCCTTCGAATGGTGAGGTAGGTACAAGGCCAAGATTCCATTCCAGACTGGGAGTTATGATGCAGCGGTTAGGGGCACGAGCTTCCGAGTGCATCCCAGGCCCACCACTCACGAGCTGGGTGATCTGGGTGAGGCTCTTCCTTGCCTGTGTTCTGTGAGTGCACGCTAAGTTGTGTCCAACTCTTGATGACCTTATGGACTGTGCCCCTCCAGGCTCTTCTGTCTATGAGATCTTTTGGGTAAGAATACTTGCATGGCTTGCCAGGCCTTCCTCTAGGAGATCTCCCTGACCCAGGGATCAAACCCGTGTCTCTTATGTCTCCTGCCTTGGCAGGTGGGTTCCTTACCACTAGTGCCTTCTTGTTTAATCACATCTGTAATACACAAATGATGATATCCTACAAGGTAGATGTACAGTGAGAATTAAAGAAGGGACTTCATGTAAGATGTTTGGAATAGAGCCCAGCATATATGTATTTTTGTTGTTGTTGTTATTCTGAAGCCTTTGGACCCTGAGAATAAAATAAAAAAAACATGACCTTTGCAGTCAGACATACCTGAACCTCAGTTTACAGAGTTGAGTCCCAACTCTGTAACTTACTACCTCTGAGATCATGTAAATATATAACTTAAATTCTCTGAGCATGTTTTATTTTCTGTAAAATGAGGGGAAACGAGGTCTATTCTGGGACTTCCTATAAGGATTAAAAGAGTTACTGGATATAAAGAACATATAGAGAGTCTCTAATCTGTTGGAAATTATCAATACCAGGCAGATGTTTTTGTCTTCAGGTTTTTCCTATCTCAAACCTTGAAATGATTCCTTCACTTTCATTATGGGACCATCTCCCAGGGCATTGAAAGGCTTTGCTTAATTATCAGATGAAATGGTATTACAATTGCCCCTCAAGGATGTACTAGAAAGGAAGGTGTTCTGTTGTATGTGCTTTCTGATACCAAGTAGAAAGAGCCTAGGGCAGTGTCTTTTGGCCTGTTTAGAACGGTTTTGGATTCTTAAAGAAAAAGAGGAAGTATGGGTGTACAACTGATATTCTGGGGAAAGAGAAAGGGGAAAAGAGCAGAAGCAGGAGGAATAGCAGATAAACTTAGCCTCAGTTTGGTTATAAACCCTGGCAAATGTTCAGTCCAGAATGAGCGCCAGCCAGAAAAAGCTGGCTACAGCTGGCAAATATCCCAAATCATTCTGTAGAATGAGAACCCACGAGTGGGGAAATGTTGCTTGATAGATGAATTGGATTGTGAATAAAATGCTGCCTTCCAGGCACTAGCCTTTGAATTACTCTGATATGTTGATTTAATTCAGATCCTTAATGTTTCCTGAGCATTGACTTTTTAACCTTAATTGTCTCCTGATTTATTAGTAAGTCACTGTGCTTTTTATGTCTCCCTGGTAGAAGTTTAAACCTTGTTTCTCAGAATGATTCTATAACCTGGGGCAGATCTTAGGGCAGCCAAGCTCAGTGTACAGAGAGAGGCCTGTTCAGCCTATAAACACTGATGTCCTTTAAGCTTTAACCCTGGGCCACCCAGCTGAGAGAAGACTGTCCCAGGAGCCCGTCATGGGCACTGCAGATGAGTTCTGAGTTTGTAAATTCTTTCCCAGCTTCTGAGGAACAGTCTTCCAGTACCAAAAAGTTCAGTGACATGACACAGCTTTCAGTTTGAGGGTCACATACTCTTCCTGTTCTTGAGTTTGAGATTAAATCCACAACATCATAAAAGCTTCCATATTCTAAAAACAGATCCCTCCTCCCACCACAGCCTGGGCAGTACCCAGCCCATAGGCCAACACTAGTTTGGGAAGAGGGAGGGAATAAATAGCTCCATTATTCCTCTCCTTGCAGAGGAAACTGACAGTTACAATTGATGGCATAAAACACTGAGACAGGCTCATATTTTAAGAATGTCAATACAAACTTCTCCCTCAGAGGCCCAGATTTCAAGAGGCATTGTGTCGTGTTTTTTACAGGCTAGCTTCTCTCCTGTTCCTTCTGCAGAGAGGGCAGGAGAGAAGCCAGGAGCCAGGCTTCATAATGAGGTGTCTGCCTCTGCAGAGAAAGCAGTGTCATTTTATCTTACATCTTGTAGTGACAATAATCACAAAACCCTGAAAGTGAGTATTCAGAATCTAAAATAAATAGCATAATTCCACCCAGAATTTATACTCCTTACAGCACCTTTCACCTTCTTTATCTGCTGATCCTCACTAGGTCCCCCTGAGGTGGGCGGGATTGAATATGATTAGCTCTGTTTAACAGATGAAAAGTTGGTCATTCAGTTGTGTCCGACTCTTTCCAGCTTCATGGACTGTAGCCTGCCAGGCTCCTCTCTCCATGGAATTCTCCAGGCAAGAATACTGGGATGAGTTGCCATTTCCTTCTCTAGGGGATCTTTCCAATCCAGGGATCAAACCCAGGTATCCTGTATTGTAGGCAGATTCTTTACCATCTGAGCCACCAGGGAAGCCCATTTATCAGAAGAGGAGGCAGAATTTCAAAAGGGGACTGTTACTGGACTTCAAAATAGAAAGCTGTGTCGCCTTCCTTCCTAACAAAGTGGACAACACCAGGCATCGTGAACTTTGTGGGTAGACATGAAGATGTATGCTTACCAAGCCCCGTTAGTCCCCTCCGCCCCTGTCTCATGTGTCCATCTGGGGTGGCTCTCAGTAAACAAAAACAGTCGGCCCACGTTTGTACAAAGCTCCAGGATGTGATGCTATTTGATATTTCCCATAAAATATCTTTAATTATCTCAGATATCTTGAAATAGACACTATTATCACATTTTTTCTAGTTTTATTGAGATAAAATTGACACATATTAATTTAAGGTATATAAGAAAATGATTTGATACATATGTATATATTGCAAAATGATTACCACAATAAGTAGTTAACGTTCACCATCTCACATAGTTACAGTTATTTTTTTCCCCCCATTTGATGAGAACACTTAAGATCTACTCTCCTGAGCGCGCTGCATGCTCAGTTGTTCAGTTGTGTCCAGCTCTTTGAGACCCCCTGGCTACTCTGTCCATGGGATTTTCCAGACAAGAATACTGGAGTGGGTTGCCAGTCCCTTCTCCAGAGGATTTTCCTGACCCAGGAATTGAACCCATGTCTTCTGCCTCTCCTGCACTGGGAGGAGGATTCTTTACCACTGAGCCATCTGGGAAGCCCTGTGCCCCTAGCAGTAATATAGTGTTGGGCGCTCAGTGGTATCCGACTCTTTGTGACCCCCGTAGACTGTAGCCCACCAGCCTTCTTGTCCATGAAGAATGCTCTCTGTCCATGAAGTATTCTTGCCTGGAGAATACTTGAGGATTTCAGGCAAGAATACTTGAGTAGTTAGCCATTTCCTTCTCCAGGGAATCTTTCTGGCCTGGGGATCTCTCCTAGCTACTTTCAAATATACAGTATTGGTTACTAATCCCTGTGCTGACCATCACATACCTTAGAGCTTCTCCTGTTTAACAGGTGAAGGCATTGAAACTCAAGGAATGAATGATTTGTCTAAGGTCACGTATATAAGTTCTGAATACAAATCTATCTAACTTCAGAGTTGGTCCCTTTTCTCCTTTCCCAAGGTGTGGATTTGAATTCCCTTGCTCCACAGTTCTTGGTTGGTGCCTATGGGCCTCTCCCCTCAGCTGGGCTTTCCCTCTTATTTCTGGTGTTCTGCACAGAGCAGGGCTGGGCTCACACCTGGTGAATGGTACCTCAACAGCTCTTTGAA
Organism: Neotragus moschatus; assembly: GCA_006410615.1. NCBI lineage: Eukaryota > Metazoa > Chordata > Mammalia > Artiodactyla > Bovidae > Neotragus > Neotragus moschatus. Next base: position 611,658 of record SJYA01002865.1, read on the forward strand.
ATGACTCTCACGGACATTCTGGCCCATACAGACGCAACCCAGATCTGTATTTGCTTCCCATTGTAATCTGAGAAGTCAACTCCCGTCTCTTCAGAGTTCTTCTGCTTGGAACTGTGTTCCTGGAAACTGCCTGTTTTCAACTTTATCCCTAAGCCTTTCATATGTTTGGCCCTTTGTTCTAGGATGACTTCAAAGGAGTTGCCTGACTTTAATCAAGTTCAGTGTGCTAGTGGCTGTGCCCATTGGAAGTGGGGCTCAGCTTGAGGCTCGGCACACAATCCTGAAGCAAATGGTAGTCAGTGAACGTTTCTAAATAGTATTATCTTTCATAATTTCAAAAGCAGTTTAGTAAACTTTGGTCCATGGAGATGATCGCAGAGCTGTCAGATGCTACTCTATATAGTGGAGTAGTTTTTTTGTTGGTTGAACAAATCTGAAGTTTTGAGCCATATTGATAGAGCTGGTGGTTTTACTATAAGAATTTGGGAAGAAAGTGTTCCAGACCTAAGTGTTAGCAAATGATCCACACTGACATAAAAATCACAAACAGTTCTGTGGAAAGCCTCTGAGACAAATAAAATTTACTTCGGTTTCAAGAAAACTCACTTGATGGGATTTAATATTTATTTTTTTTTTCTGAACACCATCTACAATTTATATATTGGCTGACAGAGATGAAATATATAATGATCTTGTCTTTTATCTATGTTCTTCATTTAATAGATTTATAAATATAGGAGTTCCTATCTAGTTACTAAGTTGCTGATCTGGTGCCACTATGTACTGGGCACTGTGGTTGGAGCAGTGGCCAAGAGGGTTGGCATTTTGTTCCCACACAGCTTATATTCCANATTTTTTTTCTGAACATCATCTACAATTTATATATTGGCTGACAGAGATGAAATATATAGTGATCTTGTCCTTTATCTATGTTCTTCATTTAATAGATTTATAAATATAGGGGTTCCTATCTAGTTACTAAGTTACTGATCTGGTGCCACTGTGTACTGGGCACTGTGGTTGGAGCAGTGGCCAAGAGGGTTGGCATTTTGTTCCCACACAGCTTATATTCCAGTCTTCGTGGTCCCAGACACTAGATAAAGCAGTAAGTCTGCAATAAAAGTTCAGATATCAACTCTGAGAAGGCAATAAAGCATGTTAAGAAGATGTGGAGTGACTGGATGTATTTTAATACAAGTGTTGGGACATGTATTTTGTAAATTGCTTGCTGAAATAAGTCTCAGGAAATAGTTTGCACAGTAAACTGTTCTCATGGCTCAGCATGATTATTCGATTACAATTTGCTTCTTATTACAAACTGTGCTTTTGAACTGTGGTGTTGGAGAAGACTCTTGAGAGACCCTTGGACTGCAGGGAGATCCAACCAGTCCATCCTAAAGGAAATCAGTCCTGAATATTCATTGGAAGGACTGATGTTAAAGCTGAAACTCCAATACTTTGTCCACCTGATGCAAAGAACTGACTCATTTGAAAGACCCTGATGCTGGGAAAGATTGAAGGCGGGAGGAAAAGGGAATGACAGAGGATGAGATGGTTGGATGGCATCACTGACTCAATGGGCATGAGTTTGAGTAAATTCCAGGAGTGGTGATAGACAGGCAGGCCTGGCATGCTGCAGTCCATGGGGTCGCAAAGAGTCAGACATGACTGAGCGACTGAACTGAACAAACTGTAGCTTTAGTAAGATAGAAATGAGGAAATTTTACTACAATATATATTAAAAGAGCCAATTTCATAGATCTTGGAATCACAGAGTTAGAAGAGAACGTAGAGGCCACCCAACCCCAAATATTAATAGCTTCTCTGATTCACAAATACCTATGCCACATTCCTCTGCCAAGAAAAAAAATTCTAGTTTTTAGAGACTCGTTACTGTATATAACAACCCAAGTCCATGTGTGAACAGACTCAAGCTTCCCTGGCCCCTCCTCTTCTCCAACAAGCAAGAATATAGAGAGGAATCTCCAAAGGCCTTTTCCTTGTTTGCAAGCATCGAGCTGCTTACCTTGAAGGAATATGTAGAATTTTCCAGCAAGAAGGCAAGCACTCCACACCTGCTGCCAACTTCAGAAAACAGCGTCCTCATCTCTCAGTGCAGGTTCTGTTTCTGTGCATCGGGCAGGCAGGCTGCACTGTGTCATTCGAGGGAAATGGCAAAGCTTCTAGGTATGAACGTGAGAAACACCAGTTTTCTGGGCCTGTGAGGGCACAGCCTCTACAAACCAGTATTTCTCTCTGGGTCTGTCTGTGTTTTTTCACCAGAATGAGAGGGTTGGGTTAGACACTGTGTCTCAAAGTGCGGTCCCTAGACTGATGGCATCACCTTCACTTGAGAACTTGTTTGGAATGAAACTTCTCAGGCCTCATTCAGAACCTACCCAATACGAAGCTCTGGGACTGGGCACCAGCAACCGGTGTTTTAACAAGCCCCTCTCCCCTGACTTCCATACATGCTCAAGTTAGAGAAAAGCTGGATACTCTTTATTCTAGCCGTAACAGGCTGTGAATCCCCAAGGCAGAGCAGTGAAAACCAGCTAGCTGGTTTGCCCCATCTCAGCATGATCTCTCAGGTTCCAGTGGTTTCTTCTCTCTCTCTTTGTAGCTGTGAGCCAACCTACAAGGCCATCAGCTTCAAGAGGTGACTCTAACTCCCAGAACATGCACCTCCGTTAAAAAATCTATATCCGGTCTTACATGGAATCAGTGCTACAGTCACCTTGTATCTAAGCAAATTGAATAAAGCTGGAAGCTCAAGCAAAGCTGCTTATTTATCTCATGGCAAGGGAAACAACTTTCGGTTCTGCAAGACTTGACACCTTTGTCAATAAAATCTGCAGATTGCACAATCTAGGGTTGTTTTAGAATTCATCTTTCTGACAATAATAGGACTTACCAGGAGAAGAGCATCTAGGTGCTATTGTGGCAGCTGTATCTTTGCCCTGAGATCACTGACCGTCCTGCCCACGTTTACATTTTACATGGGAACCATTCAGAGAATTTGCATCAGCATAGAAAAGAATAAGGAAAGAATTTTAATGTATGTGCCACCCCTTTTTTTCATACATCTAAAGAAGGCAACCAGATTTGATTTTTTTTTTTNGTGACTGGATGTATTTTAATACAAGTGTTGGGACATGTATTTTGTAAATTGCTTGCTGAAATAAGTCTCAGGAAATAGTTTGCACAGTCAACTGTTCTCATGGCTCAGCATGATTATTCGATTACAATTTGCTTCTTATTACAAACTGTGCTTTTGAACTGTGGTGTTGGAGAAGACTCTTGAGAGACCCTTGGACTGCAGGGAGATCCAACCAGTCCATCCTAAAGGAAATCAGTCCTGAATATTCATTGGAAGGACTGATGTTAAAGCTGAAACTCCAATACTTTGTCCACCTGATGCAAAGAACTGACTCATTTGAAAGACCCTGATGCTGGGAAAGATTGAAGGCGGGAGGAAAAGGGAATGACAGAGGATGAGATGGTTGGATGGCATCACTGACTCAATGGGCATGAGTTTGAGTAAATTCCAGGAGTGGTGATAGACAGGCAGGCCTGGCATGCTGCAGTCCATGGGGTCGCAAAGAGTCAGACATGACTGAGCGACTGAACTGAACAAACTGTAGCTTTAGTAAGATAGAAATGAGGAAATTTTACTACAATATATATTAAAAGAGCCAATTTCATAGATCTTGGAATCACAGAGTTAGAAGAGAACGTAGAGGCCACCCAACCCCAAATATTAATAGCTTCTCTGATTCACAAATACCTATGCCACATTCCTCTGCCAAGAAAAAAAATTCTAGTTTTTAGAGACTCGTTACTGTATATAACAACCCAAGTCCATGTGTGAACAGACTCAAGCTTCCCTGGCCCCTCCTCTTCTCCAACAAGCAAGAATATAGAGAGGAATCTCCAAAGGCCTTTTCCTTGTTTGCAAGCATCGAGCTGCTTACCTTGAAGGAATATGTAGAATTTTCCAGCAAGAAGGCAAGCACTCCACACCTGCTGCCAACTTCAGAAAACAGCGTCCTCATCTCTCAGTGCAGGTTCTGTTTCTGTGCATCGGGCAGGCAGGCTGCACTGTGTCATTCGAGGGAAATGGCAAAGCTTCTAGGTATGAACGTGAGAAACACCAGTTTTCTGGGCCTGTGAGGGCACAGCCTCTACAAACCAGTATTTCTCTCTGGGTCTGTCTGTGTTTTTTCACCAGAATGAGAGGGTTGGGTTAGACACTGTGTCTCAAAGTGCGGTCCCTAGACTGATGGCATCACCTTCACTTGAGAACTTGTTTGGAATGAAACTTCTCAGGCCTCATTCAGAACCTACCCAATACGAAGCTCTGGGACTGGGCACCAGCAACCGGTGTTTTAACAAGCCCCTCTCCCCTGACTTCCATACATGCTCAAGTTAGAGAAAAGCTGGATACTCTTTATTCTAGCCGTAACAGGCTGTGAATCCCCAAGGCAGAGCAGTGAAAACCAGCTAGCTGGTTTGCCCCATCTCAGCATGATCTCTCAGGTTCCAGTGGTTTCTTCTCTCTCTCTTTGTAGCTGTGAGCCAACCTACAAGGCCATCAGCTTCAAGAGGTGACTCTAACTCCCAGAACATGCACCTCCGTTAAAAAATCTATATCCGGTCTTACATGGAATCAGTGCTACAGTCACCTTGTATCTAAGCAAATTGAATAAAGCTGGAAGCTCAAGCAAAGCTGCTTATTTATCTCATGGCAAGGGAAACAACTTTCGGTTCTGCAAGACTTGACACCTTTGTCAATAAAATCTGCAGATTGCACAATCTAGGGTTGTTTTAGAATTCATCTTTCTGACAATAATAGGACTTACCAGGAGAAGAGCATCTAGGTGCTATTGTGGCAGCTGTATCTTTGCCCTGAGATCACTGACTGTCCTGCCCACGTTTACATTTTACGTGGGAACCATTCAGAGAATTTGCATCAGCATAGAAAAGAATAAGGAAAGAATTTTAATGTATGTGCCACCCCTTTTTTTCATACATCTAAAGAAGGCAACCAGATTTGATTTTTTTTTTTTAAGAAGCACTTAGTTTTAATAGCTGATTAGCCTGCAATGAGGTCGAACTTGTGTTTTGCTTCTAATTAGCAATAAAAACAACAGGGTGTTACGTTTGCAGTTGGTTCACTGTGGCATCTTTCTAAGATTTTCTCTTCACGCTGTTTGAAAGTGCCATATACATTGGAAATGTGCATTTATATTCAGAGCGGGCTTATTGTAGGAAGCATAAAATAGCTCCCCATAAAGCCGAAGTTTAGGGAAGATGGGGTGGAGTTGAAGGTAGTAAAAACTCCTCAGTTGCTTGATTGTGTGAATTCAAGTTCCTGGTAGAGTGAATCACCATTTGTGGTTTCACAACTCTGAAATAAATGACACTTCCAATAACATTCTCCTATACAGGTGTAAAATACACAAATTGGGTGAGGAAAACGGTAGCATCATTGAAATGCATAAAAGCAAAGAGCCTAGGATGCAAGCATATGGCAGAGAGCCGGCCTGGGAGGCGGGGGCACACTGGAGAGTCCTCACACTGCGGCTGTTTGGAGGAGCCAGGAGCACAGGCTCCCTCTTCCACTCCTAATTGGGATGATTCTGTGATTATTATATCATTTAAGTATTCCCTGCCTAAAGTCTTTTTTTCTCTCTCTTTATTCATGGCTCTGTTTTTTTCCCCCTCTCAACTCTTAAGAGTTTGGCATGAGTAGTTGCAAAGTATATTAAACCAAGCAACAGTGTAACTTTTTGATTGTATCTAAAGTGGTAAAAGAACAAATTTGGTAAGCTGTAAGATAAATTGTTATTCATGTAGATAATTATAGAGACTGAAAGAGTTATGTTTTATGTATTTCCCTTATAGCTGAATATATTTGACTCTTCCTCTTATTTCATTCCTGTTCCCAGGAGGTCGTATAATTCCCTGCTGCCTTATGAAGGCAATTTTTAAAAGCCTTTTTTGACTCTCATTTTAAAGGCTTTGAAAGGGAGCGTGGCATTGTTGGGGGCACTCCACGCTTTAGCAAGTACACAGTCCTGAGGTCACCTTGGGTTTCTGCACCTGATTTTATGAATGGCCACACCAAGGCCTAGAACAGTTAAAGGATTTGCCCAAGATCACAGGATGAGTTAATTTTAGCCACAACTGTAGCTGTGATTATAGCATGTGAGTCCTCTGAGGAATTGATGAAAGCCCCTGTCAAGTATTTCCCTCAGGCCCTAGACCCTCAAGCCTTGCAAGGAACTTACTAGGTTGGAACCAGACCTAGTGAGTAAATCTCAATAAGGGCACTGAAAAATGAGTGGAGATAGAACATGAAGGCATCCGTTTTCATTTAGGATCACAGAATTGAATGCTTTTGTGTGTATTAAAACATGACTAGGATAGAAAAGGTATGAAATAATTTACTAAATAGTAAGTCATTGTTAAGGACTGACTACTTGTTAGGCACTATTCTGAATGCTCTGTACACATAATCTTATTTTTCTGTTGACCAGTCCTAAGGAACAGGTACTATTATTGTCCCCATTATACAGATCGGGGAAATGAGGCCCAGAGAGGTGAGGTAGATTTCTGAGAATGTAGGGTTCAGCGGGAATAAACCAAGGTTTGCTCTGAGCCAGCCTCATTGCAGATTCATGCTCTGCACCTCAGACCCGCCATGCAGGGCAGGTCTGCCTGTCTAACCGAGACCCTTCATGCGGCATCAGCGTTCTTCCTCTTGCCAAGAAACAGCAGAAGTAGCCAGCACCCCCATCAGTTCGAGTGGCTTCTTCCAGACGTGGTGACAACTGTAAGCCATCGCTTGTTTCAGTAAGCTCTGCTTTTCATTCTTTTCCAATAGATTATGCTGGTATGAAACTGGGGAAGAACCAGAATGGTAAATTCCCCATTTGCTGTTTGTCTTTGCACAAATGGCCCATCTTTTCTGAATTTGAGTTTTGTTATTTGCCAAAAGATGATTATCTCTACCCTGCCAGTCTTATAAAAGGTACAGAATCATTAAGACTGCATATATATATGATATAACTACGAAATACTGTGCACTGATAAGTTGTTGATGTTGTTGTGATTGTGATTGTATACCATAAGGGTGTGGTGTGGATTAAATGAGGTCATACATCTAAGGAACTTGGCTCTAATAGTTCCTGACACATAGTGTGCACATACAGGTTAGTACATTACTAATTTTTATCATTATCATTACCAGTGTCTCCTGCAGTGATTTAAAGTTTCCGTATAAGACTCAGTCCACCCTCAATTTGCAGAAAATGCTCAATGCCTCTGAGATAAGTAGCAAGAACTATTGTTTCCATTTTCAAATAGCTTGTAACTCTGTCCAGATTCTACTTCCATATATACTATTCCTCTCCCAGGCCACAGTTAACTTGTGTGTTGATTCTTCTCCTTCTCCCAAATGGTCTTAATTTAAATCAGAAGCACAACGGTTCTGTTTTTACAGTGTCTAGGTGCCAGCCTCTCCACTTTTCAATAATCACTTTGTAATCCACCATTTAGTACCGGCAGGGCTACTTTTAATCCGCTTTTAGGACTATAGATTCTTTGTTGTTCATTTGCAGCAGTCAACCTTTAACCAGCTACACTGTCATAAGTACCTTGATTTCCTCCCAGATTTACAATGATGGCCAGAGAAATCCTGCAGGGGAAGCTAACATAACTTTCTGTTTTAAAAATGATATTTGGATCAGAGAACTAGAGTAGTCAGTATTCTAGTGGAATCTTGTTGCCAGAAGTAAAACAGGCAATTTCCAGGTGTTTTGGTTTTAAAGTGAGGGAGAAAAGTATACGTTTGCTACAGACTATCCAAGGAACAGCCGTAAAGTGATGCTGCTTCCGGTGTGCATAACCCAACAACTCCATCCCAGTGGGCATTGCTCCTTGAGATGTCATTGTGTCACCTTTTCCCAGGGACGTTCATAGATGAACATCATCAAAGGTCCTTCTGAAGAATAGCCCTGAGTTACTTTGTTTACCACTCCTAGATATATTTGATATTTGAGATATACAGGAATAAGGCGACTTTGAAACATTGGGACTCGATGCCATGGCACCCAACCCCAAAGCGAGGACGGCTGCCTGCCCAGCAGTGACCAGAAGACACAGATTCTATTACAGCTGCCTCTGCTCAAGTGTTTTGAAGCGCTCTTGGAAATTCTTTTAAAGTCCTACCACATTCCTTTGAATATCTGAACTATCTTCATCTTTGGAAGGAAGATGTGATTTATGGAAATGGCTGAATCACTCGGAGCCAAGTCTGGCAAGGAGGTCAAGATGGGTCATGTAGTTTAGAATTACCCATTTTAGATAAGAGTGCCGTCAGGGTTTTCTCAGCAATGACTGGTTTGTTTCTCTCAGTGAAGATCAAGCAGTTTATTATCCTTAAGCTTACAGTAGAAAAATACACATAATTAAGACAAATTTATGATTGATAACCCCAGTGTTTATTCCCATTTATGATCACATTTTATCAGAGTAGCATATACATACATTTATAAAAGTGTGGGCACATGCGTGGGTTGATTGTGTGTAAATAGGCAGCTTAATCTGCAGTTAGACAAATAGACATGGAGAGATAGATATAGCTATGTTTACTGTTTCTCATGGGATATTTTTCACTCCCTTTTCCCAGACATAGTTTCCAGAATTCTCCTAAAAATGTGGACCTATTTGTTGATATTCCTCTAAGATAAGGAATTCTTAACCTTTTTTTTTTTTTAAGACTGCATACTTATTTTAGAATCTGCTAAAAAATATAGACCCTTTTGTAGAAAAAATAGAAATATATACACATTCATGTGATTTGGAAAGGAGGGGACATGAACTCCCTGTCCAGAAGTTTTGTCTTAGGATTTAGAAAGAAAAGTGATTTCAAATTCCATATCATAGGATATATTTATAGAAAGGAGTTAAATATTACTTTTCAAATAAAAGCTCTAAATTATTTATTATATAGCATCTTTAGTTAATTAACTGACTTAGATTAACTGGCTAAGAAAATGTGATGATAATAAAGAAGGAGAAAAGTGAGTGGGTCACTTTGTACTGACAGTAAGACATAGCAAAAAAGATATACTTTAACACTCTTCTTCTACAAAACATTTAAAAGCTGAATAAAGCATAAAAGATATCTTTTAAAATGTGTATACAGGCTGCAGAGGGGGAGTCTTAGAAGATACAATTGATCGGAAAGCACTAATGCCAACAGGTAGGTTGTATTAAAGTTGACATTGTTTCTGGGGGCATCTGCCTATCCCTGAGTGTCCACACTCTTTGGCTTATTGTGCTTCACATAGAGAAAAAAAATGCAGTGTGCATGCAATGTGGGATGTATAATTCAAAATCCCTTCATAAATGCTAGATTTTATAAGGCAAAATCCTCAGTGACTGTAACCCACCTCACAAGAAGAGAGAGGACTCTTACCATTCTCCATTCTGGTTGGAAGGACCTGTAACCTCTGAGAAATCTTAACCCCAAGACAGTTCTCACATGAAAAAGGGCCAAAAGAGGTACCTTTTGTAGCTTGAGAATGACCAACATAAAATTTTGGATTAAAATTGTTCCTGGCTTGGTGGAACCCTTACACATCTAGCAGATGTATTTATTATATCTGGAAAAAGTACATTTAGAAATCCCTTGAGTCATAAAGGGATTCCCTGGTAAAGAGTCTGCCTGCAATGTGGGAGACCCAGGTTCGTTCCGTGGATAGGAAAGATTCCCTAGAGAAGGAAATGGCAACCCACTGCAGTATTCTTGCCTGGAAATTCCATGAACAGAGGAGCCTGGCAGGCTACAGTCCATGTGGTCACAAAGAGTCGGACACGACTGAGCAGCTTCACTGCTGTCTCATAAAATGCCAAAAATATGAATCATTATAAAATATAATGCAAAATGCATGAAAGAACAAGCTTTCAAAAAAGTCAGCAGAAACAAGGAATATAATTAGATGCACTGAGTCCACAAAAATGTGAATCACCCTGAAATATAAACGACGTAATCTTGATATGTCTGAAAACACAAATTCAGTTCAGTTCAGTCGCTCAGTCGTGTCCGACTCTTTGCGACCCCAAGAATTCACCAATTCCCGGAGTTCACTCAAACTCACGTCCATCAAGTCAGTGATGCCATCCAGCCATCTCATCCTTGGTATTCCCCTTCTCCTCCTGCCCCCAATCCCTCCCAGCATCAGAGTCTTTTCCAATGAGTCAACTCTTCTCATGAGGTGGCCAAAGTACTGGAGTTTNGGATCTTCCCAACCCAGGGATCAAACCCAGGTCTTCCGCATTGCAGGTGGATTCTTTACCAGCTGAGCCGGAAGGGAAGCCCTGGGTGGGGAAGATCCTTGCCACATGATTTGAACTGATCTTTTCCAGGAACTGTCTTTTCCCAACTTTGAGGGATCAGCACTGAGCAAGCACATCGAGAGATCTGGGTGAGGTGGCCCCCGAAACCCAGGACAGAGCTTATGTCATGCTAGACATCAAGTAGCTACTGTCCTTGCTGCTTTCTGTCTCTAAAAATAGAATGCGTATGAAGCTGCAGAGAACAGCATCTTTAAATAAAGCATGATGGTCCGGAACAATGTTTGCCTGGAAGACGAAAAGTCTCCAGACACTCAGAGAATGATAAACTAGAGGCTGCTTGCCCCGGGTCCAGCTTGTCAGTAGATCTGGGGCTTCGGTGCACAAGGTCCCCAGGGCTTGTGGAGAAGAGGAATTTCCCTTGAGGAGTCAGGGACCTGGGTGGAAGCCAGCTTCTCTCCTTGGCTCCATTCAGCCCTGGCAGTCACCCCCGGGAGTTCCACTCTGCGCCCGTGTCAGCACCACAGGGAGAAAGCCAGCACCACGAGTCCTGCTCCCTCTACCCATGAAGATGGAATGGTTGAACCGGCCCCCCAAATCCTTCCCTTTTGTGTGCAACCTCATAACTTCCCAAAGACTTTCTCACGTCTGGGAAGGAGGGAGGCAACAGCAGGTGTTAGCATCTCCCACTTGGTAAGATGGAGACCCTCAGGTCCCAGGAGCGGAAGTGACTTGTGAAGTCAGGTCTTCTCGCTCCTTCTCCAGCACGCCTCCTTTTCTCTCCATGGAGGACTGAGTTAGGGAAGAAGCAGAGGAGGAGACAGAGGGCAAAAGGGTAAAGATGGGGGGCTAGCTGAAGAAAGCAGGTGGAGGAAAAAGACGAAACGAGCGAGCGTTACAGAGGCAGGTCTCAGCCAGAGCATATATTCCAGAGTGATTCCGTTCAGCCCTGTCAGAAGCAGGTAAAGGTGAGGGGCTTCCCGCATCGCTCAGTTGGTAAAGCATCTGTCTGCAATGTCGGCAGACCTGGGTTCAATTCCTGGGTCGGGAAGTTCCCCTGGAGAAGGAAGAGACACCCCACTCCAGTAATCTTGCCTGGAGAATCTCGTGGACAGAGGAGCCTGGTGGGCTATAGTTCATGGGATCGCAAGAGTTGGATACAGCTTAGTGCTATCTTTCTTTTCTTAAGCAGATTAAGGTGAGGGGCAACATTTGCCACATGGAGAGTGGCATTATCAGGGGTGAGTAGGCTCTCTGGAGGGTATCTGAGACTGAGAACTGAAACTTAAGTCTGTGTTCCAGGACCTTCTGTTTGTTTTCTCCTTCACAGTAGCCCCCACGAGGCGAGAAGCATCAGCCCCTGAGACACCAGCTGATCACCTAGCCCTCCAAAACAGGCATTGCTAGTCCCCTTAAGTGTCACTTAGAGCCACCATAACCTCGAGAGGGGCTCGGACCTTTACAGAAGCCTCTCATCTCAGGACCCCACTCTAGCAAGTACACACACCTTCCACTGTTGGCTCAAACCGAGGCCNCTGATCACCTAGCCCTCCAAAACAGGCATTGCTAGTCCCCTTAAGTGTCACTTAGAGCCACCATAACCTCGAGAGGGGCTCGGACCTTTACAGAAGCCTCTCATCTCAGGACCCCACTCTAGCAAGTACACACACCTTCCACTGTTGGCTCAAACCGAGGCCTTATGCTTGGCCTCTTTGCTCGTTGGCTCTCAGCTCCAATCCTTAAATAGTGCAGCATGGCCAGTGTGATGCTGAGTATTGCTGTGTAACTCTTCTTTGCAAAGTTCTAGCCAAGCCCTGGCAAGATGCAATTGAAGAAAGGAAGAAACGGTCTCCCCTTAGGTGGAGGTCAATATATAATGGTGCGATTCTTGGAATATAAAGATTGAGTTTTTCAAAACTAACAATCTGATCTCCGTTGCTTTAGTGTAAATTGGAAATGGATACCATATCTTTAATGCTAATTAGGCATCGCATTACTTAGTCTTCGAGGCCTCATGTAAATAACAATTAGCAATAATTTAGCAGTTGTACATGCTGGCATCTTCTAAGCCATACCATTGTATACCATTCCAAATTCCTTTGCATTAATTAGGATCATAAGCCAATCAGTACTAATTAGGAAGAAAATAAGTATAATAATAAATGCAACAAAATTAGTGATTTGTATCTGGTCCTTAGCTCCTTCCCTCTGCAGTTCATCAAATAGTCTTAATGCGTAGGAACTTCTTGTAATTGAAACTAATTATGAAGTTTCCCCTGCTACTTTGAGCCTCATGTTCAAATCCCACGAAGCTCATTAAATAAGTAACAAAACTGGAATCTTTAACACATATTGTAACTTGGATCATGTTAATTAGCACCACACGCAAAAGGCAGCGAGAGGCCGTTTAGCAGCCCCTGCTCTAGTTAAAGGGAAGGGAGATTGGGATCTTTTCAGTTCTTCAGGGCTTTGAAGAAGCCAGGCTGATGGTGGGGGAGCGCCATGGTGAGAAAGTCTGTGTGCAGTTTCCGGGGCAGAAAGGAGACTTAGAATCCTGAGCTAAGCTACGCCCCGACCGGGCATCTCCAGCAGTTCCCGTCGTATGTGGTAAGCACCCGAGGGGCCTAGTGGCCCAGTTACAGGGGAGTCTCGTTACTTCAGGAACTTGCCCCACATTTGACTGCTCTGTGGCTCTCGCTTTGGGCCAGTGATAGAGCTGTTTTCTTCCAGGTTGAGTGGCGAGCAGGAAGGACCTCAGAGAATTCCCTTGCCCTGCACAGACTGGAGCTGTATACACATAAACCCATGTGCCTGTTTCTAGTCAGACATATGTGCCATTCAGTAGACATATTGACTCTATTCACAGCTTCCAGCACTGATCCTAACGACTGCCGTTCCTTTTCCACGCACAGCTAGATCCGCAGATAGCTTTCAAGGCCTCAGTTGAAAGATGCTTAGAAATCCACTCACCTTCCAGTGTGCCTCCAGCCCCTCTCCTCATGCTGTGGAGCAGTCTAAAGTCAAGCATTGACCGTAGTGCTGGGGAGGGTGGGATGGGGGAGTAAATCCACAGGGATGTCCGTTTATGGGCATCCACCTACAGTACCAGAACTCCACAACAACTTTGTTTACTGCTGTTTTGTGGGAGGTAGTCCTAAAATAACTCTAACAGAAAACACTTGTTACTCTACCACTAGTTTGATGCCTTGAGAAATAAATTATGACAAGAGATTCCCAGGGACCCAGTTGAATCAGACCTACTGATGTCTTAGTCAGTTAATGTTGCTGCTGCTGATGCTAAGTCGCTTCAGTCGTGTCCAACTCTGTGCGACCCCATAGACAGCAGCCCACCAGGCTCCACCCTCCCTGGGATTCTCCAGGCAAAAACACTGGAGTGGGCTGTCATTTCCTTCTCCAGTGCATTAAAGTGAAAAGTGAAAGTGAAGTCTCTCAGTTGTGTCTGACTCTTAGCGACCCCAAGGACTGCAGCCTACCAGGCTCCTTCATCCATGGGATCTTCCAGGCAAGAGTACTGGAGTGGGGTGCCATTGCCTTCTCTGCTGTTAATGTTAAATCTTATATACTTGGAGACAGTCTTCTGGTTTTCATAGAATGATTAATACTCCTGAACATTCTTCTAGCCTCAACTAAGACCTTAGTTCTAAATAAAGCAGCTTCTGCTACTTATTGTAGCTCATAAAAATTATCCATTAAAAAATGAGTTTTAAACAAAGGAGTTGGGGAAAAAAAAAAAAAAAAAAACCTCCTGTAGGGACTTCCCTGGCAGTCCAGTGGTTAAGACTTCACCTTCCAATGCAGGGAGTGCAGGTTTGATCCCTGGTCAAGGAGCTAAGATTTCACATGCCTTGTGGCCAAAAATCAAAACAGAAAACAGAAGCAATATTATAACAAATTAAATGAAGATTTTTAGAATGGTCCACATCAAAAAAATTTTTTTAAGGAAAAAAAAAAACTCCTGTAGCTCTGACCATCAGTATGAGAGCTACTTTTACATGGTTCGATGTTGTTTGATGAGACTCTTAGAGGCCAGTCTGGTCTCCTTACCCAGACCTATCTGGTATTCAAAAGCAGGAGTTCAAGTGTGCCATATTCTTTTTAAGCCCTTCAGTGGCCACTGACTCAGAACCAAAGGTTCCAAGAAGTTCTGATTCATTGATTAGTGAAGCATTTGAAAAATCATCCAGAGCTCAGCATAACAGTGACACTTAGAAAGTATAAATATACAAATTTTATATTCTTATATTATTTATGGTATCTTAAATATGTGGAATATATGTGTATATGCATAGGTAAATATTGTGTGGTATGAGTGGGTGGGAAGGTAGGAAGTCTGAAATCTTGATTGTTGTTGTTCAGTTGCTAAGTTGTGTCCAACTCTTGACAATACCATGGACTGCAGCATGCCGGGCTTCTCTGTTCTCCACTATCTCCCAGAGTTTGCTCAAATTCATGTCTCCACTGAGTCAGTGATGCCATCTTGATATTATCTACCAAATGATACCTGGAAAGAACTCTGGACGTGTGCAGTGTGTGTTCTTACCATTTGCATTATTTTATTCAATATTAATAAATTTTGAATTCTGAGCTTTGTCTCCACAGAGATACAATGGAATAGAAAGAACAACCTAATTCATGGCAAACCCTCCATCATAATAGAGGAAATGATAGTTATTAGTTTGCCTGCACTGCTAAAATTAGCTGACCTGGTTAATCCATTTTATACTGGTTGATTCAATTTGTCTGTGTATGCAGAGCCCCCAGCATCTCACAGTGGTACTTTGAGGATGTCATTCTGCATCTTGTAATGCTAACTGATAACCCTGCCACTAGCAGCTTACAGTCTAGAGGTTTTCTTATCAAGACCTTATGACTTGATCATAAAGAAATTAAATATAGATGTTTAACCAAAAAAAAACAGAACACAAAAAGCTTGTTAGTCTTTATTTGACTGAAGACCATACTTGCCAATATTCTTTTGTCGGTAGTCCAGTGTTATATGACAAAGTTCTGTTTGCATGCCTGCCTCCCCCACTACCACCAGACTGTGATCTCTGAAGGTCAACAATAGGTTTCAGATGGTACTTAACCAAGAGGGATCTTATTTGGCATAGGGATACCAAGGCTGGGCTTCTGAGACACAACTCCTATTCCCAGTAGAGGATGAAACAGGGGACTTGTCTTGGTTATTAGGGAACCAGTGCAGACCTTGAACTTGGACAGACAGGAGCACACTAGAGTTAGTAAAATCAAGTCATTAAACAGAGACGCAGCCACAAGGGAAAAGCAGGAGCTGGGGATGAGAAGCAAGGCCGGGGCTGAGCAGGGCAGCAGTGAGCAGCCGGGATGCTAGGTAGCCCACGTGTTGCCCTTAAGTTTTCTGTGCGTGTTCCTGACTGACAACATAATGGGGGGGTTACGAGGGTGGGGAGGAGGTGCGCGGCAGTTTTGAAGACTACAGTTAGAGTCTTGGGATTATTACGAAGCCCCCTCTCTACCAGATCTGCTCAAAATGTATCCAAATCTTACTAAATAGAAATTTTAAATTAAAAATGTACATGTATGTTTAAGACTTGGCAAGAAAACCTCTAAGAGCCCTACAGCTTTCCCATCTTATGATTTTCTCATTGAAAAAAAAAAAAAAGCAGAGAAGTTGTATTGGAATATAATAAAGACCTTAAACGGTCGCTAACATGCTGCTAAAAATAGACATGATTAGATCTGTGGTATACCACTGAGATGTGTGAGCTCACACACACCCCTAGGAAACTTTACACTGGGCAGGGTGCTTGCTTTACATTTTTATCCACTTAAATGTGGTGCAGAGTTACAAAGACAACACCAGCAACAAAGACGAGGCTGGGGGTACTGAAGAACTCGACGAGACAATTGAGGTTACAAAGGTCCAAGTACGACTGTTTTGCAAATAGGATGCTTCTTTGGTGTGTACTTGTATTCATTCATTCATTCATTCTCCATTTGCTGAGCGTCCCCTCTGGGCCTCCAGCACTACCCTAAATGCTTGAGCGACAGAGGACAGTGGTGTAGTGTAGGGATGGCTGCATGACTTCAAGTCAGACCAACTTGGGTTAAAGTCTCAGCTCTTCCACTTGCTACGTGGAATGCTTTTGGTAAGTTGCATAGCCACTCAAAGCCTCGGTTTCCTTACGTGTAAAATAAGGACAGTATCAGCTGCTACCTTATTAGATATATGAAGATTAAGTCCGATAATATCGGAAAAGTTTTTAGGCCAGTGCATGGTTACAAAGTGGTTCCCTCGTAGCTCAGCTGGTAAAGAATCCGCTGGCAACGTGGGAGACCTGGATTCAAATCTGGGTTGGGAAGATCCCCTGGAGAAGGGAATGGCTACCCACTCCAGTATTCTGGCCTGGAGAATCCCATGGACTGTATAGTCCACAGGGTCGCCACAAGCTGGACACGGCTGAGTGACTTTCACATGGTGCCAAGTAGGTGCACACAGAAAAGGAAGTTGTTTCTTTCGTTGCTGTTCGGTGTCAGTGTTCTCCCTGATCAGAGAGTGGAGAGGGGCAAGTGTGGACTCACAGTGAGAGCTTTCTCAGGGTGAGCGCTGTGCACACAGGAGGAGGCGGTGAGCTGCCCCATCCACTTCTGTCTGTCTCAAGCAGAGCCTGGCTTTCCCAGAGTCAGGCATGTGGGCAAAAGGACTCCTGTTTGAGGAAGAGGCCAGGACAAATGCGCTGTCCAGGCTTTTCCAACTCTGTACCCCAGTCACCTGCTGTGGGATAGGAAGTCACATTTCTGATGGCAGCCTGTGTGCTTGCTGGCTCACTGAGTTTTACTCTACAGATGTGTTCTGATTTGAGCCTTGTAGAACTTCAGCAATGTGGATGTGGGCACTCTGTTTTTGTTTTTGTTTTTGTTTTTTCCAGTTACAGAAACTGAGGCTTAGCAGGGCCAAGTGATGTACCCAAGATGGCACAAGCAGGAAAAGGTTGCAAAGACATCGGCTCCCAAACCCATGATCGTTCACTGCACAGCATTCACTTTCAGGGAATTCATTTCAGTGAATTCATTCAATTCACCTCAGGAAAGTGGTCCAAGGCAAAATGAAACCAAAATGAAATGTTCCTGCAAAGTTAGGGGAGATGCTCCTTTTTGCATCTCTAGATCTGTGCCCCTGCCTTAAAAAGAAAAAAAAAAAAAAAACCTGCCTAAAAATACCTCAGATCTGACAAGTCTAAAAAGCTCCCTCAGAGAATCTTCACTTCCTCGCATTGATCTCTTTTTGCAAAAGCAAAGCCACTCTGTCAGCTGGCTACCCTGATGAAAAACAGGCCCAAACGGAACGTTCCAGAAATTTACTGTGGAACCCAATCTTTCTGATCTGGGATTAGAATGGGACACGGGGTGAAGGGGTGGTAGATGATGAGGGTTGAGGAGGAAAAAAATTTTTTTTGTCAGGAGGAACAGATTACATTCTTGAATCCTTCACCATGTTATAAACAAGACTAAGCACACAGCATTCCTTCCGAAGCACGTGGCCCTGTTTTTAAAACACAGGTCCGGTCTCCCCTGGAATTCAGTGTTTGTCTCAGTACTGTTCTCCCTTCTTGCTTGGGATTTATTAGAATCTGTGCTATTAATGGTGGCAGGAATGGACTGGTTCTTCCATTCGTCTTCCCTTCTCCTCATCTCTCCCTCCACACCCTCTCTCTTTTATAATTACGCTTTTAAGCCTGTAAACGTTTCCAGGGCAGTGCCAGGTTTAAAGTGCTGCTGCTTATTACCTTGGGTGGGTGCTTCCCCCCAGCCCTGTACCGACAGCCTCTTTTTTTGTAGTTCCTTCGCCAAAGTACTCGGACCTCAGCAGCCAGTCACTCGAAGAGAAAATACTGAAGCTCTTTCCTTCACTTGAAAAAGCATTGGTTCTTTTCACCTTTTCAGGTCAGTTTAAGGAATTAGTGGAAAACATGATCCTTAGGAGGCTGTGAAAACTTGGCTAAAGACTGGAACAATGGGGGCCTTTACTCTCGTTACTTCTTTGGGGATTACAGTGAAGAACACGTGTTGTGGGTGATGAGTACCTTGGTCTATATGAGATGTTAATAGTGAATAATTCTATTAATCTGCTTAAGAAATATGCTGATAAGTTCCGAGCCAAACGCATAAGTCCTTGTCTCAAAAGGGTATATCACATTGCACAAAGCTACCATTGCTCAAGGAATTTTGGCATATTTTTGGAATTGCCTCCAGAAACTCTGGTGTATTTTCTTTTACGTATTCTCAATCAGGAAACATATTCATCCTCTACACAGCATATTATGGCTCAACTGGTAAAGAATCTGCCTGCAATGCGGGAGACCTGGGTTCAATCCCTGGATTGAGAAGATCCTCTGGAGAATGGAAAGGCTATCCACTCCAGTATTCTGGCCTGGAGAATTCCTTGGACTGGATAGTCCATGGCATTGCAAAGAGTCAGACACGACTGAGTGGCTTTCACATTTTCACTTTCACACAGCATATACTAGTATATTGATATACTAGTGAATCAGTAAATATCTTATTCCCATTAATGATTATTACAGGCTTCTGAGACTGACTTTGTTGGTTGGCTCAGAATCCGGTTTTATGGTTCCAAACTTGGAGCAACATTTGAACAATGGCAGTGTCATTGGGATGGGTGGTTTCCTTTCTTTGATAACTCCCTTCCATTACCACACATCTGTATATGTGAGTCCAGGCCAATTCAGTCGACTATTATCCTATTTAAGGATCATGACTACATGGACAGTCAATGCAACCCAGCACCATCAGGAGCCCACTGTGTGGGCAGTGTCTGCTCTGGGTACAGTTTCAGAATAAATACTTCCCACTGTAAACATGTGAAGAAAACCACTGACATCCTCGTAGTCAAACGAAGTCCTCATGTGGGTCCAACAAAAGACCTGTTTCCCTTCTACATAAAATGCCCAAAGAGTAGTGATGTCATGTAAAACCAAAAGAGCAGGGAATCTGAAAGCCACTTCTCTTAAATCTTTAGAAGCCATTTAGTTGCAGAAGGACCCAAAAGTCCATTGATACTATAAGTAAACCTGGTGGCTTTCTTTCAAAATTCAGGAGAGGTGACCTTTCTTAAGGTTGTTCTCTATTATGTGGGTGTGGTTGTCTTCTGGCAAGATTATATCCCACTAGAGCAATGGTTTTCACCTGGATGTAATTTTTTTCCCCAAGGAGACATTTTTTATTAGAATTTTTTTTTTTTTTTATTGTTCTGCTGGGTTAGGGGAGGCCTATTCCTACTGGGATCTACTGAGTAGAGGTCAAGGTTGCTCCTAAACATCCTACATGGCACAGGACAGCCTGCCTCCAACCCCTAATACCAAAGATTTATCTGATCCAAATGCCAAGAGCATTCAAATCAAGAAACTACACCTGAACAAGTCTCAGCTGGTGAAAAATATGAAGGCAACATAAGGGCATAAGTTTAGCCCTGGCAAAATACCAAGGACCCTCCTTCCTTCTTTGAACAAGATTTAGAATAGGGGTCAATTACTGTGATTCTCTTCAATTCATACCATGAAAATAGGAATGTTACAAGTCAGTGATGCCCTTGGCATCCCAAATTCATCTTTTCTGCACCGATGTTTGGTGTAAACATTGCACTTATTTCATTCTGTCACGTGCACTGTGCTAGACACACATGACATCTCTGCTATCCTTGCTTTAGTAATCTTCACTTTTTATTGTGTCACCAGATGGCAATTATAGAATCAGAGGCTGTCGGAACTGAAAAGGACCTTTTAGTTATCTTACCTGTAAGAAAGAGGAAATCTCAAGAATTCAGCTAACTCTTTGGGTAGGTCGAAACAGAGCTAGATTAAAGAACTGGCTCTCCTGGGATCCAACCCACTGCTTATCTCACCACCATATTTTTACCACACTTCCTCGTGTAGGCTTGAAGAGCAGCAGCCCCAGGTCGATTGTACCCAGCTTGTAACAGATTTCTTTACATGCCTAGGCAGTGAAATCACAGGCTCCACTCAAGGGTGAGAGCACAGCGTATTTCTCTCTGCTCTTGGATCCTGCTGGACCCTCTGAACTGTAAAGCTCAATTCCCTCACTTCTCTGCTGAGATTAGAGAATGTATTTTTTCTTCCGTTCACTCCCTGTGTCATTTTAAAACATTATTAATTGATGTTAGGAGCAATCCTGGTAAGCTTCTTTATCATCATAGTAAGGGAACATACTGGGAATAGAGTTGATGTGCAACAAAGGAATGTCATGGATTGTCGTTGCTATTTTAAAAGTAAACAGATTAGAGAAACCCAGTAATCTGAAAAGTACTAAGGGTTTTGCCACAGAATATCACTGGAGGAGTGAAACCAATATTATGATGCAACAGACACCACCTGTCATCATTGCACAAAGAAGAACTTTATATTAGCCTCAATAATTAGCCACATTTTGTTTTCCTTGGAATTTACCAAAACAAAAGTATTGACAGGCAATACTTTTTGAAAAATTCCCTCAAATTGAAGTGACTTTCAAAACATTCTCAGGTTCACCATCGGTAAGTGAGAGGAGGTGTTAAAAGTGGCAATTCTGATGGGGAAACAGAGCAAACTATTCAATACACTAGCCAGAAGGGAGCTCTACTTTAAGATGAGGCCTAGGTCGTTGAGAAAGGGGTAATGGTGATGAGGAAGATGGGGACCTTTTTCTACCTAGTCAAAAATCAATATTATTTTCCTTTGTTGGTGATTATAAAATATTGAGTATAGTTCCCTGTGCTATACAAGAGGTCCTTGTTAGATATTTACCTTATATAAGTGTATACAAGATATCAGAGTAGAAGGACATGCACTCATCTTCTCTCGTGAAAACTCCAAAATTATAACTCGCTGCTGAACAACTGTCGACAGGAGAATGTTGGATCCAATGAGAGGCCTAAGCAAGATAGGAGGGTTGAAATCACGTTTAGAATCAGGCCCCATACCTGCCAGAGACACTTGGAAGGCTCAAACAAATCTTGTGTGCACCAGGACCCAGAGACTCCAAAGAGACTAAATTAGAACTGTGTTTGAGTGTTTCCTGTGAAGGTGTGGGTCAGCAGTGGCCTGCCACATGGGCAGGGGCTCTGAGTGCAGCAGACCTGGGTATAACATAAGCCCTGTTGGAGGAGGTCACCATTAACCTCAGCATAGAGCTACCAGAACTTACACAGGACTGGGGAAACAGACTCTTGGAGGGCACAAACAAAACTTTGTGCACACCAGGACCCAGGAGAAAGGAGCAGTGACCCCACAAGAGACTGACCCAGAGGAACCAGAGATCGCATTGCCAACATCTGTTGGATCATCGAAAAAGCAAGAGAGTTTGAGAAAAACATTTACTTCTGATTTATTGACTATGCCAAAGCCTTAGACTGTGTGGATCACAACCAACTGAAAAATTCTTCAAGAGATGGGAATACCAGACCATCTGACCTGCCTCCTGAGAAATCTGTATGCAGGTCAAAAGCAACTGTGAGAACTGGGCATGGAACAACAGACTGGTTCCAAATAGGAAAAGGAGTACATCAAGGCTGTATATTGTCACCATGCTAATTTAACTTATATGCAGGGTACATCATGAGAAACACTGGGCTGGATGAAGCACAAGCTGGAATCAAGATTGCCAGGAGAAATATCAGTAACCTCAGACATGCAGATGACACCACCCTTATGGCAGAAAATGAAGAACTAAAGAGCCTCTTGATGAAAGTGAAAGAGGAGAGTGGAAAAAGGTGGCTTAAATGTCAACACTCAAAAATTAAGATCATGGCATCCAGTCCCATCACTTCATGGCAAATGGATGGGGAAACAAGGAAACAGTGATAGACTTTATTTTGAGGGGCTCCAAAATCACTTCAAATGGTGATTGCAGCCATGAAATTAAAAGACGCTTGCTCCTTGGAAGAAAAGTTATGATTGATCTAGACAGCATATTAAAAAGCAGAGACATTACTTTGCCAACAAAAGTCCGTCTATTTAAAGGTGTGGTTTTTCCAGTAGTCATGTATGGACATGAGAGTTGGACTATAAAGAAAGCTGAGCACCGAAGAATTGATGCTTTTGAACTGTGGTGTTGGAGAAGACTCTTAAGAGTCCCTTGGACTGCAAGCAGATCCAACCAGTCAATCCTAAAGAAAATCAGTCCTGAGTATTCATTGGAAGGACTGATGCTGGAGCTGAAACTCCAATACTTTGGCCACCTGATGAGAAGAATTGACTCATTTGAAAAGCCCATGATGCTGGGAAAGATTGAAGGAGGGAGGAGAAGGGGACGACAGAGGATGAGATGGTTGGATGGCATCACTGACTCAATGGACATGAGTTTGAGCAACCTCCAGGCGTTGGTAATGGACAGGGGAGCCTGGCGTGCTACAGTCCATGGGATCGCAAAGAGTTGGACACGACTGAGAGACTGAACTGAGGATAGAATTTTGGTCATAGGATCAAAAGACTCTTAAAATTTAGAAAGAACCTCTAGGCCACCCAGACCAGCTTCCAGATAGTTCACAGTGGATCTGGGCTCAGAACTTTGCATAAAAAAAAAAAAAGAAAGAAAATGTGAACTGAAACTCAAGAAACGCAAGTACCATAAACAGTGGTTGGAGCGGGTAGAATGTAATACCACCTGCAGAATCATCAAATCAGGGAAGAAGCTTTAAAGTTATTCAAGGCCTGACACAAGACCCCTACCTCCAGGAAAGGTTAAAAGCTCTCTTTCTGGCATGTTTCTCCCTTTACTTAGCACTTTTAATTAATATATGACCTGCTAACTTGCTGTTTAATTGTTCTTTGTAAGTATATTCAGAATCTCTGCAACTGATCAGTTTGTCAGAGCTGCCATAACAAAGTACCACAGGCTGGAGAGCTTGATCAGCAGACCTCCACTGGTTGCTCCGGAGGGCTGCGAGGGTGAATCAGTCCCACGCTTCTCCTTGCTTCCAGTGGTTTTCTGGCCAACACGGGCATTCCTTGGCCTATGGACACATCACCCTGATCTCTGTCTGTATGTTCACCTGCTGTTCTCCCTAGGTGCTTTTCTGTGTCCACATTTTCCCTTTTTGTGAGGACACCAGTTATATTAGATAGATCCCACCATTGTGACCTTGTCTGTAACTTGATTTCCTCTGTAAAGACTCATCTCCAAATAAGGCCACATTCTGAGGTACTGGGGATTAGTTAGAACTCCAATATTTCTTTTTCTGGGGTGACACACTTCAACCTACAAAATCAGCTAAGCCTCCAGGTTTTGAGGACAAGAATTGTCTTGTATCTACATGGCCTTTGTTACACCAGGCTAACTGTGCAAGTTTGTTAGGTAATCAGAGATGCAGCATGAGGCAGGAACACATGGTCTGTCCAGCTCAGGATATGGCCTCTGGTAAAGTTGCAGAAGGCTGGCTTGTGGGAGAGAACACTGTAAGAATTTCCACCAGTGTATGCCCTACTGCCTCCAGCTGTACCCCTCCTCATTTGTCAACTGCAAACCTGAGAAAACTCTGTGACTCAATCTTGCCATTAGTGGAAGAGTTAGCGTGGAGTACCCGCCACCTCATTCCTGCTGCACTGTGTTGCGACTCCTTCTGGAGCTGCTTCCAGCTACAGCTGATTCCAGCCGATGGAGCACATTTATTTTGTGGAGCTGTCATTTCTCTCTGTTTATTTTATATAGTAGATGCTACCTTAGGCAAGTATTCTTTTCCATGTCTCGTTCTGCATTCCTCTAGATATGTTTACTTGAAAACAATACACAATTTTGAGGGCTTATTGTTAACATGGAACAAAAGCTCTCCAGAAATGCTTAAAGTCCCACTTTGGTGATGATTCTCCTGTTTAAGAGCTTACGTTGACTCCAGAAGACCCACCAGATGAGGCTTTATTCAGCTTGATGATCAAGGCCTCCGGGTAATGCTTCTGTATTCCTGTCCACCTATCCTCCCCTATGTCCCTTTATAAATCCTTAACGTCAGGACATGGTCTCCTGATCTCTTCTGTCTAGTCTTTTCCAGATCACAGCTGTGAATTTTTCTACATCTCACTTTTCCTACCATTATTAGGATTTATTCACATATTAACCTGGAGACATTCATAATTATGGACATTCAAAAATGGGGAATTTTCTCTTCTAAATTAAGTCAACTGATCATATTCAGGGCAAACTCTTGCTTAAATCCAACATGATCCAGTAACCTTTAAACTATTCTGAAGATTCAAAAGTCATCTGGGTTGAACTGTGACTGGACTACCCAGTGGAATGGAAGTGGCTCAGTCATGTCCAACTCTTTGCAACTCCATGGCCTATGGCCCCGCCAGGTTCCTCTGTCCATTGGGATTCTCCAGGCAAGAATACTGGAGTGGGTTGCCACTTCCTTCTCCAAGGACTTGGACTACCCAAGGTCAGAGTAAATCTGTCCGTTCAGGCCCAGGAGGCCTGCAAGACAGGTATTTGCTTCATGCCTCCTCCAGAAATAAGCCTGCCTACAGAGCCTTCTGGAACATGACAAGGTCTCCTTCAGAGCTCCTAAGTTACCAAAATTCCACATTGTCCCAACAGCTGGTACACAAAACTTTCTATGAATTCCTGGGAAATCCAGTGCTCTGAATTTGTGCAAAGCAGCAGGAAGGTTCAGAGAGAGCTCAGGATAACTCTGTGGCTATTATTAGTTGATTCCCCACCCCCTTTTCTTGTGGTTTGAGCAACATAAACCAAATTCTATCCCAGGCCTAGTTTTCTTCATCAATCTCTTGGGTGTTGAATCTGTTAAAACTGAGACATTTTAGATTTTTAACAGTTTATGTGAGTAGAAATTGATTCAAATCAAGCAGTGTCAAACCGAAAGTAATTCAGAGCACTCCACCAACAGGAGCTCAAAGAGAGACTTTTATAGGGAAGAAATGGAAACAAACCAAGGCAATGATTTGATTGGCTATAGCTGAAGGACTTGCCTTATTTGGGAAAGCCTAGTTGACTGCTATGGTTGGTGGTCCTTACATCATGACTTCTTAACTTTGAAGCATTTCAAGCTTAGGATTTGGTTTGCTTATTATGTAGGCAACTAACGCATTAAAGCCACCTCAGTTTATTGGCCTCCTTATCTAACTATTTTAACAATTATATGGGTATAAAGTCTCAGTGAGAATTCACAGACCTCCAAAACCTGGTCCTGAAATGTTGTGTGGCCTTCGTCAGGGAACATGTACGTTCATCAGGAGTCTAATGGAAATTTTGCCCTACATATTTGCTTCTCTCCTGCATTTTTGCCCATCAGGGATTAAATCCAGGTGTACTTCCAGGAAAGTCATGCAGGATACTGCTTTCAGGGAAGTGATGATGCTAAAGATCACATGCTCTTCCCCTAAAAGAGTAGCTTGAGAAGGTCCAAAAAGTATCAACTTTGGAGTTCAATAGACCAGGCTCCTGCGTCTGGATCCACTTGTTCACTGCTTCAACTTCAGGCAAAATGTTTGAGACGTCAGAGAAATGGGGGTAATAATGCACACCTCAAGATATGAAAAAGAAAGCCAAAATAAATCCCCAAACTCCTTAGTTGTCTTTTCTTCCAGCCAAAGGCTAGGTTCTGACTGCACTATAAGCCAGAAATAGCAGACCCCAAATCCTGGCAGGGTTTGATGGCTAGCATGGCAGCAGCCAGGTGGGAGGAGGAAGCCAGGCCCACCTCCCCTCATTGGATTGGGTTTGCAACTTAGATAGCTTTACAGCAGCTCTGACAGCAGAGCTTATAAAGAGAGGCCACAGAACAGCTAGTGTCTTCTTGTCTTTGGGGTAGGAATGGGGCCTCACTCCAGAGCCATTTCTGTAGATGAGAAAACAGAGGAGGCTGGGAGGTGATGGCCACCTTGCGCTTTGGGGGTAACACTCCTTTTAATGAAGGCTGCTTAGAAATCATGTTCTCAAAAGTGAGGATGCAGAACTGTGTTTCCTCCCGGTTGCCAACTGTACCTACTGGGCACCAGAAGGGGTTTCACTTTCAGCACTGGGCCCTGCAGCCAACCTCACAAAATGCTTTCTTGCATTTGCCAACAAGGAAACTCGTTCTGCAGCTGCAGCAGCAGGTGCTGGCTGCCAGGTTCCCCCGGCAACCCAGGTGTACTCCAGGTTAGCAGCTCTGCCTTGGAGCAGTAGCCTTCATCTCCGATGCATGTGGCTCAAAGCACAGAGTGGAGCTGCGTCCCCCCACGGTGGGAAGATAATGATTTTGCTGGTTTTATGGGGCATAATATGACCTCAGTGGGTGGTTCAGTAGTAGTGGTGGTTTTTAGAGGATATGAGAGATTGTAACATGCTTGTTGATGTTTCTTGTTTGAAGGATTTGGGGAGGGGGGGAATGGGGATTGTTGCCATCATTCAATCCAATTCATTATCAGTCATGGGTTTGCTCGGGCCCTTGGCTGATATGTTTATGACTCAAGAGGGCACTGCTTCCAGCCACGTGATAATTTGTTTGCATGTGTGTGCTTTGCAGAAATGTTTACATCTAGGATCTTATTTAGGGCTCCCTATGAAAATCGTGAGTGAGGCAGAGTAGGAATTGCTGAACTGGTCTGTTTGATGTGTAATCTGAGGCTCGGGAATGACTTGCCTGGTTGTATATTGCATGTGTTCTAGAGCTAGGACCCCAGTTCAGGTCTTCTGTGTCTCAGTGCCCCATCCTTTCCTGTCTGCCATGCTGCTCATGCCTTCTGCTAGCTTCTGTGTTTTTGTTTCC
The DNA here is from genome assembly GCA_006410615.1 of Neotragus moschatus. Taxonomy (NCBI): domain Eukaryota; kingdom Metazoa; phylum Chordata; class Mammalia; order Artiodactyla; family Bovidae; genus Neotragus; species Neotragus moschatus. Next base: position 638,800 of record SJYA01002865.1, read on the forward strand.
AGTTGCCAGTGAGCTGCTTAATCACATGTCTTTTTCTCCGATCGGTTGTGGTCTTTCCTTTGGTACACAGATCAATGCCTGTTAACCACAGTTGCCTGCCTCTGAGGCTTTGTTACTGAGAACGGTGGAAGGAGGAGGAACAGATAAATCCTGAGATATAAAATCAGACTCTCCTCTTCACCATGTGCTCCTCCATACTGCAGGCCCCCATCTCCGTTACTTCTGGCCACCCCAGAAAGCGTGTTGGGTTATGAACTGATGGCCCACCTGTAGATTCAGGCTAAATGGAGCATCAAGGGGGGCTTAACCTGGGCCCAAAAGCACTTTGGTTACAGATCATCTGGTGCTTTTGCCCCTGCACACTGGTAAATTCTCACCCAGAAGACGGTCACCTTCTAACTCTTCTTGCTGCAGGAGGAAGCCAGAGACTAGAAAAGCACCTCACTCTAGAGTGAAATATGTAGACTCACACACTCATATAACAAATACTTCCTATAACTTTTTCTCTAACTTTTTAGGAACTTGACATTGATATCTGTCGTGATGTTTTTAGACTTTAGGGAGTTGTTAAAATATGTTTACATTCCTTAGACAAACAATTAAGTACCTATGAAGGCAGCCCAGAAGTTTATCGAAACATGGTCCTGAGAGAGCGTGGATCAGGATAGTTCTCCTGGACATTACCAAGGGAACAGTTTCTAGGACTCCTCCCCTCNACACTCATATAACAAATACTTCCTATAACTTTTTCTCTAACTTTTTAGGAACTTGACATTGATATCTGTCATGATGTTTTTAGACTTTAGGGAGTTGTTAAAATATGTTTACATTCCTTAGACAAACAATTAAGTATCCATGAAGGCAGCCCAGAAGTTTATCGAAACATGGTCCTGAGAGAGCGTGGATCAGGATAGTCCTCCTGGACATTACCAAGGGAACAGTTTCTAGGACTCCTCCCCTCTCTCTTAACTCACAGTTAACTGAAAATATTAACAGCACTTAATGAGCGTGAGCATCTACCATGTGCCAGACATTATGCTAAATATGGTGTATGTATTATTCATTTGTTCCTCACAGCAATCCTATAGACTGGGTACTGCAGTTAAATAATTCCTCAGGCTCACGGCTAATATAGCTGGTGTGGACTTAGGCTGGAGTCTGAAGTCAGGACTCTCTAATGTATTTTTTAGCTTTATAGCTAAAAATTGTTTTACCACTTTATTCAGGTATAGTTTACATGTATTAAGCTGTACACGTTAAGTGTATATAACTTGTGTTTAGGACTAACTATATACCTGTGAAACCACTACCATCATGAAGACCATAGACACATTCCTTCCCCTCCCAAATTCTTCTCCAGCTCCCCCCAACATTATTATTATTTTTTGTTGTTGTAAGGACACTTACTGTAAGATCTAACTTCTTAGAGCCTTGCCAACAATACTGGATTGTATACTTAAAATTTTCTAATATCAGAAAGCAAATGTTAATTTTATAACTGCTTGCTGACAGAATTACACATGATATTTAGTAAGAAAATATAATCCATGTAATCAAGTCAAATCAAACAGTCTCCCAGCTTGGATGCTGCGGGGATGCCATAGAAATATGCAGCACAGTTCTAGGATTAAAGATTCTATAACCTGTTAGGCTGCAGATATAAACACATGATATAAACATAACCCATGAGTGATGATTTTTATTTGATTGAGACAAGCCTGTGTTAGACTTGTAGGGTGGTAGAGACTTGCACTCCAGGTAAGCATGGAGAAGGCAGTGGTACCCCACTCCAGCACTCTTCCTGGAAAATCCCATGGACAGAGGAGCCTGATGGGCCACAGTTCATGGGGTCGCTAAGAGTCGGACACGACTGAGCGACTTCACTTTCACTTTTCACTTTCATGCATTGGAGAAGGCAATGGCAACCCACTCCAGTGTTCTTGTCTGTAGAGTCCCAGGGGCAGAGGAGCCTCATGGGCTGCCGTCTCTGGGGTCGCACAGAGTCGGACATGACTGAAGCGACTTAGCAGCAGCAGCAGCAGCAAGCATGATAAATGAAATGTTATGACACTAGTGTGCACCACAGTGCCAGGCATCTGATAAAGATTCAGTCAATATTAAATGAATAAACCAGCATCTAGACCAGTCTTTCCAGTGAAGGACTCTCCAAAGCAGCAGCTCCAGTGCCTTAAAGAGTGTGGGGCAGCGTATATGATTTTCATAGCAGGTATTACATTCAAAGTGCCGATCCTGAGAGCAAGATAAGGAAATGGTGCCTTTGTGAGGATCACCTAACTGCTTCTGTCATCCACAAAGGCTTACTAGAGAAACAGATAAATAGCTAAGCTATAAAGTATGGTCAGTGCCTTAGCTGGTTTACATATAGGTGCAATCTCTCTCTCAGGAGACACAAATCGTCTAGTGACCAACAGTAGGCGTACTGACCACATCATACCTTTCTAGGGCTGAGCACACCAGGTCTCAGAGCTCTCCCAAAGCTCGGCTTCCCAGGTGTGGCTGCCCCTCCAAGCACACTGCCTTACGTGCTGCCTTGGGTCAAGTTGCTGAGATCTAAGTGCCACCTCTGTCCAGCTGCGTGATCCTGGGCAATCAGTTATTCTCTGAAAATCACAGATGGAGAGTGTGCTTGAATTAAATTAATTCATGGAAAATGCCTCATGCATGGAAATACTTTATACCTGTTAGCTCTTGTTGTGGTGGTTGTTGACAATATTATTGTTAGAAACATTTGTAAAGTTTTTTTAAAAAAATTAAGACCCAAGCAAAATAAATATGTTAGCATAAAATAAAAAATAAAGATCTTAGCTTATGTTAAAGGATCAAGAAGTGATAGGAGAGTGACCTCTTTTACTTCTCTAGCCTTAACCCAGGAGTTGCGGGGCTTTAGAGACAGACATGAATCTTGGTGTGTTAAAGGGTACCTGGGATTTGTTTTCATCATAAGGTAAGATATGCAGACATGAAAGTGATGGTCGTAAAGGAGGAAGTTTATACTCATGGATCCCTGGAAACCGATAGTGTGCCATGCCTGTGGTGTGTAGGACTGTGTGGGTAAGCACTAGGGGCAAAAGCCTTTATTGTGATTTTCATGGAAAGGAATGTGTGAAGCATGTGAGGAAGGTTTGGAATTAGCTGTTTTGAATAATTTCAGCAGATTTGGGGGTCTAGAGATCGCCCCTAGTTGCCTGATGCTTGGCCCTGGGATGATATTAAAGCAGGGGCATAGTGCCTCAACCAGTGGGGAAGCTCCATAAAGGAAGTAGTTGGAGGATATGGGTTCTGTATTTGCACATGAAAAGCATGCTTTAAAGGGGGCTTGTCTACTACCTCTAGGATAACCTAGCCCTTTAAGGGATGGTCTCTTGAGGGTTAGCAAGGCCTCCAATGTCAGACTGTCATAAAATATGGAAAATAAAACACACAGTTAATACTTGCGGCACTACAATCCTGACTGACAGGAGTAGAGTTGGCAGTTACAGAAGGCACGATGGTTTCTGTCTAGCTCACCACAGACTCGGGCTTCCCAGGCGGTGCTAATGGTAAAGAACATGCCTGCCAGCGATGTGGGTTCAATCCTTGGGTCAGGAAGATTCCCTGGAGGGAGAAGGGCATGGCAACCCACTCCAGTATTCTTGCCTGGAGACTCCCATGGACAGAGTGAGCCTGGAGGACGTCCATCTATTGGGTCACAAAGAGTCAGGTAACTTCTCCACTGGATCAGCTTCTGGGTTAAGGAATCCTGTGGGTTTCTCCATATTAGCAAGTAGGATGCTGGGCTGGTGCTGGTCATAGTGCCCTCACCCGCCTGCCATTCCAGTGATGGTTTGGGAAGACCCAAGATCTCACCCTTTAGGTGTTTAATCCTACCTACCTGCTTAACTTTGATAATTCACTTCATGAGCGGTGCTATGAAAATCTGGTTGCCTCCGCCCAGTAGGAGTTTCAAGAGCTGGACCCGCTTGGACACAGACTAGTTAGGACAGCGTCTGATATTTTCTGAGCAGTGGCCACCGCTTACTGCCCTTGTCCTTGTGTCGGTCACTAGGCCTCTCCAGTCTGCTGTGAAGCTGTTTGTGGTTGACAAACAAAACTCACCCACCAGGTTTCTTCATGCTCTGTTTTAAAATTTGCTTTTAGGAACAGGCATGCGGTGTCCAAGACACTTGGAAATACACAGATATGTGTTTAAGCAACTTGATTTCTTCTCACGTTCTGCCTTAATTCAATAATCCATTTATTCTTTCATTCAATAAGCAAGTGTTTGGCAGAAATTTTTTTTTTCTGCATTCCCAGGCAGTGCAGCAAAATGAATCACTGAGAGCTTTGAGACTCAAATTCTACAAAGTGGGAGGGTGGGAAAAGCCAGTGTCTGCTATACAATCCACAGCCAGAATGTAGGCAGACAGAGCCAGCGAGCACAGTCTGTGACCATCCTTGAAGTACCAACTGGACTTCATACAGTTCTGGCAAGGAGATAGGGATTTAGCTGTCTCTGAGGGATTGGTTTGCCCGGAAAATCCCATGGATGGAGGAGCCTGGTAGGCTGCAGTCCATGGGGTNCTTTGATAATTCACTTCATGAGCGGTGCTATGAAAATCTGGTTGCCTCCGCCCAGTAGGAGTTTCAAGAGCTGGACCCGCTTGGACACAGACTAGTTAGGACAGCATCTGATATTTTCTGAGCAGTGGCCACCGCTTACTGCCCTTGTCCTTGTGTCGGTCACTAGGCCTCTCCAGTCTGCTGTGAAGCTGTTTGTGGTTGACAAACAAAACTCACCCACCAGGTTTCTTCATGCTCTGTTTTAAAATTTGCTTTTAGGAACAGGCATGCGGTGTCCAAGACACTTGGAAATACACAGATATGTGTTTAAGCAACTTGATTTCTTCTCACGTTCTGCCTTAATTCAATAATCCATTTATTCTTTCATTCAATAAGCAAGTGTTTGGCAGAAATTTTTTTTTTCTGCATTCCCAGGCAGTGCAGCAAAATGAATCACTGAGAGCTTTGAGACTCAAATTCTACAAAGTGGGAGGGTGGGAAAAGCCAGTGTCTGCTATACAATCCACAGCCAGAATGTAGGCAGACAGAGCCAGCGAGCACAGTCTGTGACCATCCTTGAAGTACCAACTGGACTTCATGCAGTTCTGGCAAGGAGATAGGGATTTAGCTGTCTCTGAGGGATTGGTTTGCCCGGAAAATCCCATGGATGGAGGAGCCTGGTAGGCTGCAGTCCATGGGGTCGCTAAGAGTCGGATACGACTGAGCGACTTCAGTTTCACTTCTCACTTTCATGCATTGGAGAAGGCAATGGCAACCCACTCCAGTGTTCTTGCCTGGAGAATCCCAGGGACGGGAGAGCCTGGTGGGCTGCCGTCTCTGGGGTCGCACAGAGTCGGACACGACTGAAGCAACTTAGCAGCAGTAGCAGCAGAGGGATTGGTTTTATTCCCGTGTTGCCCAGATAGCCTGCTTCACTGATCACAGAGTCTTCCCTGTCTCTGCAGAGGAAGAGGACGGGCTGAGCAGCAGGGCCCATCCACCCCATCCTGGGGAAATAATCAGATGTGTCTCCCACTTTTGGGTCAGGCAGCACCTTTCAAATGAAGCACATTCTCTGACATCCATGCCATCGAGATATGGTTCATATAGATAGGAATAAATTAATAAATACGTTCTTGTTTAACCAGCAAACTCGGTTTAGCTTCCTGTTACCATCTGGTTTAGTGGCTACTTATTGAATGTCCTCCTGGCACACACTCAGAAAACCAACACCGAAAGGGGGTCCATCATCCAGTTCTTGAGAGGAACAGACATGCTAGAAGCCAGGACTGTGTGGCATGATATTGGGATCAGCTTGGGAACTTTCAAATTCTGACTCTGCCATCTACTCATTGTGATAACCAAGAGTCAATTGCTTGCCCTCTCTGTAAAATGGGAATAAACATAATATCCCTCCCATATAGACTTATTGATGAATCTAGAATGAGTCAGTACATGTAAAGAAAGGGCTTGGAGACAATCCTTGCAATTGAAGTACTATTACTATTATCAGCACAGTTGGGAAAAAGTGTTGGCAACTAGAATACAGGGGAGCCTTTCACCATTGCATCAGGGTTTCCTGATCAGTGCCAGGTATTTTCGGGTCAGAGGAGGAAGGATCACATCCTGCAGCCTTTCCAGGATTCAGAGTGCAGAGAGTAGAAAAGAATGACTCGGCCTGGCCAGACCAGAAGGAGCTGGATGAGCCCCAACACTGCGAAGGAGCAGGTACTAAGAGTCTCTAAAAAGGCCAGCTTCTCAAGAGTCATTTCTACCGTCTTGAACGGTATGACTCAGATGGGATCTCCAAGTGAGTGTATCCACATTTTGGCCCTAACTCAGAAACCTGCCAACTCCGTATAGTCACACCTGCACCGCGGCTCTGACCCTCTTTCACTGCTCTCCCATGAAACCTCTACCTAAGATCTCTCCTGGTTAATACCTGTGCAGTGCCAGGAAACACTCTCACCTTTCCAGAGGCCTCAAAATACCCCAGACATGTGCCTGAGTTTCACACCTCCAACCTCCCCACTCATGCCCTGGGCCTGTCAGGAACATCAGGATGCTCAGAGGGCTTCTGAAGACGCCTCAGCAGCCATGTTTGTGTGAAATACAAGTGAGGTTCTGAAGCCCCCGTCATACGAGCTCATCTACCCTTCTCCACTTTTCATACCACCACGTATGTGTGTAATGAAAGGCAGTGAGGGAGGGAATTGGTGGAAAATTATGTTCTGGAAAAGATCCTGGTTTGATCAGAGAAAAACAGATCAGTATATATACGTACTGATGCCCATAAATCATCTCTTTAATGGACAGAAAGAAAAGACTTGACATTTGGTCTTGCTGATCCTGTGTTCTTGAGTCAGATGGTATTGTAAGACTTCAGTCAGCCCTCATATTTACCACACGAGAGTAATTATTATGGTTTACACTTAAGGAAACTGAGGCCCAAAGTCTAGCCTACAATCTCCACCACTAGGAGGTTACCTTCTAAAACACACAGCCCCTCAGACCATCACCAAAAGATACCAAACAACAAAAGAAAATACAGCCTGGGCATGATAAAGCTGGCCAACTGCTTATTTTCTTTATAGAGGCAAATAATTAGTTTGAGCTCTTGCCGAGTTTCATAAGAACTGGGCTGGTGGGGGTGGGGGAGATTTCCCTTTATATATACTATTTTAGGAAAGCCCATAATTGAATCTAATTTCTGCAGCTGCCGTTAGAAAGCAGGATAACAGTGGCGCATCTGGGAGACAACAGAGGCCCACAGAGCAGGGTGAAATATGCCCCATGCAACCGAGAAAACCCGGGCACAGGGCAGAGCCACCTGCCGAAAGGGACACCAAAGCCAGCGTCGGGCCTGGGGGGCAAAGTGGCAGGAGAGTGTGGCCCCTAGTTCCCACCTAGGAACGGTGGGTGAGCAGCTCCCAGNGCAGGGTGAAATATGCCCCATGCAACCGAGAAAACCCGGGCACAGGGCAGAGCCACCTGCCGAAAGGGACACCAAAGCCAGCGTCGGGCCTGGGGGGCAAAGTGGCAGGAGAGTGTGGCCCCTAGTTCCCACCTAGGAACGGTGGGTGAGCAGCTCCCAGAGTTCCTGGAGCGAGAAACCTTCTGGATCTTTGTTCTCTCTCCGCCACGGCTTGTAAGTATTAGCCTGATGTTGTTTACTTCTTCTCCCCATCTCTCCAAGGAATATGATTCACACGTTTTCAGATTTATTTGAACAAAATGCAATAAATATGCTGCTTCAATTTTAACTGCTGGCCTGTAGCCAGGCTTTTTAATGAATCTGGCCTGTGCTACTGAAGTGTTCCAGGATCTCCAGGGCTCTGGGCACTGTGAGATTATATACACTGGTGTGCGTGCTCACCACACACACGCGCACACACACACACAGACGCACGCACGCACTTCCCCACCTCCTATTCCCTGGAGGGCCACTGACTCACAGTCAACTGCAGGTTTTTCAGAGCTGACTCTGGTTAAAATTAGCAGGAGCCTTTATTGTCCAAGGAGAGGAAGGATTCCTCCACCTCGTTTCACAGCTGCATGGAAATGCCATCTTTTCGTTTTCCCCCTCTGCCTATTGGAATTACTATACCCACCTCCAAAAGCTGCCATCATCAGCCTTTTTTCCTCTTCCTTTGTTTCCTCACAAGTGGCCACTAGACCTGGTCCAGCCAATGGAGACTTCCATATAAAAACAGCTAAATATGGGGGCTTAAAGTAGAGATAAAAGGACTCTCAACTGACAATGACTAGTCAGGACTCCCTGCTTCTGAGAGATGGGAGAAAGTATGGGATGAGGAGGGACACCCACAGAAGCACCCCTGGGCCTGGCACCCTTTCTCAGAAAGAGGAAAAGGAGAACTGCCAACCTCAGACCTGCAGCACATCTCTCCCAGACACCACCCTCCAGGAAATATAGCCACAGAGGGTAAAACTGAGGGATCTGCAAAATGGGGCCCCATTGGTGGTCCCAGCCTCCTCTTCTGGAGGACCCCTTGCAGCTTCAGAAACCTGAAACTCCAAAGTTTTGTGCCCACAGTGAACAACACTTAAGACCCTTGTGGGTTGGCATCTGGGAATTCCCTCAGAAGGAAGGAACCATTCCAGGAAGGGGTGATTTTGGGGCCCGAGGCATGGTCTCCTACTGGTGGCAGTGTGGTGGCCAAATTCTGCCTTGTTGCTAGTAGACACATCTACTTCTCTCCTTTCAAGGAACAGACCATAGTCTAAGCTCTCCTGTTGTTACTAGTGGCTTTGTTTTCTTTTCCTCTTTTGAAGTTACTGTCAAAAGCAAAAGGGATCTGACATCCCCATTCCATCCCCATCTTGTTTCATCACATGCCCTAATGGGATCTTCACAGTCATTTGACAAAATAAGCCAAGAAACTTGGAAGTCAGGTACCTGGACACATAAACAACATGAAGGGCCTGGCTGCCCTTACTGCCTAGGGAAGAGGTCCAGAGTGCAGAGCAGCAGGCTGGGATAGCTTCGCCAGCAATATGCAGTTGTTTCCTGGGAGCCATTGTTGCCTCATTAATGGAATGATCTTTCCAGCCTGGTTTATTCTGTGATTCTGACAGACTTTGAGTGGTTTTCCGCGAACGTCTTTTACTCTCATAGTATCTGACACCTCCTTCTGTCTGTTTTACTTTCTTGAAATGGAATAATAAATAACTTATTTCTGTCACAAAAATTATATCTTCTTATTTATAATATTCATATAATTGTAGAATGTTTCTTATGGGGCCTGGGGAAAATACCATCTTGGTTTCTACTTCAAATAGTGGTATCAGTGATTTGATTTTGTGTGAAACTGTCTCAAACTCTTTACAAACAGATGCAGTTCTATGCAACGTATATTGGTCAATCTCTTGATCTCTTATTTGCCAAGTGGACACTGTTGGAAATATGAAAAATACAAGACACAAACTCTTTCCTCAACTTACTATCTTATTGGAAAGTCAAGATCACCGTGACTTGTAGGACTAGCAATGTTACTAACAGCGTGCCTGTTAGGAGGCAGGCATTGCGGTAGATACTTGACAGATATTTGCTTCATTTAAGCCTGAACAAATTCCTCATTTTAGTTCTACTTCAGTCGCAAGGAATCTAAGGTTTAGTTCAGTTTGTCTGCCCGAAGCTGAGTGGTGATTGAAGATCTATCTGATTGAGTCTGTGAGTTTGAAATATCACATAACCAAGTGTTACACTGAGCGTGAGCAAGGTCTGCAGAGCTGTGGTGTAGGTGTGGTATTCTGCAAGGCCAGAGAAGTGGAAGTTCTGAGTAAGCGATGTCACCTGCTGCTTGAATTTACCCTGAAAGGAATAAGCAGGAACTAACCCTGGGCCCTAGTTCAGAAGTGAGACGGAGAATATGGGCTCCTGATAGAAGACGTTAAAATGAACACTGGAAGACTGTTTTGCCACCTNACTGCCTAGGGAAGAGGTCCAGAGTGCAGAGCAGCAGGCTGGGATAGCTTCGCCAGCAATATGCAGTTGTTTCCTGGGAGCCATTGTTGCCTCATTAATGGAATGATCTTTCCAGCCTGGTTTATTCTGTGATTCTGACAGACTTTGAGTGGTTTTCCGCGAACGTCTTTTACTCTCATAGTATCTGACACCTCCTTCTGTCTGTTTTACTTTCTTGAAATGGAATAATAAATAACTTATTTCTGTCACAGAAAGTATATCTTCTTATTTATAATATTCATATAATTGTAGAATGTTTCTTATGGGGCCTGGGGAAAATACCATCTTGGTTTCTACTTCAGATAGTGGTATCAGTGATATGATTTTGTGTGAAACTGTCTCAAACTCTTTACAAACAGATGCAGTTCTATGCAACGTATATTGGTCAATCTCTTGATCTCTTATTTGCCAAGTGGACACTGTTGGAAATATGAAAAATACAAGACACAAACTCTTTCCTCAACTTACTATCTTATTGGAAAGTCAAGATCACCGTGACTTGTAGGACTAGCAATGTTACTAACAGCGTGCCTGTTAGGAGGCAGGCATTGCGGTAGATACTTGACAGATATTTGCTTCATTTAAGCCTGAACAAATTCCTCATTTTAGTTCTACTTCAGTCGCAAGGAATCTAAGGTTTAGATCAGTTTGTCTGCCCGAAGCTGAGTGGTGATTGAAGATCTATCTGATTGAGTCTGTGAGTTTGAAATATCACATAACCAAGTGTTACACTGAGCGTGAGCAAGGTCTGCAGAGCTGTGGTGTAGGTGTGGTATTCTGCAAGGCCAGAGAAGTGGAAGTTCTGAGTAAGCGATGTCACCTGCTGCTTGAATTTACCCTGAAAGGAATAAGCAGGAACTAACCCTGGGCCCTAGTTCAGAAGTGAGACGGAGAATATGGGCTCCTGATAGAAGACGTTAAAATGAACACTGGAAGACTGTTTTGCCACCTTCACTCCTCTTTAACAAGAGGCAAGCCTTTTACTAAGCCCACTAGGGAGAGAGCTTCTACCTGCCCAAGCCTCAACCCCAGTCACCCTTGACGCTGGATGTCCTTCAAGCAAATTCCTGGCTTGACAAAGGGATGCCCTCAGATAACTTCAATTATTTTTAAACTGGTGCTTATAAAAATAAACACATTCCACTTATTACATAACCAAGGTTGAAAAAATAATGTTTTATTGTCAGTTTTATTAGCTGGGAAATGTAATAATTTCCAAGTTTGAGAAATCAGTCAGGGAATTATTTTTAACCTTTTGTAAAGTCTTGTATTTGCTTTATTGGCACCTCTTAGCAGTTCCATTTGCTCCCCAAATCCTGGTTTCCGGCTTCCTTTCCTTTCTTAGGAAAGCCTAAGTCAAACATGAAAGCTGTTTTTTCAGCTCTGAGCTCATGGAGATTGTCCACAGTTGTAGCCTCACTGCACATTCCATCTGAACTTTTTTTTCAACAAGTTTCACAACTTCTTAATCTTATCCTAGACTATTATCTGCTCATACCCAGGGCTAACTAGAAAAACTTAAGAAATACACCATTTGCTCACAAAAGTTCTTTTCCTAAACCTTTACTTAAGGAAAACCTCTCAGTCCTTCTGTCAATGTCTTGGAGTCCAGATGCTGAAGTAACCATCTGTATTTCTCATAAGCATGGGACAGGAAGGCTGTTTAAGGGAAAGTACCTGACGCAGAGACTTGGGTTCAAATTCCTGCTTTAATTTTGTGAGAGACTGAATATGTTTCTTAACATCTCTGAGCCTTGTTTTCCCCATATATAAGATATAGTAAATATTATCTGTCGATATTTCATTGGGTTGTGGGAGTTTTATATTGTTTGATCTTCAACCAAGAATAATCCTTCCAGAAGTAACCAAAAGGCCCTCATTAAAAGGTGGCATACCACTTTCACCATGAGGCACCAACCCTGTGAGCGAGACACGTGACAGAAAAACACCCAGAGGAGCTTAGACCTAACTGGGTTTCCCAGGCCTTGCAGGTCCAGTAACTTGCATTTTATTTGGTTTGTCTGATAGAACTGAGATCTCTGTTGTCTTCTCAAAAATAGAAGTGCTTTTGACTCGCAGATCTTCCTTATGGTGGCTAAGTGACTTTCCTCCTGTTTAAGCTCAGCAGAGACTCTTCTGTCTACTCGAGATGCGGAATCACCAGGAATCAGAGACCATAAAGACACTCAGGACAAAAAGAAGGGTCATGCCCAAGTCATAGAGCTGAAGATAAGTAAGACTGGAATTGCCATCTTGAGCTGCTTTGGCCCTCCCTCTGCCCGGCAGCATTTGTTTGTGACTATAAAACCTGAAGTGAGCATATGAAGTGACTGTATGGAGACACTGCTGCCCAGCAGGATTCTAAAGGAGTTACTGGGGCAGTGTGCAAAATATTCCAGAAACCCTGAGCTCCGCGTGGCCCCTTCTTTACTGCTGTGCATCCGTAACTGCGAGGCGTTTCTGTGAACTCACCCCCGTGTGCGCTAGTGCTGTCTCTTGATGGTCAGAGATTCAGTCTGTGTGACTGGTCTTTGGTTAGGGTGATAGGCATCACACCTTTCTTACTTTTTATGCTGATTCTTGACCATCTTTCTGCTGTGTGGCAATAGCATTTTTGCCAAGATCTGCTAAAACTCATTCTTCGTTATAGATACTCAACACNGTGCTGTCTCTTGATGGTCAGAGATTCAGTCTGTGTGACTGGTCTTTGGTTAGGGTGATAGGCATCACACCTTTCTTACTTTTTATGCTGATTCTTGACCATCTTTCTGCTGTGTGGCAATAGCATTTTTGCCAAGATCTGCTAAAACTCATTCTTCGTTATAGATACTCAACACAGTCCATGGGGTCACTAAGAGTCAGACACGACTGAGCGACTTCACTTTCACTTTTCACTTTCATCCATTGGAGAAGGAAATGGCAACTCACTCCAGTGTTCTTGCCTAGAGAATCCCAGGGACAGAGGAGCCTGGTGGGCTTCTGTCTGTGGGGTCGCACAGAGTCGGACACGACTGATGCGACTTAGCAGCAGCAGCAGCAGCAACAACAGATATTTGTTCAACAAATGGACAAATGAATATATGCATGCATATTGCCAGCACACATCAAGCCAATGGTATTTATGAATTGCTAGACTGACTTCAGTTACAAAGTAAACAGGCCATGAAATTTGAATTTAGTAAAAAGAATTTATTTCAGGCCTTCAGGCCCTATTAGGCTTCCCTGGTGACTTAGTGGTAAAGAATCTGCCTGCCAGTGCAGGAGATGCAGGTTCGATCCCTGGGTCAGGAAGATCCCTTGGAGCAGGAAACGACCATCCACTCCAGTATTCTTGCCTGGGAAGTCCCATGGACAGAGGAGCCTGGTGGGCTACAGTCCATGAGATTCCAAAACAGTCACACATGACTTAGCGACTACACAACAGTAACAACAACAGCGCCTATCCACTGATGACTATCTTGATTATTTTTAGCAAGTTGTCAGAATGTCGGGATTTAAAGCTGCAATAAACTTGCTTCTTTAGGAAAGGGATCACATGCCTTCTTCTGGCATCTGCGCTCTCCTGGTTAAGCTGCCATCGTGGTTTCTCTCTGCATGGCTATCCTCTGATCTTGGTAGAATGTCCACTCGCAGTCGTTGCTGTTCGTTATTTCCTCTTCTCTCCCCAACTCTATTTTCTAGCCTGTGTTAAAGCATCTTTAATAATCTGAGACTGAGCACCAATAGGAGATTTTGTACTAAGAATGAAGTCTTCTAAAAGCCACAATCAAATACCAGCCCATGAAGACAGGAGGAAGAAAAAGTGAAAACCTCAGTTCAGAGGTATACAGATCCACACTTGTAGAACACATACTTTAAATGAGGACTTGCTGTCTTGAAAACATATAACTTTCTAAAAGCCCACACCTTCAGCTGAGAAATCGGTATGCAGGTCAAGAAGCAACAGTTAGAACTGGGCATGGAACAACAGACTGGTTCCAAATCAGGAAAGGAGTACGTCAAGGCTGTATATTGTCACCCTACTTATTTAACTTATATGCAGAATACATCATGTGAAATGCCGGTCTGGATGAAGCACAAGCTGGAATCAAGATTGCCGGGAGAAATATCAATCACCTCAGATATGCAGATGACACTACGCTTATAGCAGAAAGTGAAGAGAAACTAAAAAAGTGAAAGAGGAGAGTGAAAAACTTGGCTTAAAACTCAGCATTCAGAAAACAAAGATCATGGCATCTGGTCCCATCACTTTGTGGCAAATGGATGGGGAAACAATGGAAACAGTGACATATTTTATTTTGGGGGGCTCCAAAATCACTGCAGGTGGTCACGGCAGCCATGAAATTAAAAGACGCTTGCTCCTTGGAAGGAAAGTTATGACCAACCTAGACAGTTTATTAAAAAGGAGAGACATTACTTTGCCAACAAAGGTCCATCTAGTCAAAGTTATGGTTTTTCCAGTAGTCATGTATGGATATGAGAGTTGGACTATAAAGAAAGCTGAGCTCCGAAAAATTGATGCTTTTGAACTGTGGTGTTGGAGAAGACTCTTGACAGTCCCTGGACAGCAAGGAGGTCCAACCAGTCAATCCTAAAAGAAATCAGTCCTGAATATTCATTGGAAGGACTGATGTTGAGGCTGAAACTCCAATACTTTGGCCACCTGATGAGAAAAACTGACTCATTTGAAAAGCCCCTGATGCTGGGAAAGATTGAAGGTGGGAGGAGAAGGGGACGACAGAGGGTGAGATGGTTGGATGGCATCACTGATGCGATGGACATGCATTTGAGTAGGCTCCTGGAGTTGGTGATGGACAGGGAAGCCTGGCGTCCTGCAGTCCATGTGGTCTCAAAGAGTCAGACATGACTGAAGCTGAACTGAACCAGCTTCCTCTGGACAGTGAGCTATCCAAATGAACAAAACAAAATGTGATTTACAAAACATATTATTTGAACAAGGCTTCGAGTGTCTTCAGGGCAAGACCCATAGCTTATTCATCAGCATTTGCCCTGTACTTCTTCAAAGGGAGCTTCTAATGTAAATTTGCCCAATAAAGGTTGAGGAAGGAGAAAGGGACCAGGGAGGGCAAGTAGGAATTGTGAACACTAGGACACACTGGTTAAGCATCCAGGATCAAAGGGTGAGTTTCTAACCTTAGTGTAGAAACCTTATCTTGAGTTGGCTCTCTTCTCAGAAATCTACTGGGAGCAGCTTTTGTCCCCTTTAATCACAGTTGTACCTGTAGAGAGCATAGGATCTCTTTTCCAAGGCTGGGTGTCTAGGTGCCTACATGGAAATATTTGTGTCGCCTCATTACCCCCTGGTAGCTCAGATGGTAAAGAATCCTTCTGCAATGCAGGAGACTTGGGTTTGATCCATGGCTTGGGACGATCCCCCGGAGGAGAGCATGGCAACCCATTCCAATATTCTTGCCAAGACAATCCCCATGGACAGAGGAGCCTGGCGCGCTGCGGTCCATGGGGTCGCAAAGAGTCAGACACACTGAGTGACTAAGCACACAACACATTATCCACAAGGAGACCCAAATTCCTAGCATTGTTCCCAGCCTGACCTAGGGCCCTGTCTTCACCCACCTGCCTTAGAATCTATATTATAGCCACACAGAAATTCCTGCTTTTTGCTAACCATGCCATTCTGTTTTATGCTTCATGGCTTTGCACTTGCTGCCCTTCCTTCCTCTCATCCCCTTTCAGACAGTGCTTCTAAATTGCTCAGGACCCAAGTAAAGTATCACCTCCTCAGTGATGTTCCTCCCTCCCTCCAGGAAAGGTGCTCATGCCCTTGGCTCTTACGTCTTACCCCATTGTCCTTATCACAGAATATTGAGAATGAGTATTTATGTATTTACCTCTAGTACTTTGAGAATAGAGATTTATCTTTGTATTCTCACATGTAAGCCTAGAGGATAGGTACTATTATTAATTCCACTCTTAACAGGAATGCAGAAGCACCAAGAGGTGAAATAAGTTGCCCAATTCGAGACACACCAGTAACTTATAACCCTGTGCTATGAACTTAGGGAATGTGGGCTCAGAACACACCCTTTTATCTACTTTGAAATGCTACTTTTCTTTACTCATACTGGTTTTTGTGTTACCTTTATTATGGTATCTATATTAATATAAATTCTTATTCTTAATCAGCTAGATAAATTATTTATGTTTGTATATGAGTTATATAGTTAATAAGTTCCATTTTAAACTATTATTCTGCAGTATATGCTAGCTGTTAAAATCTCCCCAATAAATCTCTGGCGTGCCCCAGGTGCAAAAGAAGGTAATATTGGTAGTCTTTTCAGCTCGGGGGGATCGTTATTTTTATTCAAGTTTTTTATTACTGTATCTTGTTTCTTCAACTAAATATTTGAATACCCCAAAACTGGACCCATATCTTAAGGGTACCCAAAAGGACCCAGAATGGCTGTGTTCCTGATTCCTGATGGGCAGTGAAACTTTTGCTGAATAGATTAATGCAAAAAAAGCAAAACTGCTTCCTTATTGCCACCCACCAGTAACTTGTTGAAAATGTGATATCAAGTTGCATATTGAAGAGTTGACAAACTTTCTTGTTGGGGTCCCACATTTCAGAGAACTGGCAGTTAGTTCAGATGGCAAAGATGGAGTGATTATTTGACCAGCAAGCTCTCCTCCAACTCTCCAGGCTTTCAGTCAAGCATCTGGTGGCCTCCATCCTTATCACCTTGTAAATAACCAGCATTTCCTCTTCTCCTTCCTCGCTGGCTCATTCTGAACTCATTCTCTGCACTAGTCTTTATACCAGGACATAGAGATAGAAACATTAAGTGTCTGGATATTTTTTATATTTAGCAACTCATCCTCACCTCTATGATTCCATGACCCTGGAGAGTTTGAAGCTGCTCCTCCTGAAATGCTTATTCCTTAGTGTGTGTGTGGTGTGGTGTGATGTGTGTGTGTGTGTGTGTGTGTGTGTGTGTGAGAGAGAGAGAGAGAGAGAAAAGCATCAAGCCTCCAAACTGTAGAACTACTACTTTTTGGCCTCTGAAATGAAATCTAGAGTGCAAAAGTCCTTCTTGTATATCTTTGTCTTAAGACTAGGCCCTGAGTAACTGGACTGATGTCTTGTGACTCTTTGAATCAAATGCAATAGTCTCTTTCCAGTTCCATACTCTGCTAGTGACTATTTCCTTCTCTGATCTCAAGTCCTACCAAGGACTTTTCATCTCCATCAACTACTTCTGTAAATTTCCTTTCACTCTTCTCTGTATGACCGAAAGTCTTCCTCAGATGCGTTAACTTTTAAAATACTCCCCTTATATCTTAAATTATATAATGGCATATCATCCATTAGCTGTGTTTGCGCCCCATGCAGTGTTGGAAACAACACAGGCATTATACAAACAAAACTTATTTGGGGCTTCTCTGGGCTCTGGCGATGGTGAAATCTCCTTAGAGGATGGCTGAGAAAAATGCACTGGGTCCCATATATTGAATAGAGGCTTGCATAATCAGCCAAGTAGAAAGAAATGTTGAGATGCATTTAACCTCATTAGTTTCAATAGGACTAACTCTCTCCAATCCATCAGAGTTGAGCTACATTAGTGAAACTCAACTATTTCCAAATCTCATTTACATAATGGATGAGAAGTGAAATGAGCCTGATGCAAGGGGAGCCGCCCGGCGGCACTAAAGTTTATCACAATATGTAAGATTTCTTTTAGGTCATTGCATTAAATTTCCACTAACAAGATAACAAATTAATTGTATTACTGTAGTAGCCCAAAGTCTATTGAGTGGCGAGTGCCAGTGAAGGCGGCAGCTGGAGTTTCAAGGGCTGTGGTTGGGGAAGGATGCTCAGAGGAATATGGTGACTTTTAACTTAGCTTTCTTCTGCCCCTTTAAGAAATTCTAGGCACCTCTGTAATCTGATGGTAGACTTAGGCTTTATTAGTGAGGTAAGTAAGGATGAGTAAATCAACTGTATCAGACAAGCCTCAGGACATCTAGAAATTGATCATTCTGCCGAAATAAGCACTCTGTGTTTATTAGCTGGGAGTTCATCACTATCACTTCTCCTCATCCAATTCCTAAGAGATTTCAAAGCCATCATCATGGTATTAGCTCGTCTGACTGAACTACTAGAGATAAAGATTAGGAGATCTATCTAATGATGGGTCTGAGTTTCTGTGATTTTTTTTTTTCTCTTCTATTGCAAAGAAGAGAGCTTTTCTGGTACACACTCTGTGTCTATATGTGTATGCCTACACACAGTCACAATGTGTTTCCATTTTATAGGATTATTTCAAATAGTGGAACAAAGTAGGTGGTTTGAAGAAAGCCGCACTCAAACCATTAAAACAATGCAACTTTCTCACACATAAAGCTAAGACTACTTAACAAGGGGGCTGTATGCTGAATTGACTTCTCTAGCTTACACAGTGGGTCCACACAGTGGATGATATTACACAGAGAGTCATTAGATTCTGTAACCACATTTACAATCCTAACATCCATACATGGCCAGACTCCTACAGAGAGGTTCTTGAGAGATGAGTACATCTTCGACTGATCTTTCACAAACCAGCAAGTATGCATTTATCTATTTATACATATATTTATAGACACACAGGCATTTAAGCTCCTGATATCAAGCTCTTTTCTCAATGTGGCTTCTAAATAAGCAGCAATCAAAATGCAAATCCGGTGACCCAGTTAGCATCGAGATCGGTATTGCCGTGCAGATGTGCTCTGCAACCCTGTGCTCTAAAGGTAAAAAGGAAGACACTGCAGAAGACGCTTATATTAACAACTGCCCATTAGGGAGAGCAGGGAAGAATTCCCCAGAGCCAGGGGTCCTAGAGCTTGCATCACAACTGCCATTTTTGTCTTGGTCTGTTTTAAAGGTGCCCTGTACAGTGTAGAATGATAAGTGCACCAGGAGAGCAAGAAGATTGTTTCTGTGAAGCCTCGGAATGCAACGCTTGTCACAGAAAGCCAACACACTGGCCTGAGACAGTCAAACACCAAAGCTGGGATCAGAGTAGTGGCCCTGCCATTCTCCCTGTATGTCACTGGGCAAAGCAAGATACATCCCTTTCTGGGGCCTCAATTTCCCAGGAAGGACTGGACTAGTTCCTTTCCAACTCTAAACTGCCCTGATGTTACTTTACTGAAGCGTCGTGGTCTTCATCTCTTGATGAAGGCTGCTTTATGTGCACCAGTGGCAAATTCCCAACCTACGTTACCACCAAGGAGGTAACAAAACCCCATACTTGGCGCAGGGTGCTGCTAAATTGTTTTAATTACCTGTAGGCATCCTTCCCTTGCTAGTATCTTTTGAAAATCCCTGTGTTATATTTTTCAGAGAAACAGGTACCACTTTACTATACCTTTTTTTTTTTAAGCATCAGGCAGGTTCATCAGCATTCTGTTTGGTTACATCTGTCTGTGCTTAGTCCTTCTGCGGTGTGTGTGTGTGTGTGTGTTTGTGTGTGTGTACACACAGGAATTGACTTAGGCAGGCCTGAATACTAACCTGAACCTAAAAGCATCTTTGAACCTTGAGCTATGTACAAAATGTGTTGTGTGTGCGTGTGTGTCCATGTCTATGTTTTTTTCCTAAGAAGAGGTTCTGATGTCTAAGATGCAGAAAGATTAAACACTTCTAACTCGAAATGTCTCCTCTTTGCATTTGTGATGTTTGCTGTATTTCCATTCTGATATCATTGGGCACATCTAGAAAATACCTTTCATCTGATGTGACTTTTTCACTGAGGATTAGGATAGACTGGTTTCTACAGCATTAGAATTTACTGCATAAAGGAGTCTTTAATAAAATATCTCTTTGAAGTTCTAATAGACAAAATATTCTCTTCTCAGCCCATTTCTTCACTTCTAAATTAAGAGAAGCAAGAACAAATCAGATTGTTCAGTTTCTCTGAATCTGGACAACTTAGAGCTGGAAAAGATTCTGACCAAGAGGAAACTGAGACACAGGTTCAGTCCTTGAATTGAGAAGATCCCCTGGAGGAGGAAATGGCAACCCACTCCAGTATTCTTGCCTGGAGAATCCCATGGGCAGAGGAACCTGGCAGCTATAGTCCATGGGGTCCCAAAAAGCTGGACACGACTGAGTGGTTAAGTATGCAGAGGATACACATGACTTGAACACATGAAATAAGTTTAAAATGGAACAATTAGTACTAAGACTGTAGTGCTGAGTAATAATAGTTAACACAGTTGACTGCTTACTATATCTAGGTACCATAATAAGTGGTTTTGTATGTGTTAATATTTCTGTTACTGGTATAACAAATTTCCACAAACTTGGTAACTTAACCAACAAAAATGTATTATATTACAGTATAAGAGATCAGAAATCCCAAATGAGTCTCACTGAGCTAAAATCAAAGTATCAATTTCCTTTTTGCAAACTATAGGAAAGAATCTATGTTCTTGCTTTTTCCAACCTTCTTGAGGCAACTTGCATTCCTTAACTGAGGGATCCCCAATCCCTGGTCCATGGACCAGTACCCATCCACAGCCTGTTAGGAACCCCAGCTGCACACCAGGAGGAGAGTGGGAGGCAAGCAAGCGAAGCTTCATCTGTCACTTTCCTTTCTCCCCATTGCTCATATTACTGCCTGACCATCCCCACTGCCCCCCACCCCATCCATGGAAAAATCGTCTTCCACAAAACCAGTCTCTGGTGTCAGAAAGATTGGGGATGACTGCTTTAACTCATATCCCCCCTCCTCCAACTTAGATGCCCCCTTACCTTACTTCCATCACCGCATCTCTTTCTCTGAGTCTTCTACCTCCTTTTACTTAAATGAACTTTAACTTTTGACTACATTTTGATCGTCTCGTTATGAAGGATATTCTCCAGATATTAAGGTCAGCTGATTAATTAACAGAATTAATACAACCTTAATTCCATTCACAGGTTCTAGGAATTATAAAAGAGGGGCATTATTTTCTACTATAGTATATAAACTTCTTTAATCCTCAGTAACCTCGTTTAAACAGATGAGGAAACTGAACACGGAGAGTTGACATGAATTGCCCCAAATCACACAGCTAGTAATGCAGCTGTCTTACCCTCAGAGAAGGTGTTCTTCACCTGTACTCTGCACTATGCTGAAAAAGAAGTTTTAGTTTAGAAGACCATGTGTGAACAGGAATAGTTAGAGCAGCTTCCCCAGAAGGTTTGGGCCTAGAAGAAGAAATGTATATTCCACTTGTCCATTCGTCCATCCATCACGTTTGAGTGTCTAATACCCATCAAGCTAAGTGCTGGGGAATCAAAATAAAGTTAGACATGGTTCCTGACTTTTAGATTTTGCAGTTACCTATAAGAATTGTCAGAGCGATGAACAAATAATTATGTAATAGGAGGTAAATCCTATTGTAGAAATGTCTCCAAGATAATAAGACATCTATGTGGAAGGGAGAAACTAACTCTACCTAACTACAGGACGTGGGTTTAATTTTTCCCAACTACCTTTCCAAACATATGTTTTAGTATTTGGTTTTTAGAACTCAGCCCAAGCACTCTTGTCTCAGTTTCACAAAGGATTGTTATCTCTGCTTTCGCTCTTGTTGTTTCCCAGTCCTGGCAGGCCTTTTCTCTACTTTTAGTTGTTGAATTCTACTTATCATTCAAGACTGGGCTTTTTGTGCCTGAATCTGTCTTCCTGCATGGATGGGTTTGCCCCATTCAGAGAATGGTCATGTTCCCTGTACTTAAAGGTACCTGGCACTTACAGGCTCTTAATGAATGTTGAATTAATATATGAGTGAACACAAGACCACCTCAGATCCCACCGAGGTCTCATTTTCCTCCTAATTCATGGAGGACTCCTTTGGCTTCCTATCTCACTTGGTTTATCAGTTTTGTAAGGGTTTCTGTTTTATCCCACTCTCTACTTCTCACCCTTCTTTGCGAAGACAGAGATCACATCTTCTGAGTTGTGCTATGCAGCACTCAAATAACTGCTGATTTTCAAATGATTGACTCCAGGCTCACTGAATAGCATCCTTCTTACAGGTGACCTTGGCTGAACTTCATCTCTCAAGATCCTGAAATGACGTAAAATTCATTTGACACAAAACACATGTTGATAGGGCATCACCGGCAACTGCGCAGGTTGTTTGCAGCACGTAGGCGCCTAGCTCGAGGAGCAAAGGGTGCTGAGATGCAGCCCATGCTACTCTCTGCAAACCATGAGCAGCGGGGGTGCACTGCACACAGGAGGCCATGCTTCAGTCAAACTTTTACAATCATTCCTGCTCTTTGCTAAGATCTGGGCCCTTGGGGATCTCCACCTAGGTGTCATGGCTTTTACAAATTCACCCAAAGATTCTGTATGGGTCACAAAGGTTCTGATTTTTTTGATGATTAAAGAGGCCCTTTAGGATACTTCAGAATCCTTATAAAAAGTAACAGCTACCTTTATGCCATGCAGAGGTAATCAGAATGTAATTCTTAGAAAACTTAGGGGCTTCAACTGTTTTGACCAGTGTCACATCCTTGGTATGGTAGATGTTCAATAAATACTTGTTGAGCTAATGAATAAGATGATGTAACAAAAATAACAGTTTTATGGACTTTGGCACCGAAGTACATTATTTTCCAAATCCATCTATTTCTTAATTCACTTTATTCTATAACATGTATCCCATGTTTACCATGAGTGAAGTTCATTTGCAAACAAGAAAGAAATAGGAGAATTCATACCGACAACCAGCATATCAGAAAGGAATTAAAATCAAGTTTTCCGGATAAGTTTCCTCCTGTGAAAAATATATACTGGTTTACCCAGAAGCCAATGTGTTAGGGAACAGAAAAGAATTTTTAACTGAGTCAAGAAGCATGGATTTCAGCTCCGCTTTTTTCTGCACATGTGATATGTGAGCTTGGGCACATCACCTGGTCATCTGTACCTTGGTTTTCTTATTTGTCAGTCTGGAGTTTCACCCTCTGACTCTTGTCATCCATACACAGGGATGCTGCAAGGGGCAAATAGCATAATGCATATCATTGCTATCCCAAAGCCTTTGACTNACTTGGATTTGAGCCCAGGAAACAAGGCTCCAGCATAGTTCTTATAATGTGTCATGTACTGAATTTCCAGGCCCATCCACAGGCACCTTATAAGAGCTTTGCAGCATCATAAAGAAGGGACTATTATGACCAGACACTCAAAGGCCCCCAAGTACAACTCTCACTTGGTCTAATGACTATTTATACAACAGTCCCCAGAGGGCATCTTCTGCCTCCAGAAGACTGACTTCTTGCCTGAATCATCTTCAGTCCCCACCCATGACTTAGGAGACACTATCCTAAGCACTGAGAATGCCTTTCCTTCAACCATGCTGCTCTGGGAAGCCTTTCCCCACTTCTTCCCACACTAACCCCTGCCTCCCAAGCACCTAGAATGAATAACATGCAGACCTGCCCACACCTGTTGCCCAGTTTTTCCTTTTTCTTTAGTCTTGTCTCCTCAGCTGACTGAGATGAGAAGCCTCGCTAGGATGGGGTGCACTTCTCCCCTCCATGCTGTGTATACCACAATCTCTGTAAAAAAGAGGCTTCTTGACCCATGGAAGGTAAAGTGTAGGCAATGGATAACTACATTAGACCTGTGCCTTGACTCCTACTTCCAGGTAGCCCACCTGAATGTTGTCACCACTAACAGCCACAAAACCAAAACCAGTCATGCTTCTAATTCATTTGTTTTTCTTTAAACAGTCTAAAATGTTATTCTTGCAGCAAATCATTTGATGATATGACCTCGGGTCATTTTCAGATTTTATGTTGTCTGTCTTCCTGTTTCTTTAAAGTGACTGTAGGTTTTGGGGTCATGTTTTTTTAGGGATACCAAGTCCCCACTTAAAAGTGGACCAAACAGCAACGCATAGTAAGAACGAGGGCTCAGCGTCCACCGTGATGACCAGGAAGAAGCCAGCCGCGGTGGACAGTGTTGCAATCCCACCTGCCCCAGTGTTATCTCTCCTTGCTGCATCGGCAGCAACGTCGGATGCAGGTGAGCACTTCAGATGCTTTGGGTTCGCCCCAGGGAAAGTGGGCATGGCGAAGCCCTCTGGGAATGTGCTGCTGAATACAGGTAAGAGTTCTGTGCTCAGCCAACCTCCCGCAGATGCTGAGCACAGGCGCTGTTTCAGCACTGGATTTTTCTAGTGGGAGAAGGTCTAAGAGAGGAAGGAGATCATCTCAGAACCTGGAAGCAGAGGTCAGCGATTAATAGTAACAGTATTAATCACTGAAGCCTTCGTAATTACTAGCCTCGGCATAAAGGACCTTATATGTGTCATCTCATATAACTCATAAAAGAGCTCTCTGAAACAAATACGTGCATCTTCATTCCAGAAGACAAAGCTAAGGGTAAGGAAACTTGCCCTGGGAACTTTTAGACAGTCAAGATCCCAACTCAGGTCCAAAACACATGGTCACGACCACTGCATTTCACTACCTCCTGTGCTCACCAGGGTTAGAAGACAATAACCAGCGCTTCCCTGAGGCTCAATTCATTCTACCTCATGATGTCATGAATTCCTCAATAGCCACCTGGCTCCTCACTAGCAGTTTATCAAATACAAGCTCCTTACTCAGACATCCCTTATGCTCTGCCTTCCATTACTTCACCCATCATCTCCTGTATTAACCCCAGTGTGCCAGACTCATCCCTACTGCCAGGAAGGAAGACCTTGCGCTTGGCTTAACACCTTTCTTGAGGACAGCCTTACTCAGTTCCTACTCACATCCTTCAGGTCTTCAAGGCCCAGCAAGTAAGTCACACCTTCTCTGAATACCAATAGCGTCCAGCATCTCTGTCGTGCATTTGGACTGCATAAGAAATGCTTCTCTTTAACTTTTCTCTCATGACAGAATTGTATGTTCCTTAAAGATAGAACCCATGATTTAGCTTCTTCTGTCTTCATGGCACACGGAATGATGGCACATTCCATAAAATGTGTTGAATTGGTGTACTGGTAAGCCTTAGGCATATTGCAGTATTTAGAAATGCCTATTATGATTAGAAGCCCAAGAAGATACTCATTATTGATATTCAGTCTAAACCCATCTTCCTCCAGGCAAGAATACTGGAGTGAGTTGCCATGCCCTCCTCCAGGGGATCTTCCCAACCCAGGGATCAAACCCAGGTCTTCCGCATTGCAGGTGGATTATTTAACATCTGAGCGACCAGAAAAGCCCTCTAATTCAGCAGATTGCTTTAAATAGAGACCTCAACTTGTCTACATACCCACCTCTTTCACTGAGACCATTGGTAATTAGGAAAGGAGACCAACTGAAATAACAGAAAGAAGTATTTGGCATGATTTCCCACTTTGAGTCTCACAAAATATCAGTAGGTGTTTTGTGATCGATGTTTTCAAACTTAGATGAGTGTGAGGAATGCTACTCTGTACCTGCTTCCTTTCTGCAGGGTTTTCCTAAGCCTTTAGTTGACCAGTGTGCACTGTGAAGTTCCAGGAGGGTGAGACACAGAATTTCACGATCTTACCCAACCACACAACCTCATTTTTTCTAGGAATAGTTCTTAACATCTCTTGGAAATGGTAGTCTTCCCCACCACTTGGGAAATCTTGCTTTGAAGAAATGGGATCATCTCTCCAATATGATCAAGAATATTAGCATCTTTCACTTGCTAGGTGTGAAACAAAAAGTTTTTGATGGAAATGCTAGGTAAAGGATGCCAGCTATGAGAACAGCTCTCCTTCTAGAAGGGAGACTCACAGAAGAAAGGGGAAGAAGCTGCCCCTGAGACTTGCAGCACCTTTGTGGAAGGGCATCTGTGGATAGCGAAGTGGGCACTGCTGCCATGCCTGGAACTCTAGGAATTCATCACTTGGCTGGAGCAAAAGATTTGGGTCAGAGTCTGCATATGTGTGTGTGCATGCTAAGTTGCTTTAGTTGTGTCCCACTCTTTGCAACCCCGTGGACTGTAGCCCCCTCTGCCCATGTGATTCTCAGGCAAGAATACTGGAATGGGTTGCCATGCTCCACTCCAGGGGGTCTCTCCAACCCAGGGACTGAACCCATGTCTCTTACGTCTCCTGATTGGCAGGGGTTTTCTTTAGCTCTGGTGCCACCTGGGAAGCCCAAAGTATGCATGCCCATCCAGATAACTGCTTACTGAACTCTGTCAGTTAAGCTCTGGAGACCTCCCTTTATGGATTTAAAAATGAGCCTGTGTGTTTCCGCCTTTGCTTGCCAAGAAAGATATTTCCCAGAGGCAAAAGACAGGTGATCCCCTGTTTTCCTTTCCTGAACTCTTTCCACGCTGAGTGAGAGAATGCATTCTTGGGATCCCAAGCTTCTACAATCTCGCCTCCTCTATTTGCATTCAATAATTTACAGATATGCCAAACGGGCATAGAAACAGGTGGATATTAAACTTTTAAACCCACCTTTCTGGTAATAAGAGCTGAGCCAAAGCCCTCCTGTTTCAGAATACAGGAATAGGCTGTTTATTTTTGGCAGTGCTGAAAGGAGAGCCTCACGAGAATTTCACAGATTTGGTCCATTTCCGGGTCTTAGGCTGCTGAGCAGAACTTTACGGGAAAACAAGCTAAAGACCCACTGCAGGTGCTGGAGACCAGACCTTCCTGAGATTCCACTCCCCACAGACAAATGTCTTCCCATAAATCTAAGAGAGTTAGGGTTACACAATCTGGGCTCATGCCCAATGCCCCATTTCACATGTGAAGACATTGATGCTTCCAAGATTCAGAAATTTGCCTGAGGTCATGCAGTTGGATCAGAATTCAAATGTCTTGATTTACTGCCTGATTTCCAGTGGAATCTCATTCTGTCCTAGGCCCAACAGTAGCAGAGGCAAATTTCTTTCTCCCTAATTATGGACTTCTAATTTTTTTAGAGAACAGTGAGTGAAACTCATAATTGGATGCTTTAACCAAAGTCAAGCATAGAGAAGGCAGTTAATAAATAGTTTCTGGGTTTGATTTCATTCAGTTGGGTGCTTGTACACTAATCATACATATTTCTGATGAGAAAATTCACTTTATTGTTTTCTTTAGAGTACCATCTTTCACTATAAATAAGGTAATTTAGAATTTACTTCTGGCTGTATACAGAAATCAACTTATTTTCCAATAGAGCATCATTTCTATGGAATGATTTTGAAGACCTAGACAAGTGCAGAGAAGGAAAAGGAAAGAAGAGTAAAATTAAGTTGGTTATAAAGCATAATTAATTTAAGAAATCATTTATTGAGGTATTTTTTTGACCATGTGGCATGAGGTATCTTAGTTCCCCAACCAGAGATGGAACCCATCCCCTCTGCAGTGCAAATACAGGGTCCTAACTACTGGACTGCCAGGGAATTCCCTATTGAGGTTTTTAAAATGCTAAAATAATTCAATTAACTTGAAATTCCATTTACTTTAAGGTATCTAGGACAGTCCCTGACACATAGTAGGTGCTGAATAAATAATCACTGAGTGAAATGAATGATTACAAGGCAATAGCTGTATACGTATCCAATACCAAACAACATGGGTAACAGCTGAGAGAAACATGTTTGATATTGGAACTGCTTAACAAGCAAATGGGAAACATTTGACAGACATGTGGTAGGCTGTTGGTAAATACTTGCCAAATAATTTATCAGTCTATAGTCCTAGTGGTATTTTTTTTAGACAGGTGGTCTTTGGTAAAAGAGAAAAAGGAACATTTTCCACTTCATTTTGTAAACATGAAATGGAAGAAATGAATGTAGGTCAGAGGCTGAAAAATATGTCTTTTCTAGCTGGTACGTGTGTGTATGTGTGTATTTTTATTTGTTTAAGGGAATTCTTTTCCTAGCTTCTCCAAGTCTGGTAGTCATGCTGCTTATGAAGTTATTGATTTGGAGGAGGCAGAAGAGGAGCTGTAAGAGAAGGTGGCCAGACTGAGAACAAGTCAGTCTGTGACCTACTGGGAGGGAGGGAAGGCAGTGGGTGCCACTGGCGCTCAAGCAGGTCAGCTTTCGTGATCACACTGCTCAGTAGCCATTGATCAGCTGCAGTCCCCGGCACAGCACAGGAGATCTGGTCAAGGCAGCACTGCACACATTGTTGTGAGTAATTAGGGCTAACGCAGTGAAAGCTTCAGTAAAGTTTGTTCAAAATGATGTATAATTTGAAATAACTTCTATTGCCCTGTTCCAATAGTGATCGAATAACCACACCAGATAATGTGCACCTGAATAAGTTAGCCTGGTTTTTCTGATCCTCTCCACACTGAGCTGATTTCTCAAGGAGATTATGGGATGTGTAGAGAGGACAGGATTTCACTACTGAAACATGCCCCCACACTTTGTATTTAGGATGAGACTATGTTATTAAGTAAATTACAAAGTTTGTAGGCACTTCATAAAACACCAAGAAAATAAGTTTCTGTGGTTTCTACACCAAGAGTCTAGAGCAGTAGTAATGGAAAAACAAGCAGATAGGCATCCCTTTCTTGTTCTCTCTCTCTCTCTCTCTCTCACACACACACACACACACACACATACTGGTAGTCTCTCATCTTAAATTCAAATAGGAAAAAAGACATGTATCAAGGTTGCTGTCACCAAATCTCACCTGTTCAAGGTATAGTCTTGTTAGAGATGACAGAGGGGTAACGGAGGGAGCATAGCTCTTAGTTTATAGTTCGTATCTGTTTTGTTATCAAGGCTAATAAACTATTCTCTCAAACTGCATGATATGTCTTATTTAGAACTATCAGAGTAAGTGAAAATATTTAAATTTCACAGGTCTATCAAATGTGTAGACATTTTGCTTCTAAAAGCAAAAGGATGAAATAATATCCAGTTATAAATGCAAGAAGCAATGAACAGGAATTTCAGAATTGTAAAGTAATTTATTTGTTTTTTGTCACATGGGGAATGATGATCTGAAGTTCCTGATCAAAATAACAGGTCAATTCAACCAAAAGTCTTTTCCTTCAAAAGAACCAAAATAGAGCAAATATATGTGCACGTTGATAGAATTTGGAACATCTAAGAGACATAAATATACAAACCAAAGAAGTCATCATATTGTAAAATAAATTTCTCTAAGTCCGGATTAATCACTTAAAATATACAGGAGAAAAAGTTCAAAAAGATCTGGAGAAAATAAAGCTTTATTTAAAAAACATATCACTCATTTTCTAAAGGGCTACCTACCCACCGATGTTGAAGCAGCTCAGAATGAGCTCAGTAGCTCAGTAGCAAACAGACTCTGTTTGCCTAGCAAGCTCTACTGAACACAAAGTCCTAAAAGAGCCCCTTCTCTTTGGCTCTAAACTGGACATCCTAGAAAAGCTGAGTTCTTGCTATGGCCAAAGCTGTCCAACTCAATGGACACGAGCTTGAGCAAACTCCAGGAAATAGTGAAGGACAGGGAAGCCTGGCATGCTGCAGTCTATGGGGTCACAAAGAGTCGGACACAGCTTAGCGACTGAACAACACGGCTGTAAAGATCCCCCAAAAGCATCAAATTCTCCAGAATCTGGCCCCTGCCTTCTGCTTCAACCCCATTTGCCTGAAAATGTCAGCCAGCCCAAAACTCCTTTGGAATCCCCACTGTCAGAGTGTACTTTGCAAAAAACTAAAAACTCATGTCAAAGATTCATTCAGCTGTTAAATGAGGAAACCAACATGGTGATAAAACTGGTCCCAGAAAGAATTAGAAGTAGAAGAAAATGGCATTGCAGGAATGTAGGTGTTGGAGAAAGAATCCTCAGCAAGATTGCTCAGTGAATGTCCTAATGGGCAATAAAACCATAACCTCTGGGCTTATATTTTCTACTGGAAAGAAATAATTTGCATACTTTCTGGGCAGAAGTCTACAAGTTAATATATTACCTGGCAGAATCTGAGCCTTCAATCAGCAGTGGATAGTGAATTCAATAAGGGTACATTTCCCTGGATAATTAGTAATCCTGGGGCAGGCCTGTAAAATGACGCTAAGACCCCAGAAGGACATGTGCTCTTCCATTTACCTTGTCTGTAAGTTTTGGCTCATTGTTCTTGACCCCACTTGTGGGCTGGGCAGCGCTCTAGCTGGACGCATGTGCTCTTGCTTCTGATTGCCTGCACTGGAAGCTCAGCAGTGCACTAAAGTGGTGTTCACATCTGTGGACAGGGAAAAAGCATGGTGCCCAGCATAAAGGATTATGGTGAGGAATAGATGAAGTAAGCCTTAAGCGAATCTTAGCAGAGCACCCGACACATAGGAAGAGTTCAGCAAATAAGTCTCATTGTCGCTGCTACTATTGTTGCTATTAGAGACTGTAACTGCTCTTACCTGTTTTCCACCCTGGAATGTTCCTATCTCCTTCACTCACTCCTCAAGCTGTTTGGATATCGAATTCATGATTATTATTCTGGATTCATCACAAGTGTCTTCAACTCTAAGAAGGCTTCCCTTACACCCACTCTGAGAATCACCCCACATGAGACACCACATCTTCTGTGCCCCATGGCTCCCTACAAGCCTGTTGATCATCGATCCCCGCGTTTAATGTGGTGTCTGTGTTCCATGCTGCACTGTCCACTGCCCTGTTGTCAGACCTTATTTGGCTTTTTTAAAACTTGTTTTTAATTGGAGGATAATCTGTTTGTGATATTGTGCTAATTTCTACCATACATCAACATGAATCAGCCATAGGTATACACGTGTCCCCTCCCTCTGAACCTTCCTCCTATCTCCCACCTCACCCCACCACATACATTGGAAATCTAGAAAGATGGTACTGATGAACCTATTTGTGGGGCAGCAATG
Organism: Neotragus moschatus; assembly: GCA_006410615.1. Lineage (NCBI taxonomy): Eukaryota > Metazoa > Chordata > Mammalia > Artiodactyla > Bovidae > Neotragus > Neotragus moschatus. The sequence goes on from SJYA01002865.1 coordinate 669,665, forward strand.
GAGACACAGGCATAGTGAACAGACTTGTGGACATAGTCGGGGAAGGCAAAGGGGGGACCAATGAATTGAGTGAATAGCATGGAAACATACACATTCCCAAATGTAAAACCAATAGCATATACATTAGCGCATATATATATACACATATAGCGTATATAGCATATACATTCCCAAATGTAAAACAATAGTGGGAATTTGCTGTATGCTGCAGGGAGCCCAAACCCAGTACTCCTCATTCAACTTTGAAACCCCGGTATCTAGCTCTGATGTGGCCTGGGCAAATAACAGCTAATCATTAAATATTAGTCAAAATGAACTGGACAACTGTCTCCTGCACAAAACCATCTGGTGCATGAAAACACATACTCTAGCATATTTACTAGAGCTGAGAGACATTGATTTGCTTTTATTTTCCATGTCAGCCCCAGAAACAGCAAATCATCCTGAGACTGTTCTGCAAAAGGAGCAACCTGAGAGGGACCCCTGGGGCCTCTAGAATCTTCTGTTCAGTAGTAGTAGACCAGCTTCTGGCTAGTCCACCAGGATATCCTCCAAGGAAGATTGTTTTCAAGTTAATGAAAAATACCAGCCTAAATGGCATGGTATATTTGGTAAATGGGTATGTGCTTATTCAGAGGAGGAGGAACTTGTACACATAAATGTATTCCTTTATTCAGAAATTCTTTGGGGTTTTCAGGGTGAACTTCTCAGTGGAAAGCTGGGGATTACACTGGCCTATGTCTACTTATTTTATATATACCATTCTTGAATTCTGTCCAAAGTATTGATTTCCAAGGAGAAGGCAATGGCACCCCACTCCAGTACTCTTGCCTGGAAAGTCCCATGGATGGAGGAGCCTGGTGGGCTGCAGTCCATGGGGTCGCGAAGAGTCAGATACAACTGAGCGACTTCCCTTCCACTTTTCACTTTCATGCATTGGAGAAGGAACTGGCAACCCTCTCCAGTGTTCTTGCCTGGGGAATCCCAGGGACGGGGGAGCCTGGTGGGCTGCCGTCTATGGGGTCACACTGAGTCGGACACGACTGAAGTAACTTAGCAGCAGCAGCACTGATTTCCACAGGACAGCAACCATTTCCTATTTAAGATTTGTTCCATTCAATGAGTATCGAGTAACCCATGAATTTCCAGAATCTTGGGCTAAATGGGATGAAAACAAGAGAAAAAAAATCCAGGCACACTGCTATTAAGCAACATTTAATCATATTTGGGTGTCAAGAACCTGGTGCAGTGCTGGGTTACATAGTAGATACTCATTAAACATGCCTGGACTGTATTTAACTAATTTTGCTCTCTTCAGAGCTGAAATTTTAGGAAAGATAGAGGGTTTAATGTCAGGTTGAAAAGTGCTATGCCTGTGAGAAGTTTAACTCAATTTATCTTTTCCAAATGCTTTGTACAGATTACACTCCCAACCACCTCTTGCCACAATCAGACCCTCTTAAAAACAGAATAATGATAATAATACATTTTATCATCTTCCTAGTGATAGTATCATTCACACCTTCATCGAAGCCAGTGGGAGGTTTGGCTGTGAAGCATCACACACCCGGGGAGTCAGGTGCGATCATTGTAATAATGATCCCACGCTCAGAAATGCGGGAAAGAAAACCTCCCACACGTGAAGTGAGTTCTATTAAGATACTCATTTTATATCAAATATTCAAAATCCTCTTTATAAATAGGAGAGAATGAAAGGACCCTCTTCCAGGGCAGATTTTATGTGGCCGAGAACAAAAGGGCACAAATATTTTACGATCAGTTTTGAGATGAAAGTGACACGCCTGCCTTATTCATTGGCTCTTTCCATTTCCAGAAGTCTAATTAGATTGTTAGTTTAATGGTGGTGAGATAATTTAGTGGCAACTGAAAGCAATTGTGTTAATGAGAAGGGGGGACAGTGCTTTTGGTTTCCTGTAATTAATGGAGAGTTTTTGAAAAACTTCTTGGTTCCAGTGAAGTTGGCATACTGAGCCCAGCTGTGAAGGGGGACAGGGTCTTTCCTGCTTATTGCTGCGGAAATGGCCTCAGGCAGTATGGAAGAACTGTGTAATGACTGTCATTAAGAATGATCTTTAGTGGTCCGGGCAGACTGTAAGTCAGTCTAAGAGGCTGAAGAAAGAGGTTTAGAGAGAATAAACAGGTGTGACAAAGAGAAAGAGACAGACAGACAGAGAGAGAGGTGTAACTCACCCGCAGCCCACTTCACTCTACCTTTGAGAGTCATTGTGATAATCCCAGAGCACCTCCCAGGGGGATTCCTTCTCCTCCTTATACTGGAATTGACAAGACTGGTTTAGAATAGACTAGAAGGGATCTCTGCAAACTGCTTCATGTTGCAGCTGAGGAAATTGAGCCCAGAGAAGTGAACTGAATTACAAATATTACCTGCTGGAAATTAGGGAACCTGCGCTCTTCCTGGCTGCCACACAGATGTAAAGTTAAAACTGGATTTGAAATTCAAGGACCAGTGTTATTGCCAAACCTGCTGTACTGAATTTCCTTAGGTGAGTAACAGTCTAACTAAGACCTTTAAGTCTCAGTTTCCGCATCAGTGAGATGGGAAAAGTAATTTCTGCTTTTTAGGCAGTGGTGAGAAAGAAATGAAGTAGCAGATAAAAACACCAATCACACACTCAAAACAATATATTACTGTCTTATGACCCCTCTCGTGTCAGAACTGGTCATGTCATGCTATGATTTACTCGTGCAAGTCATAATTTAGTCACGTTATGACTCAGATCATAACACCCATTAACTATCTTTAGAAGTTTTACCCTCCCTGCATGCATGCGTGCTCAGTTGCTTCAGTTGTGTCTGACTCTGGACTGCAGCCCACCAGGCTCCTTTGTCCATGGGGATTCTCTAGGCAAGAATACCGGAGTGGGTTGTCATGCCCTCCTGCAGGGGATCTTCACAACACAGGGAATGAACCTGAGTCTCTTATGTCGCTTGAATTGACTGGTGGGTTCTCTACCACTAGCACCACTTGGGAAGCCCCTTTATTCTTACTACCTCCTCCAAATACTCTTACTTCATGCCATCTGTTAAGGTCTTCATATTAAGCTCATCTTGCTGAAACTTCTAGAAGGTTTTGTTATGAATTGTCAAATATTTTTTAAGTACCTGCCACAGTGATACATGCAAGTGAATACTGGCCCTTGCCCTAGGGAAACGTTCACACTATTTGGGAAGACCTGACTCTAAAACATGAAATGGCCAAATAAGATTTTTAAATTAATAGATTGAATAACAGTCTCAGATACTAACAGAGCTATCATTTAGCAACGAATAAATCATTAGTTTCCAACTGAATGGCACTAAGGGAGCTTGGAGGACACTGAGATAATCTGGGGAGAGAAGAGTTGAGATGGCCCTCAAAGGATGGATCAAATTAAATAAGTAGACAGAAACAGAAAAGATAGGTTTACAGCATCTCTAAGATAGAAGTTTATATGGAAATGATGACAGATAAAGCTGGAAGAAAGGTTTGGGGTCAGAACCTATAGTCCCTGAAATTCTAGAATGAGTCCTGGTGATTCTTCTGAAGGACAATTATAGCAAAATAAAGTCATGGGCTAATAGCTGTCTGCAGTTGTATTTCAATTGACCTACACAGGTTTATACATTTTTTAAAAAGTTAATTTATAGATTTTCAACATCAGGTTTACATAATAATAAGAGTTCTGGCTTTTTGGAGATGAGATTATCTGATAAATTTGGACTCAGATTCCTACCTGACAACAGTGATTGATACAGAATAACATTTGTCCCACTGGATGGGCCATATTCTCATTATTTTCCCATGTCCTCCTCTGTTGACCCCCACCTTCTTTCATAATCCTGGTCAACCTCACTGATTATATTGGTTGGCTGTCTGGCTCCCTGTTCAGAACCCTTAAAGGCATGTGACCTTGAGACAGCAACAGGATCAAAGCAATGTGAAGAAGACCTAGTCTAGCAGAAGTAGAACAGGTGATCTATTTGTTCTACTTGTGATCTAGAACACAGTAATGCCTGTGTTATTTATGAAATTGGGGGATTGGAAAAGGCCTTTGAAGTTGGGAAAACCAGGGAAACCCAGGATTTCTCCTGGTCCAGTTCCTTGTCTTCTTTGCTTTCTTAGTAAGGAAATATGGTATGAAACTCATTTTGAAATAGGGCAGCCCTTGCTTGAATCCATGAATCTATGACTTATGTGTCCCTTGGAGCAATTATTTAATCTTTTTAGGTCTCAGTTTCCTTCTGTGTACAATAGAGATAGTGTAATGTCTTCACTTGGTTGTGATCACAATTAAATGAGGAAATATGTGAAATACTGCAGACTGCACTGTCGGTTCGGTTCAGTTCAGTCGCTCAGTCATCTCCGACTCTTTGAGACCCCATGAATCGCAGCACACCAGGCCTCCCTGTCCATCACCAACTCCCGGCGTTCACTCAGACTCACGTCCATCAAGTCAGTGATGCCATCCAGCCATCTCATCCTCTATCATCCCCTTCTCCTCCTGCCCCCAATCCCTCCCAGCATCAGAGTCTTTTCCAATGAGTCAGCTCTTTGCATGAGGTGGCCAAAGCACTGGAGTTTCAGCTTTAGCATCATTCCTTCCAAAGAACACCCAAGACTGATCTCCTTTAGAATGGGTTGGTTGGATCTCCTTGCAGTCCAAGGGACTCTCAAGAGTCTTCTCCAACACCACAGTTCAAAATCATCAATTCTTCGGCGCTCAGCTTTCTTCACAGTCCAACTCTCACATCCATACATAACCACAGGAAAACCGTAGCCTTGACTAGACAGACTTTGTTGACAAAGTAATGTCTCTGCTTTTGAATGTGCTGTCTAGGTTGCTCTTAACTTTCCTTCCAAGGAGTAAGCGTCTTTTAATTTCATGGCTGCAGTCACCGTCTGCAGTGATTTTGGAACCCCCAAAAATAAAGTCTGACACTGTTTCCAACGTTTCCCCATCTATTTCCCATGAAGTGATGGGAC